>BSUD01000006.1:111596927-111613806 GCA_033239045.1 Fagopyrum esculentum
GGCAGAGGGTTAGAGACAGAGCAGCACACCGACGGATTGATGACCTGACAGATCAGGTTATCGACACTTATGCTGCACTTTCTTTGGATATCCGGGAGATGCAGGAGCGGCAGCATCATCAGCACATGATGGCTCAGCTACAGTTCCAGCATGTCATGGGCTATCCCTATGACCCTACTTTGTACCCTTACATTCCACCACCACCACCGGATCAGGACTTCTGAGGAGCTGCAGGATTTTTATTTATTTTATTTTTATGCAGTTCGGCTCTTTATCCGGTGAGTCCTCCTTTCTTTTAGACTTTTATTACACCCACTGGGACAGTGTGTCTCAAGTATGGGGTAGTTGATGTATTATCTGACTTATTTGACTTATGATGTATTATTCGACTTATGATGTATCGGATATTTTCATATTCATGCTTTATCTGCATTTATATGTTTATCTGAGATTGCATGCATACTTACAGGTTATTTGATTGAGAAAAACGTCGAAACCGAAAAAAAAAAAATTGGTTTTAAAAAATTTTTTTCTTTTTTTTTGACCTCGACCAGGACAGTTCTGGCAAAACGAGGTGTTTCACCTCGGTTGACCCAAGAACATCTCGACCGAGGTGGGTTAACTGAGAGTTTTCGAAAACGATTTTTGTGTTACTTATCTGGATATGATCTCAGTGAAGATCTTGTTTGCTGACTGGATTTAAATTCCTTATATGTTTGAAATGTTTTATGATATGTTTAAGTTGCTAAATGCTTTGTTTGAAATTATTGGCATGTTTAATACTTTATTTTTATCCAAATTATGTTGAATTTGAAGGTTGACACCGCAGCATAAGTTCTCTCACGTTCTTCTTGGAAAGACCAAGGCAATTCATTCTTCTTCTTCTTCTTCTTCTTCTTGATCATGCTTAAGCCCCTCATATACATTTTGCCTCCCTTTACCTATCCGGGAATTTGGAAGCAAGCGAAGTGGTGAAAGCAAGTTAAAAGTTGAGAAGCGGCTGAAAGTGAAAGTGTTAGAAAGCAATAATAGGTTTGGGGAAGTCAATCATGAAGATGAGTAACTCGGCACCATTCACATAGCCGGGTGTTTGTGTCTTGCCAAAGTCGGATTGAGCGATATTCCTAACGGATCATGGTATGTGCATCAAGGGTTTGATGCATCTCAAGAAATTGATGATTGCGGATTTCCTAGGCTTCGGTTATTGTGCACCTCTGTCCATGCATCCCAAAAAGTAAAGTAAAAAGAAAAAGTGTGAAATAAGCAAAGCTTATTGGTGAAAGATGTTGCAAGTCGAAGTGAAAGTGAAGTTCATCCTTTTCCCGGATTCTAGCACCACATTACCTTACATTCATCCCTACCCTACACGTTTCTTGACCTTTTCTTTTGGGAAGCCCTTGAGACCTTGAGCTTGTTGATTGACTTAGCGGTTTAAACTGGATTATACATGATTAATTTTGATAATTATGATTTATTATGCATTCTATGACTTTATGCAAAGATGAACAACTTTCTTATATTTATAAAATGTTTTGAGCATATTAAGTTTTTAATTCCATGAAGTACTCTCTTAGAGTGATCTATGATAGTTGCACACCATAAAATGTTTTTGAAAGACTTTTCATTGATTTTCTTGACTATTAATCCATTCTATCTTGTCTTCTATATGCGGAACTTGCTTGGGGACAAGCAAGGGCTAAGTATGGGGTATTTTGATAGCATGAATTATAGTCTATATTTTAGGGTTTGTTTGGACGTTTTATCTTTCGTAATCTGCATGTTTGTATGTACATTATGTGATTTTACTACCATTTCATCTACCTTTGCGAGAATCGAGGTCTACACCTAGTTTCGTTGTAATTGCAGGTAATATGGTACGTTTTGCATCAAAAAGGAGCAAAAGGAGTCAAGAGTCATTTGGAGCTACATTGAGGAGCAAAAAGGAATCCTTCAGGAAGCATAGCCATGGATTAAAGATTTACTTTGGACCAGTTTTGAGAGATTCTACACTCAGTTATGAATCACCTCGGTTGCCCAGAGATTCATCTCGACCGAGGCGATCCAGAGACGCCGACTCGACCGAGGCGAACACCTAGGACGCGGCGAGAATATTTTATTCTTGGCTGAGATCTTTTAAAATTGGAAAGTGATCTTATATTTTTGGGCTGAGTTTCTAGAAGGAAGGAGATATGCAGAATCATATATTTTACCTATATTTATGGGATAATATCTTCTTAAGATTTATTATCTTTGGAGGTTTATTTTTCCTATAAAAAGGATTGGATTTTCCACAAATCCGATCATGCTTAGAGGCTGCATACATCACGATATACCACCGATCAGGGTTTACAAGCGCAGCAGCCGCATCCTACTCCAATTTGGGAGATTCGAAGAACCTTTTTGAAGGTTGAAGGAAGATTGAAGACTATAGCTTTATAGTTTTTTTTGGAGGGTTTTGTAAGATTATCTTCAATTCCTTTCCTTGTTGTCTTGTCTTGTTGGATTATTATCCAAGGAACGATTTTTGTGTGTTATTTGATTCAGTTATTGAAGTGTTTTCATTAAATTCTTCTTTGTTCAAATATTCACCTTCTTCCCATATATTTAATACTTTCATTATGATGATGAGTGGCTAATTTCCTTGTGTGATTCTAGGGTGATTAGCTGAAGGTTGTGGGAAAAACAATGATAGAATAATCTTAGATTCCAGTAGGATCCTGAAAGTTCGAGTCTTTAACCTTAACCCTAAGCATCTCGTTCAGTCGATGAACATCTCGGCCGGGGTGGAAACTGGCTGACCGAGGTGACTTATCCGATCCGTAACTGAGAGTTAAGTGTTAGAGTTTGCTAAATCCTATTCTTATTACACCTTCCTGGTTCAATGCAAGCTTAGGATGAAACTTACCCGGTAATTCCTTAGTTTGTGTACCAACGATCATAAGTGTAGGTAATAAAGGTTTGTCCTTTATTGGGGTTTGAGTGTGCTTCCATCCCATCTTTGTGAGTTAGCCTGAGACTTACCCGGTAAAGGTTGATTCTATTCCCTTAGATGGTGTGTTAGTTTGAGGTTATAGTTCTTTATCTTGATTCCTTGAGACTTACCCGGTAATAGGAGTTACGGTTTAGGATTAGTGTGTAGTGAGACTTACCCGGTGATCTACTCCACTTTAGTAACACCTTCCCCACGCAAAAATCTCAGCTTTGTCCGCTTATCTATAGATCTTGAGTTGGAACCACAACTAGATGCTTTAATCCCTAGAATTGCATGTTTGCTTTATTTGACATCTTATTCATCTTTGATTGTATACTTGCTCTTGTGGTTAGCATCAACACTAGCATACCGTATTGGACTTTGTTTCACTAAGTCCCTGTGATCGACCCCTGGAATTTTCTTGCTTTTACTACAATTGACCCGTACACTGCGGGTTCGCATCCTTGTTTTAAGCTTAAGTCTAAGGGAATAGAATCAACCTTTACCGGGTAAGTCTCAGGCTAACTCACAAAGATGGGATGGAAGCACACTCAAACCCCAATAAAGGACAAACCTTTATTACCTACACTTATGATCGTTGGTACACAAACTAAGGAATTACCGGTGGTCCGAGCTTGATAGCATGAATTATAGTCTATATTTTAGGGTTTGTTTGGACGTTTTATCTTTCATAATCTGCATGTTTGTATGTACATTATGTGATTTTACTACCATTTCATCTACCTTTGCGAGAATCGAGGTCTACACCTAGTTTCGTTGTAATTGCAGGTAATATGGTACGTTTTGCATCGAAAAGGAGCAAAAGGAGTCAAGAGTCATTTGGAGCTACATTGAGGAGCAAAAAGGAATCCTTCAGGAAGCATAGCCATGGATTAAAGATTTACTTTGGACCAGTTTTGAGAGATTCTACACTCAGTTATGAATCACCTCGGTTGCCCAGAGATTCATCTCGACCGAGGCGATCCAGAGACGCCGACTCGACCGAGGCGAACACCTAGGACGCGGCGAGAATATTTTATTCTTGGCTGAGATCTTTTAAAATTGGAAAGTGATCTTATATTTTTGGGCTGAGTTTCTAGAAGGAAGGAGATATGCAGAATCATATATTTTACCTATATTTATGGGATAATATCTTCTTAAGATTTATTATTTTTGGAGGTTTATTTTTCCTATAAAAAGGATTGGATTTTCCACAAATCCGGATCATGCAGAGAGGCTGCATACATCGATCAATACCCTACATATACAGCAGCCGCATCCTACTCCAATTGGGGAGAGAGTTGAAGAACCTTTTTGAAGGTTGAAGGAAGATTGAAGACTATAGCTTTATAGCTTTTTGGAGGGTTTTGTAAGATTGTCTTCAATTCCTTTTCTTGTTGTCTTGTCTTGTTGGATTATTATCCAAGGAACGATTTTGTGTGATATTTGATTCAGTTATTGAAGTGTTTTCATTAAATTCTTCTTTGTTCAAATATTCACCTTCTTCCCATATATTTAATACTTTCATTATGATGATGAGTGGCTAATTTCCTTGTGTGATTCTAGGGTGATTGGCTGAAGGTTGTGGGAAAAACAATGATAGAATGATCTTAATCACAGTAGGATCCTGAAAGTTCGAGTCTTTAACCTTAACCCTAAGCATCTCGTTCGGTTGATGAACATCTCGGCCGGGGTGGAATTCTTCTGACCGAGGTGACTTACCCTATCCTAAACTGAGAGTTAAGTGTTAGAGTTTGCCAAATCCTATTCTTATTATACCTTTCTGGCTCAAAGCAAGCTTAGGATGAGACTTACCCGAGATTGCATGCATACTTACAGGTTATTTGATTGAGAAAAACGTCGAAACCGAAAAAAAAAAAATTGGTTTTAAAAAATTTTTTTCTTTTTTTTTGACCTCGACCAGGACAGTTCTGGCAAAACGAGGTGTTTCACCTCGGTTGACCCAAGAACATCTCGACCGAGGTGGGTTAACTGAGAGTTTTCGAAAACGATTTTTGTGTTACTTATCTGGATATGATCTCAGTGAAGATCTTGTTTGCTGACTGGATTTAAATTCCTTATATGTTTGAAATGTTTTATGATATGTTTAAGTTGCTAAATGCTTTGTTTGAAATTATTGGCATGTTTAATACTTTATTTTTATCCAAATTATGTTGAATTTGAAGGTTGACACCGCAGCATAAGTTCTCTCACGTTCTTCTTGGAAAGACCAAGGCAATTCATTCTTCTTCTTCTTCTTCTTCTTCTTGATCATGCTTAAGCCCCTCATATACATTTTGCCTCCCTTTACCTATCCGGGAATTTGGAAGCAAGCGAAGTGGTGAAAGCAAGTTAAAAGTTGAGAAGCGGCTGAAAGTGAAAGTGTTAGAAAGCAATAATAGGTTTGGGGAAGTCAATCATGATGATGAGTAACTCGGCACCATTCACATAGCCGGGTGTTTGTGTCTTGCCAAAGTCGGATTGAGCGATATTCCTAACGGGTCATGGTATGTGCATCAAGGGTTTGATGCATCTCGAGAAATTGATGATTGCGGATTTCCTAGGCTTCGGTTATTGTGCACCTCTGTCCATGCATCCCAAAAAGTAAAGTAAAAAGAAAAAGTGTGAAATAAGCAAAGCTTATTGGTGGAAGATGTTGCAAGTCAAAGTGAAAGTGAAGTTCATCCTTTTCCCGGATTCTAGCACCACATTACCTTACATTCATCCCTACCCTACACGTTTCTTGACCTTTTCTTTTGGGAAGCCCTTGAGACCTTGAGCTTGTTGATTGACTTAGCGGTTTAAATCGGATTATACATGATTAATTTTGATAATTATGATTTATTATGCATTCTATGATTTTATGCAAAGATGAACAACTTTCCTATATTTATAAAATGTTTTGATCATGTTGAGTTTTTAATTTCCAGGAAGTACTCTCTTAGAGTGATCTATGATAGTTGCACACCATAAAATGTTTTTGAAAGACTTTTCATTGATTTTCTTGACTATTAATCCATTCTATCTTGATTTCTATATGAGGAACTTGCTTAGGGACAAGCAAGGGCTAAGTATGGGGTATTTTGATAGCATGAATTATAGTCTATATTTTGGGGTTTGTTTGGACGTTTTATCTTTCATAATCTGCATGTTTGTATGTACATTATGTGATTTTACTACCATTTCATCTACCTTTGCGAGAATCGAGGTCTACACCTAGTTTCGTTGTAATTGCAGGTAATATGGTACGTTTTGCATCGAAAAGGAGCAAAAGGAGTCAAGAGTCATTTGGAGCTACATTGAGGAGCAAAAAGGAATCCTTCAGGAAGCATAGCCATGGATTAAAGATTTACTTTGGACCAGTTTTGAGAGATTCTACACTCAGTTATGAATCACCTCGGTTGCCCAGAGATTCATCTCGACCGAGGCGATCCAGAGACGCCGACTCGACCGAGGCGAACACCTAGGACGCGGCGAGAATATTTTATTCTTGGCTGAGATCTTTTAAAATTGGAAAGTGATCTTATATTTTTGGGCTGAGTTTCTAGAAGGAAGGAGATATGCAGAATCATATATTTTACCTATATTTATGGGATAATATCTTCTTAAGATTTATTATCTTTGGAGGTTTATTTTTCCTATAAAAAGGATTGGATTTTCCACAAATCCGATCATGCTTAGAGGCTGCATACATCACGATATACCACCGATCAGGGTTTACAAGCGCAGCAGCCGCATCCTACTCCAATTTGGGAGATTCGAAGAACCTTTTTGAAGGTTGAAGGAAGATTGAAGACTATAGCTTTATAGTTCTTTTTGGAGGGTTTTGTAAGATTATCTTCAATTCCTTTCCTTGTTGTCTTGTCTTGTTGGATTATTATCCAAGGAACGATTTTTGTGTGTTATTTGATTCAGTTATTGAAGTGTTTTCATTAAATTCTTCTTTGTTCAAATATTCACCTTCTTCCCATATATTTAATACTTTCATTATGATGATGAGTGGCTAATTTCCTTGTGTGATTCTAGGGTGATTAGCTGAAGGTTGTGGGAAAAACAATGATAGAATAATCTTAGATTCCAGTAGGATCCTGAAAGTTCGAGTCTTTAACCTTAACCCTAAGCATCTCGTTCAGTCGATGAACATCTCGGCCGGGGTGGAAACTGTCTGACCGAGGTGACTTATCCGATCCGTAACTGAGAGTTAAGTGTTAGAGTTTGCTAAATCCTATTCTTATTACACCTTCCTGGTTCAATGCAAGCTTAGGATGAAACTTACCCGGTAATTCCTTAGTTTGTGTACCAACGATCATAAGTGTAGGTAATAAAGGTTTGTCCTTTATTGGGGTTTGAGTGTGCTTCCATCCCATCTTTGTGAGTTAGCCTGAGACTTACCCGGTAAAGGTTGATTCTATTCCCTTAGATGGTGTGTTAGTTTGAGGTTATAGTTCTTTATCTTAATTCCTTGAGACTTACCCGGTAATAGGAGTTACGGTTTAGGATTAGTGTGTAGTAAGACTTACCCGGTGATCTACTCCACTTTAGTAACACCTTCCCCAAGCAAAAATCTCAGCTTTGTCCTCTTATCTATAGATCTTGAGTTGGAACCACAACTAGATGCTTTAATCCCTAGAATTGCATGTTTGCTTTATTTGACATCTTATTCATCTTTGATTGTATACTTGCTCTTGTGGTTAGCATCAACACTAGCATACCGTATTGGACTTTGTTTCACTAAGTCCCTGTGATCGACCCCTGGAATTTTCTTGCTTTTACTACGATTGACCCGTACACTGCGGGTTCGCATCCTTGTTTTAAGCTTAAGTCTAGGGTTATAAATTTAAAGCTTGCACACACCGTTTGGAGCGAACAGACTTCACACAAATATAGCAGTTGGATATACTAACAATGTATTGATTATATTTCTAGATATATGGTTGGTTTGAATTCAGTGCAGGCTTTATATCTAAATGTCAAGGGCCTTGAAGTTGGATTCAAGAACAAAGGAAAATAACAAGTTCCAAAGGACGAAATCAAGGGCCTTGGAATTATAGATGCACGGAACAAGGATTCAAAATGCAAGTGAAGATTTTATTAGAAGATTTTGTAACGGAAAGATCTCATCAACCAAAGATCTTATCAACCGAAGGAAGATCTCAAACGAAGAATAGAGAATCTTTTCTAGAAGATTTTCTAAAAAACAAACGGCAAAAATATCTTCTCTCTCGATTCAACAAAAGACGAGAAGATCAAGGAGTAAAGGACTCGACGTGTTTGTAGGGGCTGAAGACTTGCAACGTCTACCTTATCTCCAAACAAGAAAATGATCTTCATGGAAAAGAAGATTCATCTTCAAACGGTCATCTCTACAACGGCTAGAAGACCTTTCCATAGAAGAGTATAAATGAAGATGATGGTCGAAGAAGAAAGACACACAAGCTTGCACAGGAAAACATCTTTACATCCTCAAGTAACCTAATCATCTTCATTCGTTGTTTTTCTTTCTCCCATTCACGCAAAAGCTTTATCCCCTTAGAGAGAGAAAACACTAGAGCTCCATTGGAAGATCTAAATAGTGTTATACAAGAGTGTGTACTACTCTGCGAAGTAACTAGGCTATTATAGCTACGTTAAGAGTTGGAGCTAGATCGTAGCATTAGCTACAGTGAGAGAAGAAGGGGATTTCTTCTAGTTTGTATCTAGGACTCTTTGAAGCTGATAATAGATAGTTAGATCCTACGGATATACCCTGGGACGGAGAGTAGGCTATTTAGAGCCAAACTTCGTAAACATATCTTCGTGTCGATCTTTTCAATTCCGCATCATATATACTTTATTGTGACTAACTTTGTTTTGCAGGAGCAAGAAGTCAAGGTCCTTGAAAAGAGTTTCAAAGCCTTGAAATCAAAGTTTCACGAGAAGCACATATTGACATCAAGGCCCTTGAAAGAAGTTTCAAGGCCTTGAGATTTGGTTTACGAAAAGTTCTCATACTCTATTCAACCCTCCTTCTAGAGTATCGTTTATATTATTTATATCACCTACCGGTTCTTCACAGTAGACTCTACAATTTATCATCTTTTACGTACATGACCATGGGATCATACACATAAATACACCATTGACGTAGATCGATTTCCAATGCAATCCAGTATGAGTTTATAATGTTGTAAGGGGAATAAATGACATCAACATCGTACAAAGGCTTCCGGAACATCTGTGGAATAATGTCATACATTGCTTTGTTGAATTTCGGGTTTCCATTAGACGTATCCGTATATTTGGTGTATGTTGTACGATTGTACGCTGTCGACCAAATAGTGGAAAGCACGGCTACTTTGGAGAATCTATCCGGTATCTCAACAATTTCTTTGCGCAAATGCATCATTAATTCATCTATTGTCTGCAATATACGAATACATAAATAATATATGTGCTACATAATTTATCATTATGTATCAAATTCAAAGAAATAACTTCAAATACATACCTTATCTTTAATCCAGCCAGTGGGTTGCAAAATTTTCTGGATTGAATCTCGAGATATGTTGTTCACATATCATTTAATCGATCCTTTATCATCCTTGTTCTTCAACCAGTTATACAGTTTTTGGCGCTCTTTTGTTTATAACATGCTCATATTAGGTTCTTTCGTGAGTTTGACATTTCTCCTGTAAGGTGTAAGCATGTATTTACTATCCCTTGGTACCCTGAGACCAAACCTGCGAACTGTTTCATCAACTATAACATCCTGTTGAACACATTTTTCATGTCATACCAATATTATTCTTCTATTAAAAAACATACGCCTACAATGATTCATCATATTAAATATACTTTATAGTATAATACATGTTATTTGATCACATACCTCAATTGACTCACCCGCTAACTCAATCACCTTTGCTTCATCTATTATGTCTTTAGCCGAGGGCTCATCGTCTTTTGAAGCATGTGTAGAACATTGACCTTCAGATGCTGTCTTCAGAATATGTTTAGCGAGATTTGTTATTTTATTTTCTATTCTCTTGCTTGAAAGATACAAAGTAGTGTCTATGTGTTCGTACAAAGTTCCAAGGTCCCCTACATAGTTGGTTAGATCATCAATTAACAACCCTTGATTTTCTACCTATTCAGCTAATTTTTTCTGCTCTCGCTGTATTGAATCCAACTTCACCATTATTTTCTCAACCCAATCCGGAGGGTCTGTATTCAATCTGTTATGTACATAAAGTTTATTTATGTGCAGATAAAATAAAATTGTGTATACCAATGTATGTAGACAATAATACAATTATTACAACTTATTTTGTGGTGTCAGAAGTATGGGTATGAGTTGATTTTCCTCCTTCATCAACTGTATTTCCTTTTCTCTCTACCTTCAATCCTTTTGATTCCCCACATTTGAAAGAACTTGGTTCAGGAAGTTTTGCCTTGTCAACTCTCTTTGACAATCTACATAAATGTGGAATGTTATAAGTAATGGGGTTCAAAGTATTTACCTACTAATATGTACATAAAATGTGTGTATAATAATGTATGTGGAAAGTGATATATTTACTGGAACTTATTTTGAGGTGTCATCATTTTCATTATGTGTTGATTTTTCTCCTTTGTCAACATTTTTTTCCTTTATGTCAACCTTCACTCCTTTAGATTTTGCAGGCATTTCTGTACTTGGTTCATGGTATTTTTCCTTGTTAAGTCTGTTTGACGATCTACATACGTTTGGAATGTTAAAATTCATGTGGTTCAACTTCAATACATAATTGTGTGTACATAAAGGATGTGTATACTACTGTATGTGTAAAGTAATATATTTACTACAACTTACTTTGAGGTGTCTGCCTTTTGGGTATGAGTTGGTTTTTCTCCTTCCTCAACATTTTTTCCTTTTTTTTCAACCTTGGCTTCTTCAGATTTTCCAGGCATCTCTATACTTGGTTCACGGTATGTTGCCTTGTTAATTCTCTTCGACAATCTACATAAGTTATAATGTTAATACCCAAAATTGTTGACAAAGGAGAAAAATCATTTTCTCTTTCTGTACATATATATAAATGACACATATCATGTATTATATAGAAGCTAGTTATGTAAAATATTTATAAATACAATTGCTAACTTGGTGGTGCAACAAAGTCATCATCGTCATTAGCAGCTTCTTTCACACTTCTGTTGTTTAACTTGGTATCTTCATGACTACATAAAACAGTGATAATATAATAACGCAATTTTTCCTGGGATTTGTGTGTGATTGTGTACATATTAAATGATCACTTACCTAGGGGGTATCTCCATTTCTGGATGAACTTGGCCTTGTAATTATGGCATCATATTTAGTGAACCCAACATCAAATATGTAACCAATCCTCACATCTTCCGCCTCATTATCCCACCAGTCATGGTTGTCGTCGTCGTCCATCTCTTCAACCATATGGTGTATAACACTTTTATTAAGGGTACTAACAATACCCTTGATTTCTGCATATCCGGAGAATGGTTTGCCTCCTTTCCCAGACTTGGATACCCATCTCAAGAACAACGGTCTTGCATCTTCATCTAGCAAGGTTGCAATACCTTCGCAATCTTTGGAATTGATGCGAACACAAATATCTATAAAATAAAAACTATTGTCAGTTGTTATATGTACATTTTATTTTGATTACATCAAATATAAGGTAATACATATCACATATGTATTACATGTACATAACATATAAATCATAATTACATGATATAGGCACTATGTTAAAGACATTGGTAAGTTATAATACTTGTATACAAACCTGAAGGGCCAGTGGAAATCCACCAATGTTGTAGCCACTACTTGGCATTTCTTTCCCCGCTTCACATGATTGGAGATATTTCTTGGTTTGTGTGAACGCAAGACGTCCCCAAGGGTAATGTTTGAAAGCATCCAAGTCATTAACAAGATTTAGTGTCTGTTGGAAAATATTTGTTTTCTTGTCTTTTGAAACTAAAACTACTTCAATAAATATGATGAGCGCCATTTTAAACTTGTAAGGTGAATCTTTTGGCTTCTTAAAAAAATGTTCCTCCAGTTTTTAAAAGGGCATCTGCCAATGCCAACAACAGCCTTCATGTCGACATCAACACAGTTCTAGTTAGCATTGTAGAATTCATCCGAGCATGACAAAGCTGTGATGTCAACAAACTCAGTAAGAACAAACCTCAGCTGCACATCGTTGATTCCAAACCACATGGAATTTCTTCTCTCGGTTTTGACCTCCCTCATTAGCATGAAGTGAATAAGCTGATTTGACATCTTCAGCTTGGTGCTCATCTTAATTAATGGACCAAATATCCCATCCTTCAGTTTTTTTTTTCCTCTTCTGATAATTCATCAAGAATTGCTGAAATCAACTGCAATCGACTAAAGCAGTTGATACGAGTATTTGGGGAGTTTTCCATCTCTTCCCAGCGGTATGAAAACTGTGAATCACATTGTTTTTGTAATTTTACAAACATTAAACAACTAGTAAATGGATATAACAACATATTTTTCATCTTACACATACCTCAGTTGAGGAGTATTACCAATGTACCAATCATCAACAAGTTGGGTATGTATCACCCATATTCTGTGTAAAAAAATCCAATCAAATGCATTAACTTATTATTTTCATACACAATAATGATATGTCAATATATGTACACAATGTTACCAATGATGCATATGTGTTAATCGAGTTTCCACATATGCAGAACATATCCCTTTCAATCAAAGTTTTTGTGAATCACACAGCCTATACTTCGACTATTTTGTTAGTTCACATTGATATTAGTTGTGTATGTCTACGCATTACATCATATAACAATATCTAAAGTATTAGTATACAAAAATAACTGAGATAAGTACCAGCCCCACTGTTTTGAAGATGTTTCCTCATGCGAGGCTTAATTCTCATTCTCTTTTTTCTTGTCATTGAATTTCTATTGTCAATAAACTAATAAAATTAGTTTTTTTTGTTAACTTGGTAAGTATCCTATGTGACTATAATCAGTACATATAATGGTATAACAATTTGTGTTTCCTAATACATAAGATTCACCATTACCATATACAGCAACATTTATGTTCCAAGACACTTTAAACACAATCAACAGTGCAATAATATGTGTAATTGATAACATAATATACTCAATTCACATATTTATAAACAATTAAATATACACATTTAAAACAAATTGTGTACCCAACATAAATAATCCATACACTTAAAACATATAAATACACACACTTAAAAAACTTGTGTACCGAGCATAACTACTACACACAATCAATAGTAATGTACACAGATGATATGTACTAAACACAATCAATAGTAAGATACACAATTCACAAATGAATAACAACCAAATACACAAACTTAAGACAATTTATGTTCGAATCATATATAATCCATTGATAACAACATCACTGTACACAGGCTTTGGTACATTATATGCTATACATTAACCAAACTACTTGTGTACATATTTAACAAAATTTATGTTCCAATACTGTCTAATATTTTCAAATTCAATGAATATGCACGTGTCATACACACAAAATTGTCCAGATTGTGTTCTCAGATACATATTACACACATTCACCATTTTATTACAGTAGCTATGAACATATCATGTTATAACAATTTGTATTTCTTACTACATAAGACTCACCATTACCATATACATCAACAATGGTGTACATTTATCACATCTTTGTGTACACACTGTATGTGTTATTGACTACATAACAACTCAAATCCCACATGTATGAACAAATAAATACAAAAACTTACATAAACTATTTACCCCAATATAAATAATACACACAATCAACAGTAATGAACACATACGCTATGTACATCAGATGCTATACATTAATCATATAATTGTGTACATACTAATCACAATTTATTTTCCAAAACTGCATAATATTATCAATTTAAACTTATATACACATGTCATACACACAAATTTGCACATATTGTCTTCTCAGATACATACTCCATACATGCAACAACTTAATACAGAAGCTATGAACATTAACTACTTTCGAACTACTTATCTGTTCAAACACACTAGCAATTAATCGATTCCATATCCAAAATCAAAAAACTTAAATAACATACCTTCTTCGTTTATAGGATTTACAATATAATGGTAAAAATTAGGTCTTTCTCACTGAAAGTATGAAGACGGTTAGTTAAAAATCAAATCTTTGCCTATTTCTTTCATCATCATCTTCAATATGCTACTCCAATAAACCCGAACCCAGAAAACGAAGAAAAGAGGAGAAAATCAATAAACTCGAACCTAGACAACGAAGAAAAGAGGGGAAAATCGATAACAGGATGCAAAGGTACCTCACCTGTGTTCTTCTGATCACAATAGGGGATGAATGGATGATAAAAGGTAAGTTTCCAGAAGCAAAAATGGCAGACGTAGATAGTTCGAAGTTGTTGTGGGAGAGACGACAACGGCGACAGTTCGAAAATGGCAGGCGTAGATAGTTCGAAGCAAAATTGGTAGAGCGTAACCTACCTTCTGCTTTCTCGGGACCAACTTCCATTGATAGGATTGCCAGAAGATTCTCAATATCTTCCAAAGTGACAATTTCTTTTTTCAATAACCGCACATCCAATTAAAGGAATTTTAATTTAAATTAATTATACAAACTGCACAACCCACCTCCTATAATTAAGCAAATTCTATTTAATTTATCTTTTTATTTTACTTAAAATTGGTTAGGGGCCTAGTTAGTATCTAATAAACCAAAAGTGCCCTAATGGCTAAATTTTCTCTATATAAGATATAGTCTCGTTTAAATCTGAATAATTCCATTCGGCCTCTGATAAATAGACGGGTATAGAGTCTATGGACATGTCTCCAACCCCCTTTGGGCTAGAAAGCCTAGAGTCTACTTGGGTGGGCTCATTTGTGTCATTTATCCGAAATGTTTATATTTTTGAAATTAAATATTGAAAATACACTTTAAATATTAAAGGAGATAGTAGGATTCAAATTTGAAATCTAACTTGTCTCTCAAATAAATGGACGTGTATGAACATGCCTCCATGCCTTTCTGAACTGAAAAGTCTAGCAACTGGCTTGGGCGGATGGTTAAGGATTCGGGCTTGATTGGGCCGCATAATTATCAGCCCGAAAACCTATTTTATTTTAAAAATAATATTTAAAAAATATTTTGAATTTTGTAAAGTAAAACACATTATACATGTTGAGGCATTGAGCATTATTATTATTATTATTATTATTATTATTAAAAACAGAAAGCAGTTAGGAAGAACTATCTTTTAAAGGGTTGTTCATCCTAAAGCATCCTTGCGGATGAGAACACGAAGTTCGGGATCTTCAGAAAATGGTGTGTTGGGGTTCGAAATTTTCAAATGGTTCAATTGGTCAGCAACACAGTTGATTTCTCTGAACACATGTCTGACATGGACTTTCTCAAAGAAGCGGAGATCCAGTCATCTCGATCTCTCAGGGACAACACCAAAGTCCTTAGAGGGCCTTGATAACACATAGGTTATCACCCTCAATTTCGATCTTTTTGATATTTAGCCTTATTGCTTATTTAAGTCCAGCTTATAGAGCGAAAGCTTCTACTTTGATTACCGAGTTAAAATTGTTTTTTCTAGCGTCCAAACTAATACCTTCACCGTTATGATTTCGAATAACATAACACATAGACGTTATGCCCGAATTGAGTTTTGAACCATCAAAATTAAGCTTATGGAATCCTGGTTTTGGTTTGTCCCATTTGATGTTATGTTTCTTCATTGTGGAGGATTTGTTGTTTTTTGGGGTGTGTTTAAAGTTGTAATCGTCATCATCCGTAATACAAGTTTTCCAATTATGAAGTTGGTTTTTTATGAAGTTTACGATATCATGGTTCGATCCAATAGTATCATTATTAAAGATGGTTTTGTTCATGAAGAACCAGATACTCCACCAAATAGCTACAAGGCGAGTAAAATTGTTAATACCGATCTTGTTTTGTTTTTTTTTAATCTCCAGTAATATTTCATGGACTTTTTTTGTTTCTTGTACTAATGGTATTGAAATTGGTTTAAATGGAATGGTCAATTCTCGCGATCACATTTTTACAGTAGGGGCAATAAAAAAGAATATGAAAAAGATCTTCGAGATGGTGATTGCAGAATTCACAGTTTTTAGTAACCGCAATTCTTCTTTCGTTATGTTTTGCTTTACTAGGAAGACCGTTTCTTGAGATTTTCCATATGAAGTTTTTAATTTTTGGTTGGGTGGCTAATTTTCATATCCACTCGTAAGAATAGTCAGGAAACCAACCATATTCTTTTTCAATCATTTCCGAAGATGATTTTGTGGGGAACCAACCATTCGAATTGCTTCTCCAATATAACCTGTCTTGTATTCGTTTGTTGGAATAATTGTTTTCATTATTTTTTTTCCTAATTCTTAGGCTGGTGATATTTTGTAGTTCATTTTCAATTTTGATGTTATCACGTGCGTTTAACTTGATAAAATGACTTACTTTAATATTTGAATCAATTAGATTGGTGTTTTATACCAATTTAATTAACGGTTCGTTGAGCATTATGTTTTAGTTGTATTTGATGCTCTATAAATTTTAGTTTGGATATTTTGAAGATGACAGGTCAGTTGCGGAATTTACGGAGCTGATTGGGGTGAGATATGACACGTGGCCCTTTGCTACCCTAATTTCACCTGTTCCAAATTTTGGGCCATAATGGGCCTACGATTAAGCACTACAGACGGATGAGTTTTGACCTCTGGGGTGGACCTGTGTATATGTGGGTAAGCATGTCCACGGGTCACCCGTGACCCGACGGGTCGACCCAGCAGGTCATTAATTTTGAAAAAAAAAAAAAAAAA
>BSUD01000006.1:111613888-111669526 GCA_033239045.1 Fagopyrum esculentum
TTAATTTTGAAAAAAAAAAAAAAAAAACTCGGGTCGACCCGTCGGGTCATCTTTTTTTTTTAAAAAAAAAAAAATTGGTTTTCAAAATAAAAGAGCCAACCCGCCGACCCGTCGGGTCTGACCCGTGACTCGGCGGGTCGCCAACCCGGCAGGTTGGCCTTTTACACGGGTCCGGGTCACCCTTCACGGACCCGTCGACCCGGCGGGTCCGACCCGTGGACATACTTATCTGTGGGCCCATTACTAGTGGTTAAGGACAACAACGTCATTGTATTGAATACTACGCTAAACTTCAGATCTAAGGCTGCATTTGCTTCACTTAAACCCGTGTTTTGAAATAAAACTGTGTTTTGACTTATAATAAGAAAAAAAAGCGACCCAAAATACTTATTTTAACGTAAACAACTTTAAATTTTATCAATATTTTTATAAATATCTTAAAACACTAAGCACTAGTGTTTTTAACCATCTCAAACACTGATTAAATTCCAAAAAACAAAAACATATCAAACACTAGTTTTTGTAGGTTTAGATGGAAAAATGAGGATTTTTTTCGAAAATATGCGGGATTTTTTTTTCCTTCTTATATTATGTACGGACTAAACCTAATTCCGGGAATAGAAAGTATTCTAGGTTCGGAGTAAAACTCGCAGTTTGAAACTGCGAGTTACAAATAAAACTCGTAGTTTCAAACTGCGATTTTCCTCTAACTCATAGTTTTAAATTGCGGGTTCGCTCCGAGCCTAGGATCCTCCTATTCCCGAAAATTAGTTTTAATCCGTACCTAATATAAGAAAAAAAAAATTTATTCATATTTTTGAAAATAAAATCCGAAAAATGAAGAACGTTGAGTTTCAGTTTGGACATTGCGATTTGCGTCAAACGTGATTTTTTTGACCGAACGTTGTACTCTACCTGCATCATGCATTGCAATTAGTAATTTGTTGTTCGTGTGTATTTCGATTTCCAAATTAGGAAGGTTGCATGTGTATTTCGATTTCTCAACTGTTAAAATAATTATGCAATTGGCTCACATAGTGGATGCTGAAAAGGAATCAACTTTGAGTCGGAAAAAACCTCGTAATCATGCATTTGACCCACGTAATATAAGGTAAGTACCTAGTTGATCTCCACACTCATTACTAGGCATAACCAAATATACAAGTACATAACCAGAATCCAACACAAACTATTGAGGCTTGTTTTTTAAAATTCTAAAATTAATTAATAATAAGAAAAAAATTATCGACTTCATATACTAAACCAAAGTAATCCAGATCTTGAAATAGTTATGTCAAACAAAATATTGTGATTTAAAAAGTCCATACTTGTTTTTTACTATACTAAATCAATATACTCTAGTATAAATTTTACAATAACTATTATACTAATCCTACTAGACATTGTGACGCCTATTTTTTTATACATAGGTAAATAATTAGACGGATCAATTTCTAGAAACCAATCGGTCTAAAGCATCCATAAGGATGAGGTCATGAACATCTTCGGGAATCGCATTGATGTCCAGCTTGACCAAGTGTCCGTGCATCGCAATCTTGTCCGCAACCCTGTTGACATTCCTGTAAATATGTTGTATTCTGGAGTATGAGAAACCTGAGATAAGATAGGAAATATCATTGATAATCATGTAAAGCTCCCACGGAGGTTTCCAAATTTGATTATTCGAGTTGATTAGAATCGAATTATTTCCTTCAATTTCGATCGCTGAAAACTACTATCTTTTGCCTTTGTAGGCTCATTCGTAGAGCAATTGCTTCTGCTTCCAAAACAGAATCTGCGTTACATGTACCGCATCTTATTGCAATAGGAACGGCACAATGGTCTCTGATGATAAATCCAAATGAGAATTGATTTGTAGCAAGTTGAGATGCATCAAAATTAAGTTTTGTTTTGCTTCCTTCTCCCATTCTTTCCCACTTTAAAATTTTCTTTTTTTCTTCCCACCTTTTTGCTCAATGTATTATAATTTTTGTGATTCTTATTAGCTTGGTCCCACACGTCTATTTGGTTCATAGCTTGCGTTTTAAAACTTTGTGAAAAATGAATCGGTTCCTAGTCTTCCACATGTTCCACCAGATGACGACTAGAAGATTAAACTCGGGCGTTGACATTTTCTCCTTCAAGTCAAAAAGTGCCTCTGTAATGCCCTTATTGTCAATGTCACAATTCTTTAAAATGGTTGTAATGTTACAGACATCAACAACCATTTCCACAGTAGGACACTGAAAAAATAGGTGCTTCGCGCTTTCTGTATAATGGTTACATAGTTCACAATTCATAACAATAGGGATTCTTTGTCTATCAAGGTTCTGTTTTGTTGGGAGGCCGTCTAATGCTAGTTTCCATAAAAAGTTTTTAATTTTCGGCATGACATCCATTTTCCATATCCAAGTTTTATCCGCTGTGACTCCCATTTTTTGTTTTTGAATTAACTCCATAGCTGATTTAGTTGAATACCATCCTTCATCGTTCCCAAACCAATATAGTCTATCCTTGATATCATTAGTTGGAAGGTTATATTTTTTTATTCTATCGATAATATCATTAGGCAAAATAATGTTTAGTTGATTTAACATTTGACGATTCCATTTATTATTAGTGATAAACTTGGAAACAAATTCCATCGGATTATCCAGATTTGTAAACTTTGCCAGATCCATGAGTGGTTTTTCCATAAGCCATTTATCCTTCCAGAATCTTATCGTGTTTCCATCTCCTACTCTCCATCTGAGTCCTTTATCTAGATCTTTTCTAAGTTTTATTAGATTATTCCATTGCCATGAAACATTCGACCCACATTGGTAATTTCATAGGCAATTTCCTTTAAGAAAATTTTCGTTGACTATTTTGACCCAAATGTTTACTGGTTCTGCCATTATTTTCCACAAAAGTTTCATTTGTAATGCTTTATTCACGTCTTTTGATTTTCTGATACCTGTGCCACCTAATGATCTTGGTTTACAGATTTTGTCCCAACTAATCAGTAGGTGGAAATTGAGTCATTTATTCCAAAAGAAAAGTCTATTAAGTTTGTCTAGTTCATTGTGAATACTTGTAGGTAACATAAAGGCTTGCATTAAGTAACTTGGTTTGGCATTAAGATTGGCTTTAATTAATGTTATTCTTCCTTCCAGAGACAAGGTCGATGCTTTCCACCTGGTTAATTGTTGTTTGGTCTTCATAATAGGGCATCCAATGTATTGTTCGAGACTAGTAATGCCATTAATTCCAAGATGTGCATGGATGCATCTTTTGGTACCTTGGTCAGTGTTAACAGTGGTTTGGAAAGTCAATTTATTAAAGTTAATAATCTGTCCTGAAATATCACAATAGTCATGTAGGATTGAGAGAATTTTATTGCTAGCTTGTGTAGTTGTTTTAGTAAAAATTATAATGTCATCAGCAAATGCCAAGAAGGGTATTCTAGTCCCATTTTTGGTGACCGGAAAACTGATCGATTTAGGATTTTCATCAGATACTTTCTGAATATTTCTAGACATAACCTCCATACACAGGTTAAATAACAGAGGAGAGAGGGGATCGCCTTGACGGAGACCACGTTGTTGGCAAAAAATGTTAGTGGGGAGTCATTGATCAAAATGGAAAAAGAGACCGTAGAAATACACTCTTGAATCCAATTTCTAAATTTCTCCCCAAATCTAAATTTTTTTAATACTACTTTTAAGAATTTCGATTCGACTTTATCGTAAGTTTTTTCCATGTCTAATTTAATAGCCATATACCCATCTTTTTCTTTTTTTTTGTTGCTTTAAAACCATGAAAAATTTCATGTGTTATAAGCACATTATCATGAATTGCTCTATTTTTAACAAAAGCGCATTGTCATGGATGGACCAGCTTTGGAAGGACTACGCTTAGTCTTTTTGCTAGGTTTTTAGCGATAATTTTGTATACGGTTGATAATAGAGGTCTGTAGTCTGACGTTGTAGTTGGGTTATCATTTTTCGGAAGCAATGCGATGAAAGTGTGATTTAATTGCCTCAGAATTTTTCCATTTATAAAAACTTTTGACTGCCATAGTGACCAATGGGCCGACAATGTGCCAATATTTTTGATAAAAACCTGCATTCATCCCATCGGGTCCAGGAGATTTGTCGCTACCTATCGAAAATAGGGCTTCTTTGATTTCACTTGTGGTGAAGGATGATGCCAAATTGATTTTATCTCTTTCAGTTATTTCTGGTTTAATTACTTATACTTGACTTTGAAGTTTACTCATACCAATTATTGATGCCTTGAAACGAAGGTTGTAATCGTTCATAAATTCTTCATTGATATCGACCTCTTTAGCTAACACCAAACCATTATTCTTTGTAATTGTCGTTATAATTTTTTTATTTCTTCGGCCCGTTGCTTTCCTATGGTGGAATTTAGTATTCTTATCTCCTAATTGTAGATTTGTCGTTTTAGCTCGTTGCATCCAAAACTTATTTTGGTACTCCACTAAACATTCTCTTTTCCTATTCAATATGTTAATTTTATCGTTCAAAGCTTGGTCAACCATTGCAAAATTCTTTTTTTGGAGATCTTCTAATTCCTTATCTACATTTTGCATTGACTATGAATATTACCGAATTTTTCCGACACCATTGTTTCAGTTTTCGTTTTAATAGACTTGTGTTTTTTGCGAGATTAAACATATGAGTCCCCGGGAATTGGGTCTCCATGCTTGTTTAATGACATTCTCGCAATCTGGTCTTTGCATTCACATTGTTTCAAATCTAAACGGTTTATTTTTTACAATGATTTGTGCGTTTTGAAAGTAAAAGGAAATCATACAATGGTCAAAACTTGTAAAAGCATGGTTTCTAGTATGAATCCCTGGATATTCCTAGATGATCTCAATTGAGGACTCGCAATCTGGTCTTTGCATTCACATTGTTTCAAATCTTTCTTTCTTTTCCATGTATAGTTATTTCCTTTTGTTGGAAAATTGTTACGCTAAGATCGTGTGATGTGTGTACGCAATAAGCTTTAAATTTATATTCTCGTTATATTTATCCTAACTCCTAGCGAACCCGCAGTGTACGGGACGTTTGTAGTAGGGATAGTATTCCGAGGTCGAACACAAAGACTAAGGTGAGATTGATTCGATTTATGATTAAGTCCAGTGAAGATCTAGGTTAAGAAAAGAGAAAGAAATAAAGAAATGAAAATCTCAATTATTTTTGGAGGGTTTTCGGTGATCAATCAAAGATAACAAATCATGCGAAATATAATAATCAACTAAGCTAACAAATCAACGCAAACAAACAAGCTAAATACGAGATATAGATCAAAGATAGAAAGGCGGATTCTAGGGGTTGGAAGTTCCGATTATGGCATAGGACTCAAGTCATCTAATCATTCCTTGGATTTACTATGTTGGAAGTAAGTGTTTCTAGATTAGGATCAATCACCGGGTAGGTCTCATGGTCCACTAATCCGTCCCCAAGGCCTCATCACCGGGTAAGTCTCTAAGAACCTAAGGGATGGAATTCTACACAAACCGGATTGTCACCTAGGAATCTAACCTATCCTCACCGGGTAAGTCTCGAAAGGGTTAGTCCTAAACAACTATCCTAGCACACTTAGTCCAATGGCGGCTTATGAGGCTCACCACTACCTAAGGGTTGTCATCTTTGAAATCTAAGAGTAGAATCACCGGGTAAGTCTCTTCTAACACTTAGTTGCTAACACTAGGTCACCCTAGGGTAGATTTAACTCAACAAACACTTAGGATTTCAACATTCTAACAATCTAAAGCTAGATCCATCAAACAAGGGAGAATCACGGGTTGTTCTACACCTTCCACGGCCGTGGAAAGGCAAGAACAAACCGTGGACTCCAACAGAAGCTACGTCCAAACAAGAGAGTCATCCAAGGGCTAATCTAAGTCCATCCTATCATAGTCCTAGCCATAACCATTCCTTCCTTACCCTAGAAACACATCCATTTAGCCTACAACATTCATCATAGCAATCAAAATCATCAAACATAAAATCATGGCATCCATTTGCAAGATAATGAAGAGAGAGAGATGAACAAGTGAAGTAGACAAAACCAAGCTGAAAATGGAATTAGAATGACTCACAACCCTTCTTAAAGAAGGTTTAAAAGGTTCATACAACTATAGAAATCGATTCCGAAATCCTTCACTATAAGCTATCAAGTCTATCAATGGTGTGTTCTTCTTCTTCCCAATGAAGCTCTTCTCCAATGATAGCTTCCTTCTACCTCCTTCTTCTCCAAGAATCTTCTTGTTGAGAGAGTATTTTTGATTGGATGATAGTGGATAATGGAGAGCTGCTCCAAGATGCTTCTCTCAGCCAATGCAGGACCACTTTTATACTACAACCTTGCAAGAGCTGGCCAAGAGATCGTGGCACAACTGTCACGAAAACCTGGCAAAATCCACGGGCATTTCCACGGCCGTGATCTGTCAGTGAACCGTGATTTGGACCTTCAGCCTTGCCTTTGATCATTAAGCTTCGATTTGGTGCATGGCTTGTGTTGGCAAGGTTCCATGAGTCCTCCCTAGCCTTTAGCTTGCATCCTAATGAGTTTGAGGGTGTGTCATCTTGATGAACGATCCTCAAACGTATCGTTTTAGCTCCTAAATCTCCCAAAATACCTACAAAGCAATGCACAAGTCCGTGTAGACGTCTATCTCGACAAAATACGTGAATTGAGTGCAAACGTCGTGAACTAGTGCTAAACCATGCATGAATGAGCGAGAATTCTATCTAAATGATTACATAAAACTAAGTCATAAATCGTGTTATCAAAAAAATCCTTGAGGTTATGTTGGTTAGAAAGTTGAGTTAATCTATCAAACTTATTGTTAGCAGGGCACGCTTCTCCATTTTTATCAGATTGTAGGAGTAGCTCATTGTAGTCTCAAATAATTAACATTGGAAGGTTAATATTGTTCAGTTCATCGTTGAGTTGCAACCAGAACATGTTTTTTATTTGTTCATTCGGGGGTGCATAAATAAACACTATCATGGATTGAAAATTAGTGTTTTGATTCGTATGTTTGGCTAGTAAATATATGTCCGACGATTTGCAAATTTCTATTTTTTTGCCCTTAATTTGGTAATCTTTCCAAAGAAGGCCCCCCTGCAAATCCCATTGCCGGAATGAAAAAAATTCTATCAAATCCCGCACTCTTCCAAGCTCTTTCTTCAGGTTCGTCCTTAGTTTTTGTTTCTATCAGTATGATCATTTGGATGTGTTTATTTTTACAAGTAATATTCATATTAGTTCAAAAATTATTTTTCTTCATGCCTCTACAATACCAGAAAGAGATCTTCATTATTTTATAGTTTTTGTAGAAGGGAAGTCACGCCCCATTGTTCCAATCATGATCTCCTTAATTAAAATTTTTCTAAACGCTGAGGTGTACGTTGTTATGTTAGAGAATATCTTTGTCTTTATTGATCCTCTCGACTCACTCGAAATACTGCAAGTTTGTGAACAAGCGTTGAACGCAACACATTTATTCAATTTACCCTCAAAAACCATCTTCTTTTGTTTGTTCCTATAACATTCAAATGTCAATTTACTCCTCCAACCTACACAGTAGCAGTTAACTTGACTCACCAAAATATTATTGTATTCTATTCTTTGACATATTATAGATAAAATAAGACTAATATGCATACTTGTACAACTTGTTCTAAGAAACTGAGTCGGGAGTCTATCTTCAAATGTGCCCTTACACTCGGATTTTGTATCCTTTACAAACCAAAACAACATTGTTCTTTCATTCTGGTCATTATTCAATATTAGGAGGGGAGGAGGAAA
This sequence comes from Fagopyrum esculentum, assembly GCA_033239045.1. Taxonomy (NCBI): domain Eukaryota; kingdom Viridiplantae; phylum Streptophyta; class Magnoliopsida; order Caryophyllales; family Polygonaceae; genus Fagopyrum; species Fagopyrum esculentum. The sequence goes on from BSUD01000006.1 coordinate 111,621,719, forward strand.
CAATTTGGTTTACTAGGCTTTTTCTAGTTTTGTGTTTAGTAAATGTACCCCTTGAGAGAAGAGTGTGTAAAGTTTGAGAATAAATACAAGAGGTTGGGGTATATTTACTTAATTGAAACATTAAAAAGCCTAGTTACTATTCTAGTTTCTCAAAAAGGCCTAGTTACCAAAATTGCCCTATTAGGAGTGCCATTTTTGTTCTATTAGTTCGGAAGTCTTGAGCATTCTCCTTACACCTTGGATGGAGTTGTGTGCTTGTATTCGCTTTGTTGACCTTCTCTACCCATAGAATTTGCCTTCCATCTATCTCAAATCTGCAGACAAATTGGAAAATGTGATTAGTCTGCATTATGTACACTACAAATACAAATTTCAACCATCCTATTCGTTTTTTTGTGTGCAGAATCGATGATATCCAAGCGCAGAGGACACCAGATGGCCTGCAACTCTGAACCTGCACATATACAACAGTCGCAAAAATCCCAAATTGCAAACCATATGCAGATAGGAAAATTAAACTTAGGGAAATTATATTAGTACATTCTTTCTTAGTAACAATAGCTTGGTAACCACTGGATTGACATCAATAATCACAACAATTATGAAATTTCGTCCACTGCAGCTTCAAGATTAACTCCAAAAATTTCAGATATGTATTAGTTTCAGTATTCACATAGTCATAAATCTCAACAAACACATGAATAATAAGAAAAGTGAAGACCACACAAGATATCAACAAGGTGAATCTTCTAATAGAGCAAGAATATTCATGTGTTTCACTAGTTAAAGGGAAGCCGTTCAATCGAAGAAGAACGAAGGGATCAGACCAAATAAGCCATATTTGATTATGGTTAGTGATTGGGTTCACTATCCTAGAAACCAAGCTAAGTTTATACACAACCATGTTCATACTTTTTGTTTCAAAAACATGGAGACATGTAGCCGATTATTTCCAGCACTGAAGAGAGCAACAGACAAAAACATGGAGCATATAATCAGGCAATACAAATTTTTCATTTCATCCTTGAGTCTTTCATTAATACGATTCCAGAGTAAGAGGTACCTGATTTGAACATATGGTTTTTGTAATTCGATTGCTGTTTGCGACCGTGCTCCTATGGAAGAACCATTTACTCTCAAAACCCGTTCTTAGGGCAGTGAAGGGATTTTTCCTCATTCGTTTATCGATTAGTCTCCAGAAATATCAGGAATTCAGACAGTTTCCCCACTCTGGTAGATTGAAAGGATTAGAGTCCACTAGAGTTTGGGATACAAGTTAGAGAACTTACTTGTCAGAATTAATAGTCGAATCGAAATCATCAATAAATGTTCTTTTCGGCTTCTAAGCTGACAATTACACCCCATCTTATTCAAATATTGGACATGTCTGGGACAAACGGGATTTGTTCTTGGTACTTCAGGCACCAACGTTGGAGACGTTGGAGATCTCTTGGAGGCCACCCAAAGGAGAAATGCTCGAAAACACCGTTAGATTTGAGATCTTCGAGCCCAGCTTCTCGTCTTTCTCCATCGGGCACCATTCTTGTTGACTGCTCATCTTCTCCTGTGCTTTCCACCTTTTCTTCTTCTTCCCTTTTCCATGTGAGAGCAGCACCCATTCAGCTTTCTCGGAGTTTTGTCTTCCTCTGTCGTCATCCATCAGTCTTTTATTGTTGAAAGAAGATCTTAATTCTTGCCCCAGTTTATCATTTAGATTGGTATAGGATTGCTCTAAGTGTGTTTGGGGGTTAAGAGTTTTCGGAGAGCTTTGGTTGGATCAACACAGCAGGTTGGATGCTAGGTTTTTTGGCTTTCATAACTCCGATCAAACTTAGTAAGAGATTGGAGATTGGTATCGGAAGTTGGTAGAGCGGCGGCTAGGGTTTCTGGTGCTCTCGACATTGGAAGCGTTAGAACATCTTCAACCCATATACTGAGAGTTTCTTTAGCTATTTCTTAAAATAAAAATAAAGATTAATGTCAGAATGGGTTAAAGAATCAATATCATGAGTGGAAAGAAGTTTCTCTGGGAAGAAATGAATCATGACAAGTTCCTGTCTGATTCACACAAATTAAGGAAATTATTGATTTTTATTTTTGTTTTTGCCCAATGCAGGGAAGTAAGATTTGTTCTATTGGAGTTACGTGATTTAAAGAAATTTAAAAAACTTTTTTAAATTTTGGGATAGAAGAGAGAGGTTCCTTAAATAATTTTAAGGATAAAAAATAATTAGAAAAACAGATAAGAAATTCCTTGAAAAGTTATGGGATGAAGATGCTCTTAGATTTGTAAATCATTGTGACGCCTGTTGTTTCTAGCTATCAAAGAAGTATAGAGAAATCTAATCGCTTTTTTATTTTTTTTTTATTATGCAGATAGCTTATCAGTTAATTATTTCAGTATCTAATTATACATGTTATGGATTGTAGCTTATAAAATGAAACGCATATCATACATAATTAAATAACAAAATTGAGTTAAAGTGATCTTACGTACGTTAGTTTAGCAGATATAAATATAATTTCTCTAGCTAATTAAGTAACATAAAGATGTAATACATATGGTCCTTTGATTTGTAATATATATATTTGTTATAATTTTGAATTCAGAAAACTTTACAACAATTTCTTATTTTTTCCTAAAGTTTTTTTTTAAAAAAAGAAATAATTTAGTTTACTAAATTTTTTTGAATTTTAATTTTAGTAAATGTACCCCTTCAGATAAGAGTATTTAGAGTTTGAGAGAAAATAAAAAGTTGGGTATATTTACCTAATTAAAAAACTAAATGACCTAGTTACTAAAAGTAAAACTAAAAAAAGTCTATTAACCAAATTAGCCCATTTTAAAAAGGTTTGACATCCATGTCTCAATCTATTTTCATTTATTTTAATACAAAAATCATATAATTGACACAAAGTTAGGTTTGAGACATTTCCCCAAGTTTATGGATATTGATGTAGCAAATAAAAAAAATTAAGGGTTTTTAACTAAAATTTATTCAAAGATGAAATAATATATTAAACAAAAATAAAGTAAAAGGACCTTATATAGTCTTTTTGTAAAGTTAATGCAATTTATTATGATTTTTGTTTGATAACATAAAGTTGTGTTAATGAAATTAAAGATGAACAAAATTATTCAGATGAATAATTAAGGAGATGAAATTATTTAAGGAGGTGAATATGAAAATAAGTAAAATTAGTGTTTTGTAAAATGAATATAATAGTGGGTGGTATTACGAGAAAAAAAATATGTATTAACTTTTTTTATATGAAAGAGATGAAATAAGGAAGAGAGGTAAAATTGAGATTTTATTCTCAATGATCTTATAATCGACGATCAAAAAGATTATATAATTTTTATAAATCTAATTTTTTCAAGCTTCATATTTTAATACTTTCATCTCTTTCATTGTCTTACTAAACAAGATTAATAGAACTATTCCCCCCTTAAAATCTATAAGGGTGAATTTTGTTATGTAACCTAAGCTCATAATAACGAGTTAGTGGATGTCTCCCAATGGTAAATAAATAAGTATATATATCATCTTATTAATATATGTACTAATTTGCCCTTATTTAATGTATCAAGTTTCCTGAAAATGTTAAAAGATTTTGTATTTAATTCTTGTATATGAGTTTCATGTACAAGAAATAGTTTAATCACTTGTGTACAAGAATATTAATCTAATAATATTTTTGATATTTTCGAGTTACTTGGATATGATACAAGAAGCGTGTACAAGAAAATTAGTTACGTTCATTTTTGGTACAAGAAAATTAGTGTACAAGAGAACATTCAAGTATCATAGCATATATTTATAAATTTTAAAAAGGTGATTAAATCGTGTGATCCAACTTATCCGATTGATATTAGAAGAAAACTAGTGGGGCACTAGGAATCAAAGATCGATTCTTCGTGACTACGTTCGTTTATTAATTTTTCATATTTTTCTTGCAAGAATGATAAAGTTACAAGAGATACATCTCACTTACAAGAAATATCAACATAAGTTATTTACAACATAAGTTATTTATGCTAAATAAAATTTTAAAATCCTAAATTATAATTATATAAGTTTTAATCAGAAAAATAATGTATTATATAAGTTTTAATAAAACAATAATAAGTATTATAAAATATAAAATTAATGTAAGCTGATCTCATAATCAATTAAAATTATAAAAAATATCTCTTAATTAATTAGAATAAGATGTATTATAACAGATAAAAACAAATTTATATTTATATATATTATATTGTGCTATTTAATTACTACCTAAATTATAAAGAATTCTTTGCAATTATAAACAAAATTACGAAAGTTTTTCCGAAATTATGTTCGGATGAAACTTTATTCCGAGAATACACGACGGAGTCAGGTTAGGAACTAAAGCGCGGTGACTCACCGCGTTTCTTCTGTAAAGAAACGTGGTGAATAACCACCGCATTAAAAATAAGTCGGAAATTTTTTTTAAAAAAAGAATAAAGGAAAGAAACGCGGTGAGTCACTGCGTTTCCTTCATTAAAAAAAATACAAGAAACGCAGTGACTCACCGAGTTTCTGTTTTTTTTAATGAAAGAAACGCGGTGACTCACCGCGTTTCAATCATTAAAAAAATAAAAAAAATACAAGAAACGCGGTGAGTCACCGCGTTTCTATTATTATTATTTTTTTAAAATACTTGCACTAGTATATAAGTACGCTAAAATATATTTTTACGTATTCATTTGATATACTTGTCAATCTAACACCACAACAATGAGGAATCTAATTTAATTTGTTTCTCAAATATAATAGGGCACGTTATAATTTTCCATTTGTTTCCGAAACTTTTTTTTTCTTTCTGTTTTACTAGTTATTGTTATTAAAATAAAAATAATTTTTCTCTCCACTATATTTTTTAATAGTGAAACAATAAATGGAAATAAAAAACATAATTATTAAAACAAGTACAATCAACAAATGCATCATTCATTAGTTTATCAAAAATATAAATAAATGCATCATTCATTAGTTTATCAAAAAAAAAAAATGCATCATTCATCTTCATCATCTTCATCACTTTCAATATCTGACATGTTTTCGCCTTGATAATCTGTAGACTGACCAATGTGCTTGATAGGGTCTATATATGAAGACCGACGAGGAAGAGGGGAAGATACGAAAGGCTGTGAGATCGTCCCAAACTGCGGCATGCTCTCAGATGGATATGAATATGACATGCTCTCCATAAGGCTAGCAAATCCTGAGCCGGTTAAGTATCCCGACGGCCCTGGCATAGCACCCGAACCCAAAGCACCTCCATATGATGTAAAATCTGGTTGGGTCTGGGGCTGAGCATGGGGAGGTGTCGCCTGTGGATAATGTGTCGCCTATGGAGGTGTCCCCTGTGACGTACCAGCGCCATGTGAACTCGGATGCTGGTAGTAAGACGGATGAAAGGGTAGGTGACTAAGTATATCTGCGACTTGTGAACTCACGTAGTCATAGTACCCTGAAACTCCACTCACCATGTCCCCATATTGCTGTTGTGAGTGCAACTGTGAAGCTTTGTTAACATTTTCTCCTCCTCTGCTTGTTACGTCAGAAATATATTGACCTTGAAAAAAAAAATCATTATACCAAGAACTAATTGATTAACTATATGTTTATTAGTAAAATACTCACGCCGGCATAAAGATCAGAAGCAAGAGGCTGATAATGGGCAAGTGATGTCTGTCCTGAAGGGATGATCAAAATACGTGTCCTACTCGTGTACCAAGTCATATAGTCATGTAAGAAGTTTGGCACACTTTCAGGTGGGTGTTCGCTCCAAACGGTGTGTGCAAGCTTTAAATTTATAACCCTAGACGTAAGCTTAAAACAAGGATGCGAACCCGCAGTGTACGGGTCAATCGTAGTAAAAAGTAAGGAATTCCAGGGGTCGATCACATGGACTTAGTGAAACAAAGTCCAATTACGGTATGCTTAAGCAATCACTAACCACAAAGCAATTAAAACAATCAAAGATGATATAGAAGTCAATAAATGAAATATGCAATTCTTGGGATCAAAGCATCTAGTTGTGGTTCCAACTCAAGATCTATAGATAAGCGGACAAAGCTGAGGTTTTTGCATAGGGAAGGTGTTTCTAAAGTGGAATAGATCACCGGGTAAGTCTCACTACTCACTAATCCAAAACCGTAACTCCTATTACCGGGTAAGTCTCAAAGAATTAAGATAAAGAACTATAATCTCAAACTAACACACCATCTAAGGGAATAGAATCAACATTTACCGGGTAAGTCTCAGGCTAACTCACAAAGATGGGATGAAAGCACACTCAAACCCCAATAAAGGATAAACCTTTATTACCTACACTTATGATCTTAGGTAAACAAACTAAGGAATTACCGGGTAAGTCTCATCCTAGGCTTGCATTGAACCAGGAAAGGTGTAATAAGAATAGGATTTGGCAAACTCTAACACTTAACTCTCAGTTTCGGATCAGATAAGTCTCCTCGGTCAGAAGAATTCCACCCCGGCCGAGATGTTCATCGACTGAGCGAGATGCTTAGGGTTAAGGTTAAAGACTCGAACTTTCAGGGTCCTACTGGAATCTAAGATTTATTCTATCATTGTTTTTCCCACAACCTTCAGCCAATCACCCTAGAATCACACAAAGAGATTAGCCACTCATCATCATGAAAGTATTAATCAAATATACGGGAAGAAGGTGAATATTTGAACAAGAAGAATTCAATGAAAAGACTTCAATAACTGAATCAAATATCACAACAAAGCGTTTCTTGGATAGAAATCCAACAAGACAAAACAATAAGGAAGAGAATCTAAGGTAATCTTACAAGAAAACCTTCAAAAGCTATCAAAGCTACAATCTTCCTTCTTTAACCTACAAAAAGGTTCTTCAAATCTCCCAACTGGAGTATGGCTGCAGCGGTGTATAAACCCTGATCGGTGTAAGCGGGATGTATGCAGCGTCCCGGATTTGTGGGAAATCCGACCCTTTTTATAGGAAAATAACTCTCCAAAGATAAGATATCTTAGAAAGATCTCTTCCCATAAAAATAGATAAAATATAAGATCTAGTATATCTTCTTCCTTCCAGGAGCCAAGCCCAAAAATATAAGATCTCTTTCCAAAGATAAAAGATCTCAGCCAAGAATAAAATATTCTCGCCGCGTCCCAGGTGTTCGCCTCGGTCGAGTCGACTTCTCTGGATCACCTCGGTCGAGGTGAGTCACAACTGAATGTGAAATCTCTCAAATCTGGTCCAAAGTGAATCTCTAATCCATGGCTATGCTTCCTGGATGGTTCCTTATGTTTCTGAATGTAGCTCCAATGACTCCATAACTCCTTTTGCTCCTTTTTTTGATGCAAAACGTGCTATTTTACCTATGATTACAACAAAACTAGGTGTAGACCTCGATTCCCGCAAAGGTAGATGAAATGGTAATATAATCACATAATATACATACAAACATGCAGATTATGAAAGATAAAACGTCCAAACAAAACCCAAAATATAGACTATAATTCATGCTATCAAAATACCCCATACTTAGCCCTTGCTTGTCTCCAAGCAAGTTCCGCATATAAAAGACAAGATATAATGGATTATAAGTCAATAAAATCAATGAAAAGTCTTTCAAAAATATTTTTATGGTGTGCTACAATCATAGATCACTCTAAGAGAATACTTCATGGAATTTAAAATCTAAATATGATCAAAACATTTTATAAGTATTGAAAAGTTGATCATCCTTGCATAAAATCATAGAATGCATAATAAGTCATAATTATCGAAATTAATCATGCATAATTCAGTTTAAACCACTAAGTCAATCAACAAGCTCAAGGTCTCAAGGGCTTCCCAAAAGAAAGGTCAAGAAACGTGTAGGATAGGGATGTATATAAGGTAATGTGGTGCTAGAATCCGGGAAAAGGATGAACTTCACTTTCACTTGCAACATCTTCCACCAATAAGCTTTGCTTATTTCACACTTTTTTTCTTTTTACCTTACTTTTTGGGATGCATGGACAGAGGTGCACAATAAGCGACGCCTAGGAAATCAGCAATTATCAATTTCTTGAGATGCATCAAACCCTTGATGCACATACCATGACCCGTTAGGAATATCGCTCAATCCGACTTTGGCAAGACACAAACACCCGGCTATGTGAATGGTGCCGAGTTACTCATCATCATGATTGACTTCCCCAAACCTATTTTTTTTCTAACACTTTCACTTACAACCCACTTCTCAACTTTAACTTGCTTTCGCCACTTCGCTTGCTTCCAAATTCCCGGATAGGTAAAGGGAGGCAAAATGTATATGAGGGGCTAAGCATGATCAAGACGAAGAAGAGAAGAGAATGAATTGCCTTGGTCTTTCCAGGAAGAAAGTGAGAGAACTCATAACGTGGTGTCAACCTTCAAATTCAACATAATTTGGATAAAAACAAAGTATTAAACATGCCAATAATTTCAAACAAAGCATTTAGCAACTTAAACATATTATAAAACCTTTCAAACACATAAAGAATTTCAAAACCAGTCAGTAAGCAAGATCTTCACTGAGATCATATCCAGATAAGTAACACAAAAATCGTTTTGAAAACTCTCAGTTAACCCACCTCGGTCGAGGTGTTCTTAGGTCAACCGAGGTGAAACACCTCGTTCGGCCAGAACTGCCCCGGTCGAGGTCCGAATTTTTTTTTTAAAACTAGTTTTCTTTCAGTTTCGATGTTTTTCTCAATCAAATAACCTGTAAGTATGCATGCAATCTCAGATAAGCATATAGAAGCAACTGAAGCATAAATATAAATATCTGATCAAGTGGAGTCATACATAAGCGTCAAATAATACATCACATAAACACCCCATACTTGGGACACACTGTCCCAGTGGGTCAAAATAAGTCTAAGGATTAAAATACTCACCGGATAATAAGCTGAACTGCATAAAAATAAGAAAGGAAATCCTGCAGCTCTTAGTAGTCACGATCCGGTGGTGGTGGTGGTGGCACATATGGATACTAGGACGGGTCGAATGGATAGCCCATGACGTGCTCAAACTGAATCTGGGCCATCATGTGTTGGTAATGCTGCCGCTCCTGCATCTAGCGGATATCCGGTGACAAAGCGGCATAGGAATCAATAACCTGATCCGTCAGATCATCGATCCGACGGTGAGCCTCTGGATCTCTGTGTCGGCGCGTCCTACGCCTAGCAGGTCTCACTGGAGAAGTAGCAGGTGCAGGCTCAGTGTCCTCATCATCCAAATCTATAATTGGTGCGCTCGTCCCTGCAGTATTTGTCCCTGTATCCATCGGGACTCCACCATCTTTGTCACCAGCCGTCTCCTCATCATCTGCCTCCTCCTCAACTGGGGCAGCTGCTGCCTCTCTGTAATCCTCCATCAGTGGAGCCCAAGCGGTCTGCCAATAATGAGGGTCGTAAACTGTAAACTGGGCAGACCACCTAATCCCCTGTGGTGCAGTCAGCTCCCACGGCATAGCCACGTACGGTGTAGTCAAACCTCGGGGAACTAGAATCCGCCGAGTGATCATCTCCTGCAGCCCAAGCGGCTTGGGAGCCACCACCATCGTGCAAGCGTTAAGATCCATGTCCTGATAGTTGGCGATGTGGGTGACAAGCCCTCCGCAGCAAATGTCTCCCTTCGCCTTGGCTTTGATCCTGTGCAGATCCTCTGCCAGCATCAAGCCAAAGTCCGGGATACCCCCAGTCACCATGCAGTACAAACTGAATAGCTCCCCCTGTCGGACCTTCTAGGGCGTCTCAGTACGCGCCAGAAGTGTCTCACTGAAGATCCGGTGAGCTAACCTAAAGACTAAGTGGAATATGACCTTCTCCCTGGAATCTCCAAGGCGCCATCTGTCTGCATGCTCAACAATATGGGCAATCTGTCCCCAAAACTCCCTAGCTACAGATCGGGAAGGGAAGTCAACAGCTGTCGGCTCAGGAAAGCCAAAAATCTCTCTCCATTACTCTAGTGGAACTATGAAGTTCCGGTTCATCAACCGGTACTTCACAGAATGCTCTGTGGGGAGGTAGGTGAAGGAGCTAATGAACTCTAAGGTCGGCTCCAAATAGGCTGGGGCTCGGATCTCAGTAAACTGATCCAGCCCTACTGTAGATATCATCCGTCTCAGATCTCCGTCTACTTGGAGACAGTCAAAAGCAGACACGTCCAGGAAGCGGTGTGCAATCACTGGACGGCCAGAAATACGCTCATAATTGACCCGGTGTCGCTCGTGGAACACCGGGCGATAGGGTCGGGAAGAAGAGGAAGAAGGGGAAGGTGAGGATCTATTCCTAAGGGCAAGGCGTCTCTCAGAACTCATTCTCAAATTTCACACTATCAGATCACCTCGGTCGACTGACAACACTCAAGAATCACCTCGGCCGAGGCACAGCTCGTCTGGACAGAGGCGGAAAACTGGTTTCTAATTTCTTTAGAAAATTCAGTTCTTTTCCCCCAAAATCACTACAATTGCTTCCTAAGGGGTACTTAATCCTTTTCTCAGCAAATGCAAGGGCAACCAAAGCCCAAATCGAAGCGAAAACAGCGAGGTAGGGTTTCGGTTTTATTTTACCTCGTTCGGCCGAATCGGTTCGATTTCTTCGTAGATCGACGATGCACTGGGATCCTCTATGCCTTAATCGCAGCTTGGAAGCAAAAATCTTCAAAAATGAGCGAGATTCGAAGGAACGAGGTGCAAACTGTCGCCGCGGTCGAGGAGGGTTGGGTGAAGTGAGGAGAGAGAAATTTCACCCCTTTTATACCCTTTCTGGAACTGCGGTCACCTCGGTCGAGATGGTCTCGACTGGACCGAGGTGGTACGGACCGAGGTGGTTCTTCAGAAACCCTAGTCGCCTCGGTTGCTCATGAATCATCTCGGTCGAGGTGCTCTGACAGCAACCGAGATGCCTCAGACAAACTCCGTCTTCTCAAATTCTCGATCTCCTGTACTTCCAGTTATGCTCCTTCCTTAGATGTCTCCTGCTATCTGTCTAGAACGGCAAAAAACAAAACAAAGCAAAGCAAAAGAAAAACTATCTAAGCTAGACTAGAAAAAGGGAAAAGAAAGTGTTACGCTCAGGATGTGATACGCAATGAGTTTTAAATTTATACTCGTTATATTTATCCTAACTCCTAGCGAACCCGCAGTGTACGGGACGTTTGTAGTAGGGATAGTATTCCGAGGTCGAACACAAAGACTAAGGTGAGATTGATTCGATTAGTGATTAAGTTTAGTGAAGGTCCAGGTGAAGAAAAGAAAAAGGAATAAAGAAAAAAAAAATCTCGAATGTTTTTGGTTGGTTTTTAGGTGATCAATCAAAGGTCACAATTCATGCAAAGTAAACAATCAACTAAACTAACAAGTCAATGCAAACAAACAAGCTAAACACGAGATATGAATCAAAAAGAGAAAAGCGGATTCTAGGGGTTGGATGTTCCGGTTATGGCACAGAACTCAAGCTATCTAATCGTTCCTTGGATTTACTATGATATGTTGGGAGTGAGTGTTTCTAGATTGGGATCAATCACCGGGTAGGTCTCATGGTCCACTAGTCCGTCCCTAAGGTCTCATCACCGGGTAAGTCTCTAAGAACCTAAGGGATGGAGTTCTACACAAACCGGATTTTCACCTAGGGATCTAACCTATCCTCACCGGGTAAGTCTCGAAAGGGTTAGTCCTAAATAACTATCCTAGCACACTTAGTCCAATGACGGCTTATGAGGCTCACCACTACCTAGGGTTTGTCATCTTTGAAATCTAAGAGTAAGAATCACCGGGTAAGTCTCTTCTAACACTTAGTTGCTAACACTAGGTCACCGTAGGGTAGATTTAACTCAACAAACACTAGGATTTCAACATTCTAACAATCTAAAGCTAGATCCATCGAACCAGAGAGAATCACGGGCTGTTCTACTAAGTCCACGACCGTGGTTTGGCAAGAACTGACCGTGGATTCAAACAGAGGCTCGTTCTAGTACACAAGTCATCCAAGGGCAAATCTAAGTCCATCCTATCATAGTCCTAGCCATAACCATCCTTTCACTACAAAAGCTATCAAGGTCTTTCAATGGTGTGTTCTTCTCCTTCCTCACCAATGGAGCTCTTCTTCCTCCTCCAATGGTGCTCTTCTTCCTTAGAGAATCTTCTTGTTATGGGAGTCAATGTGGAATTGGATAGTGGAGTGGAAGATGGAATCAAAGATGCCTTCTCTCAGCAATGCAGGACCATTTTTATAGTACAACTTTGCAAGAGTTGGCCAAGAAATCGTGGCACAGCTGTCATAACCGCTTGGCAGGAATCACGGTTGGTTCCACGGCCGTGGTCCTTCAGTGAACCGTGATTTGGTGCTTCAGCGTCGCTTTGGATCATTAGGCTATGATTTGGTGCATGGCTTGTGTTGGCAAGGTTCCATGAGTCCTCCTCAGCCCTTGGCTTGCATCCTAATGAGACCGAGGGTGTGTCATCTTGATGAACGATCCTCAAACGTATCGATTTAGCTCCTAAATCTCCCAAAATACCTATAAAGCAAACAAAAGTCCGCGTAGACGTCTATCTCGACAAAATAGGTGAATTAAGTGCAAACGTTGCGAACTAATGCTAAACCATGCGTGAATGAGTGAGAAATCTATCTAAATGAGTATCTAATCCTAAGTCATAAATCGTGTTATCAAAAATACCCCATACTTAAGGTTTGCTCGTCCCCGAGCAATTTCCCAACTATAGACTAAGAGATGACATGATTTATGTATGTAGAAAAATGGCAAAATCTTTTTGAAGTTGTGCTTCTAATATTGGATCACCTTCATAGTCATGTTTCATGGCAATGGACAAGCAATCATGTATCAAATAAATGAAGGCATGGAAAGACAATTGTGCTTAACTCGAAGGCATGCATGAAATGTAAAAACGAAGAAGTCAAGATGATCAAGAGCATATCCAATCTAGATTACTAAGTCTTACAAACATGCAAATAGGTCATAAGGTCTTGTGAAATAAAGGCCAAGAAGCGTTGTGCTTAGGTGGGGCTTTTTGTAGGCTATGTGATGCTAATCCGGGAATGGAACTAACTCCACAACCTTGTCCTCGATCAACTTCCCACAAGTGTATATTTTCTCCATCTTTTCTTTCTTTTCTTTTTCTTTCACTTATTTTTGAGACAATGGCATTGGTGTATAAAAGCCGAAACCTTGGTGATTAGCCGTCCTCGGGCTTTTTCTATTTTTCGAGGTGCATCCACACCGGGCACACATACCAAAGCTCGTTAGGACTATCGGTTTATTTGACTTTGGTAAGGCACCAATACCCGATTATGTGAAGTGTGCCGAGTTACTTGTCATTTAAACCAATGTCCCCAAACCTATATTTTTGTCTACACTTTCACAACAATTTCAGCATTTTATTCATGGCATTCTTTCATCAACATCTTCACCCCACACTTACTTTTTACACACATCAACACACTAGCATGCTCCTATTCCCAGATGGGTCAAAAGAGGTAAAATTTTTCATCAATTGAGGTGCTCAAATAACATGATCAAGATGAGAAGTAGAGAAGGATGAATTGCCGTAATCACTCCTAGATGGTATGCAAGAACTAGCATGTAATTTCGACTTTTAATACTCAATCCAATCAAGGCAAACATCATGATCACAATCCATTCATGAGATTCAATATAAGTACTTCAAGTCCACATATGCGATTCATAAACTCAACACATAAGGCCATCAATAGCCAATCCTCAAGACAAGATTCATCATTAGGGTCATATCCAAGCCTAGAAAGCACAAAAAAATTTTAAATTTTCTAATTTTTTTGGTATTTTTCGAAATGATTATATACAATGCAAGATATGTGACAATATTAAACTATCCTAGATGCTCATCATGCAAAGGATCATGCAAACCCCACCCCATACTTAGAAACACATTGTCCCCAATGTGTAAATGAAGTAAAGAAGAGTGAAAGAGGGTTCTCACAATGTAAAAAATGGTTTGCTATGGTATTTGGGATTTTTCAAGTGAATTGATGGTGAATGAACCTTTCAACAATGGTAGAGAACTCCAAGTGTTCATCAAAGCGTCGGGACCCGCGCTAGGCACCGCTAGCCGTCCAAGTTCCGCGTCCGTCCACCCATAGTTGATGAGGGGTTCATCATCATCATTCACATGCTATGCAATGCTTCCAATGTTACCAAGACTCTAGCACACACACAAAACACACCAAATACACACAAAAACAGAAAAATCAAAAGCAAAAACGAAAATGAAAAGGGAAAATGTTACCAATGGGTTGCCTCCCATCAAGCGCTTCTTTAAGGTCATTAGCTTGACCACTCTCGGGGGCGTCTCATTCTAGGTGAAGTGGGGCAATCATATCCACTGGAGCTCCTGGGATATACTTCTTCAATCGGTGCCCATTCACCTTAAAATCTCCACAATGCTCCCCTCCTATCTCAATAGCTCCATGGGGGAAGATCTTCTTCACCACATATGGCCCGGTCCATCTTGATTTTAGCTTTCCGGGGAAGAGCCGCAACCTTGAGTTGAAGAGAAGGACAAGGTCGCCTTCACTCAACTCCTTCGGGATGAGGCGCTTGTCATGCCATCGTTTGGTTCTCTCCTTGTAGATCCGGGCATTCTCATAAGCATCCAACCGGATCTCTTCAAGGGCGTTCATATCAAGCAACCTCTTCTCTCCCGCCTCCTTGAGGTCAAAATTTAGCCACTTAATGGCCCAATAAGCTCTATGCTCCATCTCTACCGGGAGGTGGCAAGACTTGCCATAGACTAACTTGTAAGGAGTGGTGCCAATCGGTGTCTTGAAAGCAGTTCTATATGCCCACAAGGCATCATCGAGCTTCATAGCCCAATCCTTTCTCGTTCTAGAGACCGTCTTCTCAAGTATCCCTTTTATCTCCCGGTTGGAGATCTCCACTTGGCCACTAGTTTGGGGGTGATAAGGTGTTGCCACCTTATGAGTCACCCCATACTTAGCCAAAAGCGCTCCAAAGTTCCTATTGGTGAAGTGCTTTCCTCCATCACTTATTATCACTCTTGGTGTTCCAAACCTAGAAAAGATCACTCGGTTGAAGAACCGCACCACAACCTTGGCATCATTTGTAGGAGAGGCGATTGCTTCCACCCATCTTGAAACATATTCAACCGCCAATAGGATGTAGAGGTTGCCACATGAAGAAGGGAATGGTCCCATGAAGTCCACACCCCATACATCAAATATTTCCACTTCTTGAATGTTGTTCAAGGGCATCTCGTTCCTCCTTGAGATGTTGCCCGTCCTTTGACAAGCATCACAAGCTACCGCAAAGCTTTGCACATCCTTGAACAAGCTTGGCCAAAAGAAACCCGATTGCAACACCTTCGCACATGTCTTGTGTGAGATAGCATGCCCTCCACATGGCAAGGAATGGCAATGACGGATCACACTTTCCACTTCATCCTCCGGTATGCATCTTCTAAACACTCCATTCGGCCCTCTTTTGAACAAAAGTGGTTCACTCCAATAGTAGTGCCTTACATCCTTGAAGAACTTCTTTCTTTGAGGATATGTCAATCCGGGAGGCACTTCCTCACACACTAGATAGTTCACAATGTCGGCATACCATGGCTCACTTCCTCTAGACACTTGGAACAAGCACTCCTCCACCATTTGCAATTGCTCATTCCGGAATGAATCATCAATCGGGATGTCATCTCTCTCAAGCTCCAATGGTGGGAGTCTACTAAGGTGATCCGCCACGGAGTTTTCGGACCCCTTCTTGTCCCGGATTTCCAAATCAAACTCTTGAAGAAGAAGGATCCAACGAATCAATCTAGGCTTGGCATCCTTCTTGGTAAGTAGATAACGGATCGCGGCATGATCCGTATAAACAATGACCTTCGCTCCAACAAGATACGAGCGGAACTTATCAAAAGCATACACCACCGCTAGCAACTCTTTCTCGGTGGTGGCATAGTTAAGTTGGGCATCATCTAGCATCTTGCTAGCATAATAAATGGCATGAGTGCGCCCATCTTTCCTTTGCCCTAAAACAGCCCCAACCGCTACATCACTCGTATCGCACATGATCTCAAACGGTAAACTCCAATCCAGAGGTTGCATGATAGGTGCGGAGATCAAAGCGTTCTTCAACCTACAAAAGGCCTCAAGGCAATCTTTGGAGAAAACAAATTCAGCATCCTTCATTAGTAGGTTAGTAAGAGGCTTAGAAATCTTAGAGAAGTCTTGAATAAACCTCCAGTAAAAACCGGCATGCCCTAAGAAACTCCTTACCCCCTTCACCGAGGTAGGCGGCGGCAACTTCTCTATCGTTTCAATCTTGGCCCTATCAACCTCAATGCCACGGTTAGACACCAAGTGTCCTAACACAATACCTTCACTTACCATGAAGTGGCATTTTTCCCAATTCAAGACAAGATTTGTCTCCTCACATCTTTGCAATACTAATGACAAGTTAGCCAAGCAATTATCAAAGGAAGAACCATAAACAGAGAAATCATCCATGAACATTTCCATGATATTTTCAATGTATTCCGAAAAGATAGCCATCATACACCTTTGGAAGGTGGCGAGTGCATTACACAACCCAAATGACATTCTCCTATAGGCAAAAGTTCCCCATGGACATGTAAAGGTGGTTTTCTCTTGGTCATCGGGGTGGATAGGGATTTGGAAGAATCCACTATAGCCATTTAGATAGCAAAAATGAGAATGTTGAGCTAACCTCTCTAGCATTTGGTCAATGAAAGGGAGAGGGAAGTGATCTTTCCTAGAGGCCATGTTCAACTTCCTATAGTCAATGCACATTCTCCATCCCGTAACCGTCCTAGTTGGGATTAGTTCATTGTTCTCATTGGTCACTACGGTCATCCCACCCTTCTTAGGTACTACATGAACGGGACTAACCCACTTACTATCCGAGATAGGGTAGATAATCCCCGCATCTAGCAACTTAATGATCTCTTTCTTGACTACCTCTTTCATTATAGGATTCAATCTTCTTTGATGTTCAATAGAGGGTTTATGGTTATCTTCCATCAATATCTTATGCATGCACAAAGAAGGTTTTATCCCAACCAAATCATCAATAGTATAGCCAATGGCCTTCCTATGCAATCTTAACTAATGCAACAACTTAGCAAGTTCATCATCACTCAAGCATGCATTAACAATCACCGGATATGTAGAATTATCACCAAGAAAAGCATACTTTAAATGAGAAGGAAGGGGTTTGAGTTCAAGTTTAGGAGGACCTTTATCGATTGGAGACGATCCAAATAACGTTGGATGAGATGAATCCAAAGCAAATGAAGACCCTTCAAGGCTCCTTGAAGCTTGATCATTAATGAAGGCTGCTTCTGGGGGAATCACGGCCAAGTCCACGGTTGGCTCCACATCCACGGCCGTGGAAGTTGCCAGGCTTGTTTGCTGAGTCTTTACAGAGAGTTCTACGGTCATGGAACACATTCCACGACCGTGGTTCCTACAGATGTTCAACATATCTTCGTGAACCTCACATCCAGCCCTTGTCTCCTTTTCTAGTACTTCCAAGGCCTTGATTTCTTCATTGCAAGCCTCCTCAACACCTTCTTCCATCAAACTTAAGGTAAGAACCTTCTCCAACGGATCCTTGATCAAGATCGAGCTCACAACTTCTCTAGACTCCTCTTGCTCGACTATGTTGAATACATCCTCATCAAGGGTTGACCCTTTCATCATTGTGGACAACTTGAACTGGATGTTCTCTTCTCCAATGTTGAAGGAGAGAGTCCCGTTCTTGCAATCCACTAGACATCCGGAAGTGGCTAGGAAAGGTCTTCCTAAGATGATGGGAACCGAATAGTCCGCCGGAATATCCAAGACAACAAAATCAATCGGCACATAGAACCTTCCTAGTTGCACCGGGATGTCTTCTAAAATCCCAACCGGGTGAGTGATTGAACGGTCCGCCATGTAGAGGGTCATCTTGACCGGTTTTGGCTCTCCTAGCCCAACCTTGTTGCAAAGTGCAAGTGGTATGATGCTTACACTTGCCCCAAGATCACAAAGGGCTTCATATTTCACATCTCCTACTCCAATTGGGACACAAAAGGAACCCGGATCTCTTAGCTTAGGAGGCATCTCCTCCTTCATTGTTTGGATCAATTCTGATGACCTCTTTGTCATTCTTATTTCCCCATACTCCTCCAACTTCCTTTTGTTGGAGAGTATTTCCCTGAAGAACTTGCCATATGCCGGCATACCTAAGATAGCATCCATGAACGGAATATTAATATGCAATTTAGACATTAGTTCAAGGAATTTACCAAAGTGATTGTCCAAGCGAGCTCTTGCTCGTGATTGAGGGAACGGTAGTGGTGGTTTGTAGGGAGGCGGTGCCACATATGTTGGCTCAACATCCTTGTTCTTGCCTCCATCTCCTTGCAAAGTCTCCTCCTCTATCACCACTTGCTTTCCCTTAGCATTCTCCTTGGGCAAAGGATCCTTCATACTCAACCCACTCCTCGTTGAAATGGCCAACACTTGGCCTCTTGGGTTGTCTTCGGTCCTTCCGGGAAGTTTCCCCGGATCTCTATGGGCTTCACCCGCCTTTTGGAACACTTGTGCTTCCAAAACCTTTTGAGCTTTAGAAATTGAAGTTACCGTGCTCTCAAGACCACTTAACCTTCCAAGCAATTGCTCAAACATCATTTCGGTTCTATCTTTTGGAGGTTGAGTAAATCCGGGTGGAGGTTCTTGTGAAGCTTTAGGTGGTGGAGTTGTGCTTGTGGAAGCGGGAGGGTTCAAGGCTCCATCCGGGTTAGAATAGGAAAACCCGGGATGGTTATGGTTGGGCTGGTAATTATTGAATTGCCGGTTGTTGTTGAAGTTCCTTGGGTCTTGATAATTGTTGTAATTGCCCCTTCCCATGTAATTCATATCCTCCTCCTTGGAAGACAAGTTAGCTTGTGGGTGCACTTGAGGAGTAGTTTGGTTCTTCAAAGTTGTAGCACACAACTCCCTCAAAGACTTTAATTCATTATTGATGGCATCAAGCTTAAAGTTGCTCATGGTGACTTCACTCACCTCATATGCTCCCGCCTTTCTCCCTTCACTCTTCCTATGAGAGTATTTCTCAATTACTAGAGCTTGCTTCTCCACAAACTCCCAAGCTTCATCTACATGTTTCTCCATGAAAGTCCCACCGGAAAGAGATTGGAGCTTGAATTGGCTATCTTCATCAAGTCCTTTGAAGTAGATCTCCAATAGCTCAATTTTTGGTATACCATGGTATGGACAATCTAAGAGAAGATCTTTGAACCTCTCCTAAGACTTGAATAAACTTTCTCTATCCTTCATCACGAAGGCATTTATCTTCCCTCTCAACTCGGTAGTCTTGGAAGGTGGGAAGAACTTAGTCAAAAACTCGGTTGTCATCTCCTCCCAAGTACTCACTCGCCCTTGTGGAATAGATTGATACCAAGCCAAGGCTTTATCCTTAAGAGAGAAGGGAAAATCCCTAAGCTTATGGTTGTTGCTTTCCAATCTTGGCGGTCTAAGAGTCTCCATCAAAATCTCATAGTTCATCAAGTGTTGATGAGGAGACTCTCCTTCCATCCCTCCAACTTGATTATGCCGGATCATTTGTAGAACTTGAGGGCGGAGCTCGTAGTTGTGGGTTGCGGGATCTCCTAAGTTCACACCCGGACGGTGTGCTCTTTGTGCCGGATCCATACGTCTCCCTAATGTTTGTGGCTCTTCAATAGAAATGGGCACAACCCTAACATTCGCCGCCGGCTGCGGTTGTGGTGGTGGAGGTGGAGGTTGTTGACGATTAAGCTCTCCTTGTACAAGGGCTTGCCTAATCTCATCAATCTCCCTCCTAGTTGCTTCTCGCCTCTCATTGGCAAGCCTTCTTTCTTCCTCTAAGAGCTCATCACTTAACATTATTTGCTCTAAGGCTTCATCCAATTCCGCTTGGAGATCTCTTCCGGCCATCTCTTTTCCCTTTTTAATGCTCTTGGATCTAGATCTAAGGGTTTTCTCCGGTTCGGGATCGAATGGAGCTAAATCCTTGCCACGAGATCTTCGCATACACCTAAAGAGTAAGAGATGTCCTGAAAAGCAAAGACACACACCAAAGAGAGATCAAAAGCAACAAGAAAGATCTACACTAATAACAATCACAAAATAGACTCAATCTAGACCTAGTCCCCGGCAACGGCGCCAAAAACTTGTTACGCTCACGATGTGATACGCAATGGGTTTTAAATTTATACTCGTTATATTTATCCTAACTCCTAGCGAACCCGCAGTGTACGGGACGTTTGTAGTAGGGATAGTATTCCGAGGTCGAACACAAAGACTAAGGTGAGATTGATTCGATTAGTGATTAAGTTTAGTGAAGGTCCAGGTGAAGAAAAGAAAAAGGAATAAAGAAAAAAAAATCTCGAATGTTTTTGATTGGTTTTTAGGTGATCAATCAAAGGTCACAATTCATGCAAAGTAAACAATCAACTAAACTAACAAGTCAATGCAAACAAATAAGCTAAACACGAGATATGAATCAAATAGAGAAAAGCGGATTCTAGGGGTTGGAAGTTCCGGTTATGGCATAGAACTCAAGCTATCTAATCGTTCCTTGGATTTACTATGATATGTTGGGAGTGAGTGTTTCTAGATTGGGATCAATCACCGGGTAGGTCTCATGGTCCACTAGTCCGTCCCTAAGGTCTCATCACCGGGTAAGTCTCTAAGAACCTAAGGGATGGAATTCTACACAAACCGGATTTTCACCTAGGGATCTAACCTATCCTCACCGGGTAAGTCTCGAAAGGGTTAGTCCTAAATAACTATCCTAGCACACTTAGTCCAATGGCGGCTTATGAGGCTCACCACTACCTAGGGTTTGTCATCTTTGAAATCTAAGAGTAAGAATCACCGGGTAAGTCTCTTCTAACACTTAGTTGCTAACACTAGGTCACCCTAGGGTAGATTTAACTCAACAAACACTAGGATTTCAACATTCTAACAATCTAAAGCTAGATCCATCGAACCAGAGAGAATCACGGGGTGTTCTACTAAGTCCACGGCCGTGGTTTGGCAAGAACTGACCGTGGATTCAAACAGAGGCTCGTTCAAGTACACAAGTCATCCAAGGGCAAATCTAAGTCCATCCTATCATAGTCCTAGCCATAACCATCCTTTCCTTACCCTAGAATCACATCTATTTAGCCTATAACATTCATCATAACAATCGAAATCATCAAGCATAAAATCATGGCTTCCATATGCAAGATAATGAAGAGAAAGAAATGAACAAGTGAAGCAAACAAAACCAAGCTGAAATTGAGATTAGAATGACTCACAACCCTTCCAAAAGAAGGTTTAAATAGTTCATACAACTCTAGAAATCAATCCCAAAATTTTTCACTACAAAAGCTATCAAGGTCTATCAATGGTGTGTTCTTCTCCTTCCTCACCAATGGAGCTCTTCTTCCTCCTCCAATGGTGCTCTTCTTCCTTAGAGAATCTTCTTGTTATGGGAGTCAATGTGGAATTGGATAGTGGAGTGGAAGATGGAATCAAAGATGCCTTCTCTCAGCAATGCAGGACCATTTTTATAGTACAACTTTGCAAGAGTTGGCCAAGAAATCGTGGCACATCTGTCATAACCGCCTGGCAGGAATCACGGTTGGTTCCACGGCCGTGGTCCTTCAGTGAACCGTGATTTGGTGCTTCAGCGTCGCTTTGGATCATTAGGCTATGATTTGGTGCATGGCTTGTGTTGGAAAGGTTCCATGAGTCCTCCTCAGCCCTTGGCTTGCATCCTAATGAGTCCGAGGGTATGTCATCTTGATGAACGATCCTCAAACGTATCGATTTAGCTCCTCAATCTCCCAAAATACCTATAAAGCAAACAAAAGTCCGCGTAGACGTCTATCTCGACAAAATAGGTGAATTAAGTGCAAACGTTGCGAACTAATGCTAAACCATGCGTGAATGAGTGAAAAATCTATCTAAATGAGTGTCTAATCCTAAGTCATAGATCGTGTTATCAGAAAGCAATACCTTGGGTTGTCTCCCAAGAAGCGCTTGGTTTAAGGTCGCTAGCTGGACCATGATGTGTCTCAAACGAGGTATATTGGTGCAACCTCTTCAACCGGAGTTTCCGGTTTGTACTTCTTAAGTCTATGACCGTTGACCTTGAAGCTTCCGCTTGTTTCGCCCCATATCTCAACCGCACCATGAGGAAAAACATGTTTCACAACATAAGGTCCGGTCCATCTGGATTTTAACTTACGTGGAAAGAGGCGGAGGCGGGAGTTGAAGAGTAGAACTAAGTCTCCTTCGTTAAGCTCCTTTTGGACGATACGCTTGTCATGCCATCTCTTCGTCCTCTCCTTATAGATTTTTGCATCCTCATAAGCGTTCAAACGCAGCTCATCCAGCTCGTTGATTTCCAATAGTCGCTTCTCGCCGGCCTCCTTAATGTCGAACTTCAACCATTTGATCGCCCAATATGCTTTGTGTTCTAATTCAACGGGCAAATGGCAAGACTTCCCATATACCAAATTATAAGGGGTGGTACCTATGGGAGTCTTAAATGCGGTCCTGTACGCCCAAAGAGCATCGTCCAATTTCATGGACCAATCCTTCCTCGTCCTAGAGACGGTCTTCTCTAAAATTTCTTTGATTTCTCTATTCGAGATCTCGACCTGCCCACTAGTTTGAGGGTGATAAGGGGTTGATACCTTGTGGGTTACCCCATACTTCGATAGAAGTGCCTTGAACTTCCGGTTGATGAAATGCATTCCTCCATCGCTGATGATGATGCGTGGAGTTCCAAACCGTGGAAAGATAGTTCTGTTCAAGAACTTCACAACCACCTTGGCGTCGTTAGTGGGAGAAGCAATGGCTTCAACCCATCTAGAGACATAATCAACTGCAAGAAGAATATAGAGGTTTCCTCCGGAGGATGGGAAAGGTCCCATGAAGTCTATCCCCCATACATCAAAGATTTCCACCTCTTGAATGTTATTAAGTGGCATCTCGTTCCTCCTTGATAGATTTCCTGTTCTTTGGCATGCATCACAAGAGACAACAAACGATTGCACATCCTTAAATAATGTAGGCCAAAAGAAACCAGAACGTAATACCTTAGCGCATGTTTTATTGGTGCTGGCATGTCCTCCACAAGGAAGTGAATGACAATGTCGTATGACGCTATTAACTTCATCTTCCGGAATGCATCTTCGAAGCATCCCATCCGGTCCGCGCTTGAATAGCAGCGGCTCGTCCCAGTAATAGTGGCGTACCTCCTTGAAGAATCTTTTCTTTTGAGAGTACGTCAATCCGGGCGGTATTTCCTGGCAAACAAGATAATTCACAATATCAGCATACCAAGGTCCTTTATTATCAGAAAGTTGGTGGATGGAATGTTCCACCAACTGAGGATGAATGTCAGAGAAGGGAGTAAGAAGTTTGTTATTCTCAGCAGTCTCAGTTGACATCATATCGCCATCGACCTCGGTCGAGGCACAGAGGCGTTGACCGAGATGTTCTTCAGTCGCCTCGCTCAGTCCAGGAAGTTCCTCGGTCAAGGTACTGCAACTGGAACCGAAACTGGAGATCTTCGTCTCCTGGGTTAGCTTCTCAGTTTTAGCTCCTGGATCCTCTTCCAGTGCCTTTAAGCTCCGTATATCTGCATCACAAGAAGCATCTATACCTTCCTCCATTAAACTGAAGCTAATAACTCTTTCGAGTGGATCGTTAGTAAGGATAGAGCTCACCAATTCTCTTGATTCTTCTTCATCGTAGATGTTGAAGATATCATCGCTCAGCTGCTCCCCTTTCATGGCTGCAAGTAATGCGAACTCCACCGCATCGCCACCAATGTTGAATTTCAACTTGGCGTTCTTGCAATCCACGTTGCAACCCGAAGTTGCTAGAAATGGCCTCCCGAGAATAATAGGAACAGGATAATCTGCGGGAATGTCAAGCACAACAAAATCGATAGGTAAATAGAAGTTACCTAACTGGACCGGAACGTCCTCCAAGATTCCCACGGGATGGGTGATGGAGCGATCCGCCATATACAATCGAATCTTGACCGGCTTGGGCTCTCCAAGTCCGATCTTCACACATAGCTCCAATGGGATGATGCTCATACTGGCTCCTAGATCACAAAGGGCTTCACAAGTGACATCCCCAACTTGAATGGGGATGCAAAATGGCCGGGATCTCTCAATTTAGGTGGCATCTTCTCCTTCATGATTTGAATGAGCTCCGAGGATTTAGATGTCATCCTAACTTCACCAAAATCTTCCAGTTTCCTCTTCCTTGATAGGATCTCCTTCAAGAACATCCCATATGCGGGCATCCCTAGAATAGCATCAAGGAAAGGAATGTTAATGTGTAGTTTATTCATTAAGTCAAGGAACTTACCAAAGTGCTTGTCTAGATGTGCGCTGGCCCTTGATTGGGGGAATGGAAGTGGTGGTTTGTATGCTGGAGGTGGAACATAAACTTCAGTTTTCCCCTCCGCTTTCTGTGGCTCCACCTCGGTTGGCATCTCGGTCGAAGTGTTCTTCGACTGCATCTGGACCGAGGTGGTCTTCGTCGGTTCTGGCACCGACCGAGGCACTGGATCTGTAGTTTTCAGTCCACTCCTCGTAGTTATGGCCATGATCTGCCCTTGGGGTTGCTTTCCGTCCTTGCTGGAAGCTTCCCTGGATCTCTTGGCGCTTCATTCGCCTTACTTGCAAGTTGTTGTTCAAAGGCTTTTTGGGCCTTCGAAAATGAAGTCATAGAAGTCTCCATAGCATTGAGCTTGATCAAGATAGCCTCCAGAACTGCGTCTTTCTTTTCTGGCTGAGACGAACTTGATCCTTGCCCTTGGCTCTTTAATGGAGTAGAAGAAGAAGAAGGGGAAGAGAGGAAAGGGTTAGAGGAATCGTTAGAGTTGGAGTTTGAATGATTGTTACCAGAATTTTGGTTGTTCGCCCTCCAATTGTTGCTATTGGACCCTCTATTGTTGTTGTTGTAGTTGTTGTTCCGGAAACCGTTGTTGTTTTTACGGTATCCATTGTTGTTGTTCCTTTTTCCTTGCTCTTCCTTCTTGGTTTGAGCAACCAAGAGTTCCTTCAATTGCTTCACGTCATTCTTCAAAGACGTGAGTTGATTGTTGTTGGGCTGAGTTTCTTGGAAGTTAACCCTTTTAACTCCACCTTCAGCTCCTTGATGAGTGTACTTCTCCATATGCAAAGCTTGCTTCTCAATGAAGTCCCAAGCTTCGTCAATCGCCATGTCCATAAAGGTACCGGCGGAGAGTAGTTGGAGATTGAACTGGGTGCTTCCGTCTAGTCCCTTGAAGTATATCTCCAATAACTCGAACTTTGGAATCCCATGGTGTGGGCAATCCAAAAGAATGTCCTTGAACCGCTCCCATGACTTGGACAAGCTCTCCTTGTCCTTCATAATGAAATCGTTGATCTTCCCTCTCATTTCAGCGGTCTTTGAGGGGGGAAAGAATTTGGTCAAGAATTCCGTAGTCATCTCCTCCCATGTGCTAATTTTTCCTGGAGGAAGAGATTGATACTAAGTAAGAGCTCTATCTTTTAAAGAAAAGTAAAAAGGTCTTAGCTTGTAGTTATTATTCTCAATTCTTGAGGGTCTCAAGGTCTCCATCAAGATCTCATAGTTTTGAAGATGTTGATGCGGTGATTCCTTTTCTAGCCCTCTGAATTGGCATTGGCGAATCCTGGATAGAACTTGCGGTCGAAGTTCATAGTCATGGTCCGCTGGATCTCCTAGGTTAACTCCTGGACACCTCAGTTGTTGATTGGGGTCCATCCTTTGACCTAGTGTTTGTGGGATTCTTGCAAGAAGAGCGCCTCGGACTGGCATCCGAGGTGGAAGTACCTCGGCCGGGGCGTTAGGTACTGGGACCTGCCTCGGTCGAGGGTCAGCAACTGGAACCTGCATCGGTCCAGCATCGGGAACTGGATCTTCCCTCGGTCGAAGTTGATATTGGTCTCTCAAAGCTGCCATATCCGCTTCGATTGCTTCAGTCCTGGTGCGAGTTTCTTCTTTCTCTTGTCGTAGCTCGTCCCTGCTGAGGCGTAGCAGCTCTAGCGCCTCTTTCAATTCGGCTTCAAGATCGCGGTTGTCTTGGTGGGCCATCTTCGCTTCTCTTAAGCGTCGTTTGTATGTCTTTTCTGGTTCGGGATCGTAAGGAACGATTTCCTTCCCAGTGCGGGTTCTTCGCATATACCTAAGAAAGAACAAGAAAAGTCACTCAAGTAGAGTGGTTAGTAGACACGGGGGCAAGTGCCCCAAGAGCAAACCGTAACCGGCTCAGTCTAAACCAAGTCCCCGGCAACGGCGCCAAAAACTTGTTCGCTCCAAACGGTGTGTGCAAGCTTTAAATTTATAACCCTAGACGTAAGCTTAAAACAAGGATGCGAACCCGTAGTGTACGGGTCAATCGTAGTAAAAAGCAAGGAATTCCAGGGGTCGATCACAGGGACTTAGTGAAACAAAGTCCAATTACGGTATGCTTAAGCAATCACTAACCACAAAGCAATTAAAACAATCAAAGATGATATAGAAGTCAATAAAGGAAATATGAAATTCTAGGGATTAAAGCATCTAGTTGTGGTTCCAACTCAAGATCTATAGATAAGCGGACAAAGCTGAGGTTTTTGCATAGGGAAGGTGTTTCTAAAGTGGAATAGATCACCGGGTAAGTCTCACTACTCACTAATCCAAAACCGTAACTCCTATTACCGGGTAAGTCTCAAGGAATTAAGATAAAGAACTATAATCTCAAACTAAGACACCATCTAAGGGAATAGAATCAACCTTTACCGGGTAAGTCTAAGGCTAACTCACAAAGATGGGATGAAAGCACACTCAAACCCCAATAAAGGATAAACCTTTATTACCTACACTTATGATCTTAGGTAAACAAACTAAGGAATTACCGGGTAAGTCTCATCCTAGGCTTGCATTAAACCAGGAAAGGTGTAATAAGAATAGGATTTGGCAAAATCTAACACTTAACTCTCAGTTTCGGATCAGATAAGTCACCTCGGTCAGAAGAATTCCACCCCGGCCGAGATGTTCATCGACTGAGCGAGATGCTTAGGGTTAAGGTTAAAGACTCGAACATTCAGGGTCCTACTGGAATCTAAGATTTATTCTATCATTGTTTTTCCCACAACCTTCAGCCAATCACCCTAGAATCACACAAAGAGATTAGCCACTCATCATCATGAAAGTATTAATCAAATATATGGGAAGAAGGTGAATATTTGAACAAGAAGAATTCAATGAAAAGACTTCAATAACTGAATCAAATATCACAACAAAGCGTTCCTTGGATAGAAATCCAACAAGACAAAACAATAAGGAATAGAATCTAAGGTAATCTTACAAGAAAACCTTCAAAAGCTATCAAAGCTACAATCTTCCTTCTTTAACCTTCAAAAAGGTTCTTCAAATCTCCCAACTGGAGTATGGCTGCAGCGGTGTATAAACCCTGATCGGTGTAAGCGGGATGTATGCAGCGTCCCGGATTTGTTGGAAATCCGACCCTTTTTTATAGGAAAATAACTCTCCAAAGATAAGATATCTTAGAACGATCTCTTCCCATAAAAATAGGTAAAATATAAGATCTAGTATATCTTCTTCCTTCCAGGAGCCAAGCCCAAAAATATAAGATCTCTTTCCAAAGATAAAAGATCTCAGCCAAGAATAAAATATTCTCACCGCGTCCCAGGTGTTCGCCTCGGTCGAGTCGACTTCTCTGGATCACCTCGGTCGAGGTGAATCTGTGGTCAACCGAGGTGAGTCACAACTGAATGTGAAATCTCTCAAATCTGGTCCAAAGTGAATCTCTAATCCATGGCTATGCTTCCTGGATGGTTCCTTATGTTCCTGAATGTAGCTCCAATGACTCCATAACTCCTTTTGCTCCTTTTTTGATGCAAAACGTGCTATTTTACCTACGATTACAACAAAACTAGGTGTAGACCTCGATTCTCGCAAAGGTAGATGAAATGGTAATATAATCACATAATATACATACAAACATGCAGATTATGAAAGATAAAACGTCCAAACAAACCCCAAAATATAGACTATAATTCATGCTATCAGTGGGTAAGAATGTGCTATAGTTTCTGCGCGCCTCTCCCACTCAGCGATGTAGGTGCTATGAAAAATTGCCCAATCAGTATGATGTTGGCCCCTTCTATCAAAAACATGCAACTCCTTACTGTAAGCACATGAGATAGGTGGGATTTGCACTTGCCCAAACTGTCTCAAAACACGCTCAGGCCGATTATGCTCCACTATATCAAAACATAACATGGGTGTCTCACTCCTCCAAATATGTCGATCCTGACAACAAATAGGAGCAAGGACATCCAAAATGTCGTCTGTATATGGCTCCCATACAAACTACAAAAACATTTTGGTGAGAAAAACATGTATAATTTACAAGATTATGCCGTTAAAGAATATTAGATCTAACCTCATCATACCTCTGACTATCTAGGGCATCCCGATAATACGCTTGATTTTTAGGGGCGTGCTCATATGAGAATACGTGGCCTACCCATCTATAATATTTTAAAAATAAAAAAAGAATTTTATCATTGATATAAACGTATATATATACAACCGAAAAATTATCAATTTATATACCTCATAGCCAACGCATCTACTCTGCGAAGAAAGTGATCACCAAGTGGAGGTGGGTGTAGATCTGTTACTCGATGCCTCTGTCTCCTATGCCTTCTCGCAACATTCCAACGATCTTCTTCAGTACCCTGAGTTGGGTAAAACGAGCATTGGGGTCTTCCTATGGGGCTCCTTGATAACACAATTTATGACGTTAGTCTAGGCATCCATTTAGATAGTTTTTCCCGCTATTCATGCATAGTTTAGCATTAGTTTGTGGCGTTTACATTCAATACATGTATATTTGTCGAGATAGACGTCTACACGGACTTTTGCATGTTTTGTAGGTATTTTGGGAGCTTTTAGAGCCTAATCGATACATCCGAGGATCGTTCCTCGTGATGACACGTATCCGAGCTCATTGGGAAGCAAGTTAGGAACAAAGGAGAACACATGGGACCATGTTGGTGCATGTCTTGCACCAACTCGCGGCTCAACGATCAAAAGAAGGCTGGAACACAAGAATCACGGCTATTGGGAGATCCACGACCATGGAAACTGCCCGTGATTCCCTCTGCACAGCTGGGACAGTTGTCCCACGATCTCCATAACCGACTCTTGCAAATGGTGAAGGCTATAAGTACCCTTGCAGGCTGATAGGAAAGGGCATCCAGTCCACTACACACCTTACCTCACACACATTCTCTCCCATACTCTCTCATTTTGGGATTTGGATTGGAGATACTCTTGGAGGAGAAGAAAGACTTCCATTGGAGAAGAAGGGAAGAACACACCATTCTTAGAGTTTCTTAGTCTTTTGGAGTGAAGTTTGTTGGAAACATTTTCTAGGGTTGTAAGAACGATTCGAACATTCTTTTGAAGGGTTGTAAGTCTCTCTTTTAACATCTATTCGGCTCGTTTTTCTTGTTCTATTTTTTTCATCTCTCTTTCATTTCATTCTCTTGATATGGACTCCATGATTGTATGCTTGATGATTTTGATTGTGATGATGCATGTTGTTGGCTAAATAGATGTGGTTCTTGGGTAAGGAATTGATGGTTATGGCTTGGACTATGATAGGATAGACTTAAACGTACCTTTGGATGAATTGTTTGCTCGAACCTAGCCTCTGTTATAAATCACGGCCTGTTCTAGTAGGTTCCACGGCCGTGGAAGTGAGGAACTGACCGTGATTTTGTCTGACTCGCTTGTATTGATAAATCTAAGTGTTAGGTTGTTAGATTCTTGAAATCCTAGTGTTTGTTGAGTTAGATCTATCCTAGGGTGACCTAGTGTTAGCAACTAAGTGTGAGAAGAGACTTACCCGGTGATTCTTGCCCTTAGGAACCAAAGATGATGAACTCTAGGTAGTAGTGAGCTTCACCAGCCGCTATTGGACTGAGTGTGCTAGGATTTATGTTTAGGACTTGCCTTCCCGAGACCTACCCGGTGAGGAGAGGTTAGATTTCTAAATAGCAATCCGGTTTGTGTAGAATTCCCAACCTTAGGTTCTTTGAGACTTACCCGGTGATTGATCCCAATCTAGAAACACCCACTCCCAACATACTATAGTTGATCCAAAGAATGATTAGATAGCTTGAGTCCTATGCCATAACCGGAATTTCTAACCCCTAGAATCGGCTTCTTTATCTTTAATTACCTATCTCGTGTTTGTTTGTTTATTTGTGTTTGCTAGTTTAGTTGTTTGTCAATCCTATGCATGATTTGTGATCCTTGATTGATCACCTCAAAACCAAATCAAAAACATTGAGATTTTCATTTCTTTATTCCTTTTTCTTTTCTTAGCCTAGATCTTCACTATCCTTAGTCACTATTGACTCAATTTCACCTTAGTCTTTGTGTTCGACCTCATAATACTATCCTTACTACAAAACGACTCATACACTGTGGGTTCGCTAGGAGTTAGGAAAAATATATCGAGTTATAAATTTAAGATTTTTGCGTGTCACATTCTTAGCGTAACACTCCTCTCCCACGACCATAACTACAATTGCTTAATGAATATTAGAATGTGAAATAAGTTAATTTATTTACCGAAAGATCTTTGTACAAAAAAGCCAACGTTGTAGAACCCCAACTGTATCGACCAATTGCCTCTAGATCCCCCAGCAATGGGAGGTACAAAAGCTGTATAGAGCCACCATTGGTATCTGCAAAGATCAGTGCGCCCATGAGCAACAGTATATATGCTCGAGCATGACGCTGCACTATATCCTCGTCAGCATCCTTTGGGAGACCTCGTGCAATGAACCTCTGTAGCCACAAAAATTTTAAAGATGAACCCTTAATTTCACTCGGCTCCGGGCGCTCTCCAAGAAGCAACTCAACAACTCTCCCCCACTAGTAGTATTCACTACCAGTCACAACAGGTCCATCTATGGTAAGACCCAACAATATTGCGATGTCCTGAAGTGTGATCGTGGCCTCACCGACAACTAGGTGAAAAGTATGTGTCTTAGGTCTCCATCTCTCAACTAATGCTGTGATCAACTCAGCATCTAACTGAAATGAAGATCCAAGACGATATATCCCATAAAATCCAGCCAGCTTAAGATAATGAATTACCCTCTCATCTGGTGGGAGGCATGAAACAATGTTTCTAAGATGCATTCTAGTAGTCAATGGTTGTTGAGTCTGCAAATGATTAAGCATATTGTTAAGATTAAGAAATCAACACCAAATTATAAATATTATCAATTTTAGTTTAGAGTTGTTCTTACATAAGGGACACGCTAAGCATGTCCACGGGTCGGACCCGCCGGGTCGAGGGTCCGGGAAGGGTGACCCGGACCCGGACCCGTGTAAAAGGCCAACTCGCCGGGTTGGCGACCCGCCGGGTCACGGGGTCAGACCCGGCGGGTCGGCGGGTTGGCTCTTTTATTTTAAAAACCAATTTTTTTAAAAAAAAAAATAAAAAAAGATGACCCGGCGGGTCGACCCGCCGGGTCACGGGTAAGGGTCACCTCGACCCTTACCCGTACCCGTAACCCGCCGGGTCACGGGTGACCTGTGACCCGTGGACATGCTTAGGACACGCGACCACACATCATCACTACGATGCTCAGCCTAACGCCTAAGCAAATCTGGTACACGGGGGCCAGGATCCATCTACATGTGGTAAAGAACTTTAAGTTTGATTGACTAAACAATATCACAAAAAACAAACACAACTTCATATTTCATTGATAAAACAACTTAATTTAAAAACAAACAACTTCATCTTTCATTGACAGCTAAACTTAATACAACAAACAAACAACTTATTATCTTTGCTTGATGACCCAACTTGAGAACGACAACTCCTTCTATTATGACCAAGTTGTCCACAACTTCCGCAACGACTTTTTCCTCTTTCACTTTGATCCATTTCATTTCTTATTCTCGAGTTTCTTTGTCTTCCACTTGGGCGCTTAGAACTTGGATCCGGGACTATTAACGGCCCATGTACTATTGGCCATTCTGTTTGATCACCAACAGGTTGGAAGTATGGCTTGTACGTCTCAAGATGTGAATGTGCGGTGAAAAATCCATCAACAAAGGGCTCAAAGGACCACTTGTGATAATAACAAACAGCAAATACGTGGGGTCACGGAAACTTCAGCAACTGCCAGGTATGACAACTACATTGACGTTGCTGTAAACGAATGGTAAAGTTGCGGCGACCGCCCCGGTCTACTCTAGGGACTTGTACTTGATATATTCCTTACTCAATGTTAAATGGACTCATTGTTGCTATCATGGCTACCTCCTTAAAGTTTTTAATTTTTTGATTATATGCTGAGATAAGGTTAAGCTGTCTTGTATGCGTTTAATAGCTCGACCACGCCTTGTAACAAAATAACTGTTAAATTGACTCATTGTTGCTTGCACAATGCCAGTGACTGGAAGAAATCTTTTTCCCTTTCATTACCCCGTTGAAACACTCAGACATGTTTGTGGTCATGCATCCATATCGTAAACCACCATCATGATGTAGAGACCATTTCTCGAGGCAAATTTCTTGGAGAAACTCACGACATTCACGGTTTTTTTCACCAATTTGGTCAAACCCGGCTGAAAAATGACGTCGCTCACGGACGTATGCAGTCACACCCACTAGGAATTTGAGTTGCGAATCTTTATAACGAGTTTGAATATTAGACTTAAGATGACGGATGCAAAACCTATGATATGCATTTGGTGGACTCCATCTTGGATCCGTCATTGCCCTACTTATCCCTGCGTGTCTATCAGAAATTACACACAAGCCGACTCTATTTGTCACATGTTCGTGAATGCAACTCATAAACCATGGCCAACTTTCTGTATTCTCCGCTTCCACAAGGGCAAATGCAAGAGGGAAAAGTTGTTCATTTGCATCAACAACCATAACAATTAGCAGGACGTGCTTGTACTTTCCGTATAAGTGGGTTCCATCAATTGAGATCACAAGACGGAAATGCTTGAAACCAGCAATAGAAGGCCCAAATGCCCAAAAGACGCGTTGAAACATCCTCACCGACCGATCACTTGTTTGTGTTGTGACCCAGTCAACCACTGTACCCGGGTTTGATTATTGTAGGTCTTTCATATATTGCGGTAAATTAGCGTACGACTGCTTCCAATCTTCATAGATATCAGCAATTTCTTTTTGTTTGCCCTCCCACGCTTTCTTGTAACTTGGAAACACTTTGTATTTCATGTTTATAACTTCTATAATGGTTCGCGGTTTGATTGTCAAGTCTTGGCGAACAAGGTTATGAATCTCATTGCTGATGAATCTGGAAGTTGCATTACGGTTATCGAGTTCTCGCGAATAAGAGACACAAGCAGGGATATGAGGCCCGTTATGCCGGTGCACAGACCACAAATATAGCGCTTGATCAACCCGATGAGCAGAAACTAGCCATGTGCATCCGGTTTCGCTTTTTCTAGCACAATAGACGGTGTAATAATGTACATCTGCTCTACCTGTCTTGTAAGGGTATCCACTTCTTAGGGAATAACTTCCAAGCTGCATTTTCAAATCGCTCAATGAGTTGAAACATTAACCTATATAAAATCCATCAACGTCGTGCATTTGAATGGAAGCATAAGGATCCTCCCATGAATTCATCTGTGTTGATACTGGTTCGACGATGTTGTTCCAGTTTGGGTTATTGGCTTGAGCTCTTATTATTCGATCCGCTTCTGCTACGACTAGGTCATAATCTGGTGCTGCAGGGCCATCTTCAACGTGACGATCTTCTTCAGTTTCAAGAATCTCATCATCAGTCTCAATACCATTCTGATCAACATGTATATCATCGTCATCAACTTCATTTCCATCTCCATGGCTTGAGGACGCATGTGATGTCGATGGTGCCATGGTGGGATGAGTTGTATGCATGGGAATATTTTCATACCCGGCCATCACAGTTTGTGCGTACTCATTATCCGTCAGCAATCTCGTGTACGTTTCCATGTTTTGCCATAGGGGGTAGTTATTGTTGTCATCCATCTATTTTACATTACGTTTTATTATTTTACTTAATCTAAATAAAATATTGTCTACTCAATATTCATAGTAAATCTATAAAATTTATATAGTAATCTTAATAATGATTAACAATTATACTAATGATTAACAATTTTTTAGTGATAAACTATTATACTAATGACAAAATAATATTAATACTAATCTATTTAGACATTTCTTAATAAATATATTTAGACTAACATTTTTTACCTATTCTAAAAAAATATTGGACAAATTTGGTTAGTAGGCTATTTAGAGAAATAGTGATAGTAAGTAGCTTTTTTGTTTTTCAATTAAGTAAATATACCCCTCTTACTTTTTTTTTACCATCAAACCTTCTTCATCCTCTTGTTTTATTCTTTCTTCCGAATGGTTTTTAAAAACTGAATTTCTTTTTTATTTTCTTTTTATTAATTTTTTTTGTCTTTTTTATTTTCTTTATTTTTTATTTATTTTCTAGAATGAAGAATTTTTTCACACACCGGAATTATCACATACCGGAATTATCACATACGGAAATTTCCACATACCGGAATTTCACATACCGGAATTTTCACATACCGGACCGGAATTTTACATACCGGAATTATCACATACCGGAATTATCACATACCGGATTTTCACATACCGGAATTTTCACATACCATAATTTTCACATACCGGAACTTCACATACCGGATTTTCACATACCGGAATTATCACATACCGGATTTTCACATACCAGAATTTCACATACCAGAATTTCACATACCGGACATTTACATACCGAAATTTACATACCGGAATGAATTTTTAATTGTCTAATATTTAATTTTGCAAATTTTAGGGGGCTCGTTGTAATTTTGCAATTTTTTTTTATTGTAATTTGCGTATATGATGACGGTTTGCAAAAATGGGTCCATCACCGTCTCTTTGGTTTCCAAAAGACTTGTTCTTTTTCCCAGTTGACAATGACAAATTGACAAGACGTGGAGGAGTTGAGCATTATTTGAGTGGAGAATTATATGTTAAAATTGTCTCAAAATAAAAGTATTATGTAAACAAAAATAAATAGCGGACTGAAAGCACAAGGATCAAGTGCTGATTGTGCCGCTAGTTTTAATTCAGAAATTTCTGGAATGAAATTTCTGGTATGAACTTTTCGTATGAAATTTCTGGTATGAAAAATTCTGGTATGAAAAAATTTTAGTATGAAAAAAATTCTGGTATGAAATTTCTGGTATGAACTTTTTGTATGATAATTTCTGGTATGAAATTTCTGGTATGAGAAATTCAGTCCAGAAAATTAAAAAGAAAATAAAAAATAAATAAAAAAAGGCAAGAAAATTAATAAAAGAAAATAAATTCAGTAATTAAAAATTAAAAATTATACTTATATAACAAATAACAAACATCATTTATTCTTTCTTTCTAATAGAAGGGTTAATAACTTTTACCTACTATTAAATGAAAGTGGTACAAAATTTGGGGTACATTTTCTTAAACAAAAACTAAAAAAAGCCTAGTATGTCAAATTCTCCCAAAAATATTTTGCTCAAATTATTATACTTTATCTAAATAAAATATTTTCTACTCAATATTCATAGTAAATTATATAGTAATCTTAATAAAATGTTTCATATTCAATATTTTTCGTTTAACTAGTGATTAGCAATTTTTTAGTGATAAACTATTATACTAATGACAAAATCATATTAATACTAATCTATTTAGACATTTCTAAAAAAATATATTTAGACTAACATTTTTTACCTATTCTAAAAAAATATTTTAGTAAATCTATTTACACATTTCATATTGACATTTTTAAAAAAATATTATATCATTTTTTTCCTATTATTTAACTTATCTATTTAGACTAATTTGTTTATACAATTTCTATTTAATACTAATCTTAGCTAAGTTAACGATATTTTCTTAACTAAATATATTGCAAGCCTAAGCTAATCTAACTAAACTAATAACATATCTTAACCCTAAACTAACTTTTTTATACTAACAAAATCTTTCATATTATTAAATTTTTAACATTATGTTTTTATATTACACAAAATTACATGACTAAATACAATGATCTAATCTAAGGGCTCGTTTGGTATGATTGTGTGCATATTTATAATGTAAATATATGCTATTATTTAAACTACATTTAAAAAAAACGAAGACAAACGAATAACTTAAGGATTAAACACTAAACAATCTTCAATCCAAATAAATAGGTATATATTTTTTCTATCAAATATATTTTTTCTAATTAAACAAATTATATTATTTTCGATCATTTTCCGGTTACATTACATCTTGAATGAAATATCTGTATCATAGTTATTTTTTTTTTGTCAAAATCATGTTTTTCCACAAAATAATTATATAATTTTAATTAATTTATGGACAATAAAACAAATTTAAAAAATATTATTTTTATTTTGTGAAACTAAATAAGAAAGTATATATTTATATAATAAAAATATATAAATGTAATTTTAAATCTAAAGTATGTTAATTTGGAATGAGATACCCACCTTTAATTTATGGAATCAACTTCTTTTATGTAATAACCAAAAATTCTAAACTCCATTTAATACGGAATATAACCAAATTTCGATACGTCAATCTGAAATAAAATAAAACGAGTTAAATTCTATCATTTTATGTGACCTTAATTCACATAAAATGATGAAACTAGGTAACCGAAAATAAATTACGTACCTCTAAAATAAGATAAGAAATTATATTATACGGAATTTAATTCCGTAATGCTTTTCCGCAAATTGCCTACCGATCCATACGAGTAACGGATTTCGCTTCAGCTCGTTTTAATGAAGCAAAGGGGGGCCCAATTGTGTGAGGACTGTCGGCCCAACCCAGCCATTCTTAACATCTAATTAAGCTAACCTAATCTAACCCTAATCTACCCACCTGCTGAGTGCCGCTAATTCATCCCATCCCCTGCATCCTGAAGAAGCGATAACCGCAACAACAGCCGCTAGCCTCGACGGCAGGTCCTAACAGCCATCGAGCCGCCACTGCACCGCCTTCGGTCGACCGCCAGACGCCGCCATCCGCCGCTGGAACCAGTAAGTGTCGACTTCGTCCCCTCGCTGCTCTCCTTCCCTTCTCTTCTCTATTTCAGAACTCACCCGCAACTGTCCGACTTCTCGCAGCAGTAGTAGGGCCGACCACCGGTGCGGGCTGTCCGAACGCCAACCTCTAACGTCGCCGCTGCCGCTGTTGCAGAAGGTAAACCTCTGTTGCCGCCTATCCGCCGCCTTCCTTTTCTGTTTACACGTTACAGCATACCGACGGTCTCTCCGTTGCCTACAGTGTCATCCGGAAGACGAGTCGGTGAGCGTTGCCTTCCTCAAGACCGGGCGGCACATCAACGGACTTCTCGTCTCGTGTTCTGTAGCCTTCAACGTGCCGGCAACGAAGGTAACGTGCCAACATTCTCTTCGTCTTTTTCTCTCTTCCGCAGCCTCGATCGGGAGACGTCCCTAACCTACCTTGCGATCGTTGCTACGCAGATCCGGTGAGTCCCTAACCGAAGGCTACTCCGATCGAACCAGGCTGCAACCCCTCTCCTTTTTCGTGATATAGTACGTATGGTTAGTATCTCTCCGCATCGGTATACTGCAGTTCAGGCATACGTAGTTTCACATGAGTTTAAGACTATGGATGGGCATAAGCATATATGAATGTCATGGATATGAATGTATATAAACACAAGGTTATACCTCTATGGAGTAGAATACGCATATATACATAAATTTTGATACAGATTAAGAAGTATAGCTATATATGTATATGTGCACTACTGAGTACTAAATGTGAGGGTATAAATATATATATAAATAAATTGGAGTTTTTGAGAGATATATATTTATATAATTTTATATATATAAGGATTTATATAGTTATATATGTGGGTATATATAAATCAGTGCGAGTTGGGAAAATATGAATTATGTAGCAATATATATACATACCTAGTAGTTACGGATGATTTGAGTTAAAGGAAAAGTTAGAGTATGTGCATATGTATATATACATATGAGAGAGTAGAGTGAGAGCTGGAAAGAGGAGGAGTGTTATATTTTGAGGAATGGTTTCGAGCTAGCTTAACTTATAAGAATTTTCAGAGAGAAACTTTTTATGAAAAACAAATGCTAAAAGAAATTAGTAGAGTTTTAAGAATAACTTCGAGAATTTACGTCACTAAGGGTAAAATGGTCTTTTACCGTAAGAGAGCTATTTCCGTAATTCCTTCGCATGAGGTTGGACATCTAGATGTGATTTTGATCCACATGCCTTATTTGACAGGCGTTTGAGTTACCACGAGTACGGACTATTTGAGACGTGTTAGAGTGTGTTTTGACTCAGGTAAGTCCTTGTGACTTACTTAGCTAGTTTCTGGATATTAGTTGAGTGATAGTGGTTGTGTGTGCTATGTGCGTGATTTTAATAATAATAACTTGCTAGGACGACTGTTATTATTTTGTTTAAGGCCCAAGTGTATGTATAACGGGCCGTGACATCACTGCCCAGCTCTGACAGGAGACTGGGAGGTTCTCTATACCCAGACCAGGCAGGTACAAGGTGAGATGCATCGGATCCATTCCTGATGGTTACACGGGGGCGGAGGCGAGGTTTGGGAATCCCTCGTGTCACAAATAAAGTAGCATTAGCGTGAACGAGTAACTTAACTTAAGATAATAAATGGACTTGTTTGAAAGCATGATGGGTGTTTATATTTTTATGTGTGTGTGTGTGCTACTATTATTCTTCTAATATTTAGATAACTAGCTAATGGTTCCTCTTGTTGTGTTTTTAGATTTACCGCAGGTTAGACCAGCAGCTGAGTGATCCGGAAGTAGTGGTCAGCCGGGTCTCCGTACACCTTAGAGTGGGGGTTGGGGTTGTGTTTGTCTTTCTTCCTTTCGTTAAGACAGTTGTTCGTCTTTCCCTTGTTTATGTACTTTAGGCTGCTAGACCGTGTTGCATTCATCACCTTTAAAATACCATTTTATGAATTTCGGTTTTTCCTTATTTGTGTCTTGTTGCAAGATCCTAGTAATATTGTTGTCAAACTGAGGTCGGGACCCATTGTGAGGTCCTAACCAGTAATGTCCCGAGTTCTGAGAATTCGGGGTGTTACAACATGGTATCAGAGCTCGAGGTTGGCAACAATGGCACTTGAAATCTTCTGAAAGACCGAATAAGTTTTAAGTAAAACCCGAAAGGGGTCTGAGTTTTAAAAAGAGAATCTTTGGTTTTCAAATACATACATAGTCTGGTTGGGAATAGAAAAGTACGGCTGACCACCACTACTACCGCGGATCTCAGTATGCTTAGTATGGACTTTAGGTTTTACTATAGATGGACTTTTTGGACTTATTAGTTAGTTATATTTATAGTTGTTATTCCTCGCGCAGATGGCACGTACTAGAGCTACGCTAGCTACTGGTCGAGGTAGAGGTCGTCCACCTCTCCCTCCAGCTGGACCAGGTAGGGGAGATGGGACCCCTATAGTTAGAGGACGCGGCCGTGGAGGTAGACCTCCACTAGCCCGAGGCCAAGCTCCTCGGAGAGGATCCACCAGCAGTGATCATGCCAGAGGCTGGAGTGGAGGAGGTAGTTGAGAGTGTAGGTCCTGAGGTCAGGAATGAGACCGTTGCTAGGTCTGGAGCATAGAGAGCACGTTCGACGGAGTCAGGACGTGTTTCCATTGGAGCAACTGAGTACAGAGATGTAACACCCCGAATCCGCGGGACTCGGGGTGCTACGGGTTGGGACCTCACAATGGGTCCCGACCCTTAGCCTGACAACAATTTCACGGGATCTTGCAACAAGACACAAATAAAGGCCAAAACCAAATACATTTTATGCAATGCAAAGAAACCCAAAACCATACAAACTAAAGACTTCAGCCGAGATACAACACAAAAACCAAACATCAAATACACGACATACAAAACACAACAATCGAAGGACAAAACCCAACTCAACTCCAACCAAAACCCCTCCTAAAATGTACGGAACCCCGGCTGCCCACTCTTCCGGATCTCTCGATCGCATTCCTAACCTGCAAGGCAATCTACAACAATCGGTATAAAACCGTTAGCTCATATTCGAAGCATTAGAATCAATGGGAAAGGCACATACACAAGTAATCTCATCTCAAGCATACAACATACATAAAGCACACCAATCCGGTTTATTATCTTTATTATTATTAAGTCGTATCCCGTTCTAATTCAACTTAGGTTGTGACACGAGAGTCACCGAAACTCGCCTCGGTCCCTACTTACCGGCATGGAATGGTACTGATGCATCCGACCGTCTACCAGCACGGGATAGTCGCCGAGAACCTCCTAGCTCTCACGGGAGCCATGCAAGTTGTCACCGCCCGTTATCATACACTTGGGCCAAAATAATATAAAGGTCGATAATCCTATTTCCGGTTTAGTTGTTATAAACAATAAAGAATAAACACACACCACCAAACACACATCAATGCTAATACAAGGAATACGAGTTAAGTAAGTCCGGAGACTTACCTCGTCACCACACTCAACTCACAACACTCTCGCTTCCTTAGGGAGGAAGCCCATAACCTGATCACAAGAAGATAACTATATCAACAACAACCCACTCACAATAGAAGTCTTAGACTTCTATACAAATGATCTACGCAAGACCATTTGACTCTCAATTCTAGGACCGCATCCTAGAATCTCTCATGCTCACATCACACTCAACACAAGCTAGAAGTCCTAAGACTTCTAAACCCTCGGATCTCGCAAGATCATAACTCACAACGCATCTAGGATAAGCCAAACCTAACTCCAAAATCCACAAGATCATACAACCCCACCTCGAGCCTCAAAACGCTCACAAGATCAACCATATAACTTAAAGTCTTATAACAACCTCACAAGATAACCAACACCTCAAGCTTAGAAGCAACATCAATCCATCAAACAATATCAAATCCTCGAAACTCACCTAAGGTTCAAGCCACTACTTGGCATTAACTCTAAGTTATGCTAGATCCATCCTAGCATGATATTAAAACTTAACATAACTAGATCGAGGGGAAGAATACTCACACAACGTCAAAAGACGGAAGTCGATCTACGGATGTCGAGATTGGAATCGTTGGCCTTTATCGGGGCGCTTCCGGTCCTAACACCAAAGCTAAAACAAATTTAGCTTATATGCTAAATTTGAAGGGAATATATAACTTATGTAAAATCTAAGGTAAAACTCGTTTTCAAAACCAAGGTTAAAAACCGCTGAAATACTTTCCGGACCAATTTATACAATTTTAGAAATATGGGTCATAATCCATAATTAAATATTTGGGTCATATTCCATAAATAAATCTGTAGGGGTATATATTCAAATTTCTAACAACTGGGGTCAGATATGAAAATGTAAAACATTGGGTACAAATTGTAATAAAATATAAAGAAGGGGGCCCCGATTTAATAACAAGAGGCTGCAATTAACCCGATAGATCTCGCCTAGGGCTGGGGAAGGAGATGCATCGGCGGCGGCAGACCTTGGCGGAGGAAGGAGGGATGCACTGGCGGCGGGGTTCCGGTGGAGAGAGGCGGTGCTCCACCTGCTGTCAAGCCACCATGGGATAGCCGGAGAAGCCAGCCTCGCAGTCGCCACCTTAGTCCGTTGGGAGAGCCTTGTAAGCCAAGGGAACCACTGCCCGGCGTTGTTTGCAATACCCCGCCTCTTCCGCCCATCTGAGAGCCGGAGAAGCCCATCTGTTATCAACCTACCATGGGATTCGCCGGAGAAGGAGGTGGCAGACCTCCGTGTCTCCGGTGGTGAGTAACGAGAGAAAGAGAGAGAGGCGAAGCATTGTAGCAGTGTGTACGGCCCTCGATCCGGCGTCGGCAACTCCTTGGCAGCACCAACAGGCTCGACAGAGTGGATCTAGAACCTATTGTTTGGGATCAATGTCGAGGGAGGTGAGGTGGTGGTATCTAGAACAGAGGAGGATGATGCTTGCTCAGACCAGTAGAAGAGGAGGTGACAGTGGGGTTCGATCTGTGCGAAACAGAGGAGGCTACGGGTCCAAGCCTCCAAGGTAAGGGCTCACCGGTTCTTGCAAGAAAAGAAACGAAGGGATGGAGGAGGTAGCTGATGACGGCGATGATGAAGAGACGAGGGGGAGAAGAGATGGCCATGGGTGAAGCTTGCTGCAGCAGGTGAAGAGGGAAACAGTGAGGCTCGATCCAGTGGTGGTGTGACAGGAGAGAAGGTAGAGATGGGAGGAGGCACACAATCACATCAGGGTTTGCTTGTGCAGGCCATCGAGTGGGGAGAGGGGTCGAGTGCTTCATAGAGGGGGGCTGCAGGGCATAGGCGGTAGTCATCGAGGGGTCAATTCCGACTCATCAGGGGCAAAGAGAGAGAGAAAAAGAAAAAGAGAAAAGAATATAAGAAATAAAATAAAAAGGAAATGAATTCGATTGAAACACTCGGATCGGGATTTTCGAACCGGAAAGACATCCCGACTTTTTCCAAAAAAAACAAAACGGATATACGTAAACGTATCCAAAATTTAAATATACTCGGAAAACATATTTTATGTCGTAAAATACTTATAATAATATATTTTAATCTAATAAAATATTGATAGAATCCGCAAATAAATATCGCAAACGTGCCAAAAAAAATTCCGGGCGTTACATCAGGTACCCCTAAAAACAAGTTTCGTCCGAAACTTGCTATGTGTCGAACTCCTCAGTCTCTAAGGGCGAGGTATGAACTCTCAAAATAAGAATGCTTAAAACTTCTAATCTATACACACTATCTACTCAAACTACCACCACAAGATATATCTAGTCATATAACACAATCCCGCACAGGTCACAAACTACACATAACATCACACATGCACATAATTCAACCAAGGGAAGAACCAGGTCTAACCCGTTGATTCTATCGATGCTACTAGTTCAACGTAAATCTCGATCCAAGATATTATTCTCCGTCTTTCAGTTAGCCTCAACGGTTCCTCGTCTGCCACTAGATCCTCATGACTGAAAACATGTCTCGAGTCATGTATGTACTCTATCGATTGATACACATAAAACAACGGGTGAAGACCCTCTACTCTCGGCGGCCACGCCAACCGTAAACCACTTTCCCAACTTGGGCTAAAATCTCAAAAAGGTCCGATATATCGAAAACTCAACCTTCTTCTTGGTTTTTCTCAATGCAACATTTCTATTATGTTTCTCTTTGATCGTCTCTAACTAAGAAGATCGAATATTCCCATTTACACCTTGGCTTTGTCCTTGTCAATCAAAACTTGATGTTACGTTCCCCCCATTCTTGTTCCAAGTTCCAGGTAACAAGGAAGTACTTACTTCACACTGCTTCTACTAACGAGACACATATGCTATTACTTTTATATCGTTCTTCAATACTCAACCAAGACCTTGTCTTCGAGAAACCTTTGTACACTTCAAACCACCATACCTCGAGGCAAATTCAAAACAGTTTCCCCAATGAATCTCCTCCTAACTCTCAACAACTCCATTGTCAATTTTCATCCCACTCAATACTTCATTGTCATCCGAAGTAGGTTAGCCATAGATGGTGTTAGTTGGAGAATCTCTTCACAAATCCGGTAATGACCAGCACATCCAAAAACTTGTAAATTCTTTCACATCCTTTGGGGTTGTCATCACGAGACAACTTGTCATACAACATATCTCTTCTTCGAGAGTCGACCAGAATATCTTGTCCGGGGCATAGTAAGCCCATATGGAATCACTACAGCTCATAGTGACCATGGTTTGTTCAGAATGCCGTATTTGCAATACCCCTATCTCGGATTCTCAATTGGTGACAATCTGACCTTAAATCATTCTTAGTAGAGACTACCGACCCTTGCAGCTGGTCGGGTAGATCCTCTATCCGTGGTGAGGGATACTTGGTTCTTCATTGTTATCTTGCTCGGCCTATTGTAATCGATGTACAAACGGAGATAACCGTCTCTCTTTTCGCAAAGTGGTGTTCTCCATGGCAGTGCATTGGTTTCAATGAACCTTTATCAACAAGTCCTTGCAATTGCTCCTTTGATTGCATCTTCAATTCGAGTATCCTTATGGGTATCATTTATTGATGTCTTTTGTACGGCGCCTTAGAAATGGGAGTTGAGCCCAAATCAATCTTAGCCGTAAAATTCACATTCCGATGCATTAAAATCCGTTCTATCTCGGGTTCTATCTTTTCTCTACCCATCACATATCGTAATGACCGACACAACCTGGTCCTAACACTTGACTAGTGGTCTACCCGATCTGCTGGGGTGACGTTCTTCAACTCGTGTATTGCACCTTTTGTAGCTACTATGTTCACCGTCCTCTTTCAAAGATCCTTCATCTACAGAACTCGAGAGACTTGTTCGAGTCTTCTGACTCTTATAGCCTAATTTAAGTATTCTTTTATGTTAACCTCATTCTCCCTCTTTGATGACATGATTGTAAAATT
Source organism: Fagopyrum esculentum (assembly GCA_033239045.1). Taxonomy (NCBI): domain Eukaryota; kingdom Viridiplantae; phylum Streptophyta; class Magnoliopsida; order Caryophyllales; family Polygonaceae; genus Fagopyrum; species Fagopyrum esculentum. The sequence goes on from BSUD01000006.1 coordinate 111,666,500, forward strand.
TTATTCTTTTATTATTATTTTAAATTTTTTTTTAATTTTTTTAAAAATTTTTTTTTTTTAGGTTTCTCACTTATGTGCAGTCATAAGGGTCCAAACTGCAGGACTTAACCGTGCTTCAAAACAATTGCTCTTATCTTCTTTGCTTTCCATGACATCCCAACATATGGAATGAGCTCTTCGTCTTCTACATAAGTTTTCACCATAGGCATCCTTTCTTCAAGTAGGCGTAGAAATTTATACTTCATTTTCTTATGTAACGTCAAACCGACTGTAGAGACTCTAACCTCAACCTTTCATGTACTCCTTATACATCTCATATCGATATCAAACTTCAAAACCTCAGTCTTCTCTTACTCTCGTTGGCCACCTTATATACCTCTTGGTATCCATGAACAGCTTCACAACCGTACTTGTATGCCTTCAGGTAAAATTCCCAACCATAATCACAAAAAGATTCACTCATTACTCCACTAATCACTAACATCGTAATTCCAAGCTTGAAGTGTTGCCCTAATCTAGGTCCTCTCTTTCAAACCCGAGCAACCATGACTCTTTTGTGTGAGTTTGCCGTCTCTCTTTCATCTTTTGCTCGCTAAAACATACCCTCCATTTCATTAGAATGAACATACTATGCATCCTCTTATTATACTCCCGTCTACGCATCACAAACAATGAAAATATCACCTTCCTCTTGATCTACTAGTTGCCTTTACCATGATCAAACCTTAAAACTTCTAATCCGGGTCGATCTCCCATATGTTGTTCTCATGACCTAAGAAGGTCGTAAAGGATCATTAACATCACTCCCCGGGAGGTCGGTTACAGTCATATGCTTGAACCCACCAATGCTACTTGATTATTAACATTTTCACTTCCGTTGATATTACTCCTTATTGTTGACATTGAACCATCGCGAATACTTTAAGCTCTTGTTGTCGATCCTCTCTAGGCCCATAATTTTGTTTACTCATCCCCTATGCACTCACCAATAGACAACCTGCACATGTGCGTTCTTAGTTGTCACCGATTAACTTGTATATGACCTTCTACGAAGTCCACGACTTATTATTCTACTACACTTCTCATGTTACCATTCTCATGAAGGCTACCCTCTTCGGGGTACTTTATCTTAAACTCCGTTAGTTCCTTCTTCATTTCATGTTTCCTCTTCTTAATAAGGTAACTATATCTTCTTGGCCTTATTGTTTCATATAACTCCCTTTCATAGACTTAACCATTCTTCCTTGATGTCTTTCAAGAGCACCTTCCCAAATATTATAACCTTAGCTAGCATCCACTCGCGTTCCTCTTGGTTGGTATCTTAAATCTCTCGACCAAAGCTCTTCGTTTCGTCTTTCACCCTCTTGGGGTCATCATTTATACACACTTCCTCCTTCTTTCATCTTCTTTCGTGATTGGTTCATCCATACCTCTCATCTCGACTCCCATGCCTAGGAGCGCATAGGGAAAACTTTTACGTCTTAATAAAATACCACTTCTACCCTTGCTAGTAGGTACTTCTCTTCCTCTAGATACGCGTCTTTGGTTTATTGTCACGCCACTTGGAAGAATCTTAAGTTCGTTGTCTCGAATTTGCTTCATTGATGTCCATCATTGCTTCCTCGGAACCACTCCCATAACTTCATGTCGTTTCCTTTCTTGTACAGCTTCAATCTCGGTTTTTGCTTTAGTTGATTTAAAGTTCCCTTCTATTTGTTTGTCCTTGCCGCTAATGTCCTCTTTATCCTTCAAATGGTTTCTTTGATGTTTCCTTCAAATGGTTTCTTTGATGTTCCCAAAAGGAGTCCGATGAATCACCAAGGTGTTCGCCAGAACGTGATGCTCAACTCGGTACTTGAGCATACTCATCTTCGTATATATGTACACTATCCTATGTAAAACGACGTCGTCCAAGGCGGTGATATCATAATAGCATCTTAACTAAAAGGTCCTATATCTCCATATGCTACTATATATAATAAGAATACGTATCCATAACTATATAAGTCCTAAGTCCATAGTACTACCAATATCACGCATTCGGCATTCCATTACAACAATACAAGGTCCAAAACAGATAATCATTCACATATACAACTATACACATAAATCATGTCCTTCATGCAACTACAATCCATATACAATAATAGTCCAAAAAAAAAATCCAAATCCACAATACATATCTACATATATACATATATATATACTAAAAATCCAATAAACTATGCTGCCGAGATCCGCGGAAGGAGTGGTGGTCCGTACATTCTACCCCGACTCATGCATGTGATTTTGAAAACGAAAACTCAGAACCCGCGGGGTTCTGTTTATTCCTTATTCGGCCTGTAGAAGATTGTGAGTGCCATTGTTGTCAACCTAGGGCTCTGATACCACTTTTGTAACACCCCGAATCCGCGGGACTCGGGGCGCTACAGGTTGGGACCTCACAAAGGGTCCCGACCCTTAGCCTGACAACTATTTCACCGGATCTTGCAACAAGGAACAAATAAAGGCCAAAACCAAATACATTTTATGTAATGCAAAGAAACCCAAAACCATACAAACTAAAGACTTCAGCCGAGATACAACACAAAAACCAAACGTCAAATACACGACATACAAAACACAACAATCGAAGGACAAAACCCAACTCAACTCCAACCAAAACCCCTCCTAAAATGTACGGAACCCCGGCTGCCCACTCTTCCGGATCTCTCGATCGCATTCCTAACCTGCAAGGCAATCTACAACAATCGGTATAAAACCGTTAGCTCATATTCGAAGCATTAGAATCAATGGGAAAGGCACATACACAAGTAATCTCATCTCAAGCATACAACATACATAAAGCACACCAATCCGGTTTATTATCTTTATTATTATTAAGTCGTATCCCGTTCTAATTCAACTTAGGTTGTGACACGAGAGTCACCGAAACTCGCCTCGGTCCCTACTTACCGGCATGGAATGGTACTGATGCATCCGACCGTCTACCAGCACGGGATAGTCGCCGAGAACCTCCTAGCTCTC
>BSUD01000006.1:111674076-111716320 GCA_033239045.1 Fagopyrum esculentum
GTGTGTACGGCCCTCGATCCGGCGTCGGCAACTCCTTGGCAGCACCAACAGGCTCGACAGAGTGGATCTAGAACCTATTGTTTGGGATCAATGTCGAGGGAGGTGAGGTGGTGGTATCTAGAACAGAGGAGGATGATGCTTGCTCAGACCAGTAGAAGAGGAGGTGACAGTGGGGTTCGATCTGTGCGAAACAGAGGAGGCTACGGGTCCAAGCCTCCAAGGTAAGGGCTCACCGGTTCTTGCAAGAAAAGAAACGAAGGGATGGAGGAGGTAGCTGATGACGGCGATGATGAAGAGACGAGGGGGAGAAGAGATGGCCATGGGTGAAGCTTGCTGTAGCAGGTGAAGAGGGAAACAGTGAGGCTCGATCCAGTGGTGGTGTGACAGGAGAAAAGGTAGAGATGGGAGGAGGAACACAATCACATCAGGGTTTGCTTGTGCAGGCCATCGAGTGGGGAGAGGGGTCGAGTGCTTCATAGAGGGGGGCTGCAGGGCATAGGCGGTAGTCATCGAGGGGTCAATTCCGACTCATCAGGGGCCAGGAGAGAGAGAAAAAGAAAAAGAGAAAAGAATATAAGAAATAAAATAAAAAGGAAATGAATTCGATTGAAACACTCGGATCGGGATTTTCGAACCGGAAAGACATCCCGACTTTTTCCAAAAAAAACAAAATGGATATACGTAAACGTATCCAAAATTTAAATATACTCGGAAAACATATTTTATGTCGTAAAATACTTATAATAATATATTTTAATCTAATAAAATATTGATAGAATCCGCAAATAAATATCGCAAATGTGCCAAAAAAATTCCGGGCGTTACAAGAGAGTACCGAGCATATGTTGAGCGTATGGAGGAGGCTGCTAGGACAGAGAGACTTACCCAGGTACCACCAGTACCGGCTAGGTTTGTTTAGGTGACACAGGGAGTGCCTCAAGTACCGGCTAGATCTGTTCAGGTGACACAGGGAGTGCCTCAGGTGCCGGCTGTACCTGAGAGGAGAGTTGTGGCTGAGAGAGCTCCTACTGGGTCTAGAGCACCAAGGCCGGATGAGTGGTTGAAGGCTTTCAACTCTCATAAGGTCCCCTCATTTAATGGAGAGATAGGACTGGACGTGGAGCACTGGATTGGACAGGTAGAGACTGCATTAGAGGCGATACGTTGCCCAGAGGATCGACATGTGGACTTGGTGCAGACATGTTTCACTAAGGATGCTCATTCCTGGTGGCGGACCATACGTAGTCGAGTCACCAGTTGGGAGCAGATGAGGAGCATTGTTAGAGACAGATACTGCCCTGTCTCATTGAGGAGAGAGAGGTTTCAGGACTTCATTGAGGCAGGATTTGAGGACATTCCGATTGCTGTTGCCATCAAGAAGTTCCAGAATGAACTGACACTGCTTGGACCAGCTGCACCTCCTGAGGAGCAGCATGTGTACCTCTTTTCACTGAGATTGAGAGAGAGAGCACTCGTTCCTATCTGGCAGGATTTCGCTGTGAGACACTGTCAGACTATCAGGATAGGGTGTCTGCATATGAGAGAGAAAGACCAGCCTAGAGGAGAGCTGCTCAGTCAGACAGGCCGGATAAGCGGCAGAGGACATGATATGCTGGTGGTAGTTCAGGAGTAGCTGTTTTTGGATGGGGACAGACTCAGGGGCGACATAGCCATACCGCTACTGGTCAGACTTCAGCTGGTGGCTTACAGTGCCACAACTACAGTGGTTGTGGACACATCCGATCGAACTGCACGAAGCCGGCAGTGACCTGCTTCCAGTGCGGCAACATTGGACATAGAGTTGCATTCTGCCGCCAGGGCAAGGCTCCATCTCAGCAGGGTTCTTCTCCTGCAGGCCTATTAGGGAGTGTACAAAGGCCGCCACAGTACCGAGCTCCGAGTCAGTAGCAGCAGTACCGAGCTCCTGGTCAGCAGTAGTCTTATAGGGCTCCAGGACACACATTATCACAGAGTTCTATGCAGGGATCAGGTCGGGGCAGAGGACGTGGTAGTGTAGCTGATACTAGAGGAGCTTAGGCACGAGTGTTTGAGTTGAGAGATGTTGATCAGCCAGATGCACCGACTGCCACAGGTACGATCCAGATCCATGACTTACCCGTACGAGTTTTATTTGATACGGGTGCTACACACTCCTTCATATCTGATGCATGCGTAGATAGATTGTCCTTAGCTACTGTAGAGGGAATACCTTTTATGATAGGCTTACCTGATGAGAGTAAGGTAAGAGGGACTAGAGAGATCTTTGGATGTCATGTTCGCATGGGAGATCGAGACTGGCTAGTCAATTTTCTAGTCATGCCCTTAGCTCATGAGGATGTCATTTTAGGGATAGATTGGATGAGGAGACACGGAGCAGTCTTAGACATTGGTAGGAGGACAGTGACCGTTGCCACGGAGGAGGGTCATAGAGTGATATTCCGAGGTTGGGACCTCGGAAAGTCAGGCACCGTTATTAGTGCAGTGAGAGCAGCGAGACTGATAGCACAGGGTTGCGAAGCCTTCTGGTGTTATGCCATGAAGGAAAGCAAGAGCCTGACTATATAGGAGATACCTGTTGCATGTGAGTTTGCAGAGGTATTCAGTGACGACCTGCCAAGACTACCCCCACAGAGGAGTGTTGATTTCAGCATTGACTTAGAGCCGGGCACGAGACCGATCTCGAAGGCTCCGTACCGTATGTCCCCGATAGAGCTGCTTGAGCTGAAGAAGCAGTTAGAGGAGCTAGTAGAGAAGGGCTTCATACGCCCTAGTGTGTCTCCTTGGGGTGCGCCAGTATTATTCGTGAAGAAGAAGGACGGATCGATGAGGTTGTGCATAGACTACAGAGAACTGAATAAAGTCACCATCAAGAACAAGTATCCACTGCCGCGTATAGACGACCTGTTGGACCAGTTGCATGGGGCGTCCGTGTTCTCGAGGATAGACTTGAGATCAGGTTACCACCAGTTGAGGGTGAGAGATCAGGACATACCTAAGACGGCATTCCGGACTAGATATGGTCATTATGAGTTCGTAGTGATGCCATTTGGGCTCACTAATGCACCAGCGGTGTTCATGGAGTTGATGAATGGGATATTCATTGACTTCTTAGACCAGTTTGTAGTAGTCTTCATTGACGACATCCTAGTCTACTCTAGGAGTCGAGAGGAGCATGTCGGACACTTGAGGACAGTATTGCAGATTCTACAGGATCGCCAGCTGTATGCTAAGCTATCCAAGTGTGAGTTTTGGATGTCAGAGGTGGCTTTCTTAGGTCACGTGGTGACTGCTGAGGGTATTAAAGTCGATCCGGCGAAGATCGAGTCAGTATCTTCTTGGCAACCTTCTAAGAATGTCAAGGAGGTTCGCAGCTTTCTAGGTTTAGCAGGTTACTACCGCCGGTTTGTGGAAGGGTTCTCTTTGATTGCCCGACCACTTACTTGTCTTCTGAGGAAGACCACTCGGTTTGTCTAGTCTGAGCCGTGTCAGGAGAGTTTTGAGGAGCTGAAGAGGAGATTGACATCCGCTCCGATTTTGGCACAACCTGAGGGTACTGATGATTTTGTGGTATACAGTGATGCATCCAAGCTGGGCTTGGGGTGTGTTTTGATGCAGAGGGGTAAGGTCATAGCCTATGCGTCTCGACAGTTGAAGACGTATGAGGAGAACTACCCCACACATGATCTAGAGTTGGCTGCAGTAGTCCATGCTCTTAAGATATGGCGTCACTATCTCTATGGGGCGACATGTCAGATCTTCACAGACCATAAGAGTCTGAAGTATATATTCACTCAGCGGGAGTTGAATAACCGCCAGAGGCGATGGTTAGAGTTGATCAAGGACTTCGACCTTGAGATTCTTTACCACCCGGGAAAGGCGAATGTAGTAGCTGCTGCTTTGAGCCGGAAGACGCCTAGGAAGAGGGCGATAGCCCGGTTGACAGTATAGCCACAATTGTAGAGGGACTTGGCTTGGTTGGAGATAGAGATTTAGTTTCCTGATATTCATACTCAGTTGGCTACCTTGGAGTTACTTCCTGATCTGTTGGATGAGATCCGACAGAAGCAGGAGACTTGCCCGACTTTGATCAGGATCCGAGACAGGATGTCTCGAGATGAGGCCCCACAGTTCACTATTAGCGCTGATGGATTGATGAGACGTCAGGATTGCGTCTATGTGCCGTCAGACAGCGAGTTGAGACAGAGGATACTAGGTGAGGCTCATGCTACCCCATACTCAGTACATCCTGGAGCGAGTAAGATGTACAAGGATGTGAGACGGTCCTTCTAGTGGGGTGGTTTGAAGCCCGATGTGACTCGGTATGTAGCTCAGTGTGCAACCTGCCAGCAGGTTAAGATTGAGCATCGTAGGTCGGGAGGAGAGCTCCACCCACTTCCAGTACCACAGTGGAAGTGGGAGGATATATCTATGGATTTTGTCACAGGTATGAGACTTAGCAGAGGATTTGATGCTATTTGGGTAGTGGTTGACCGCCTGACAAAGACCGCACGTTTCATTCCGATTAAGGAAACGTGGTCGGTGAGTCGTCTAGCTAAGGAGTTCACCAGACACATTGTGAGTCTCCATGGAGTACCGAGGACTATCGTCTCGGACAGAGATGGACGTTTTACCTCGAGATTTTGGCAGCATGTACATACTGCTTTGGGGACGAGTCTCCACTTTTCTACCGCCTACCACCCACAGACAGACGGACAGTCTGAGAGGACCATTCAGACCTTAGAGGACATGCTCCGGGCGTGTGTACTAGATTGGGGACAAGTATGGCCAGATCATCCTCCACTGGTAGAGTTTTCATATAATAAAAGTTGGCACGCGTCTATTGGGATGGCCCCTTATGAGGCTTTGTACGGGCGGAGATGTCGTACACCATTATGTTGGGATGAGCCCAGCAGAGTGGATGGAGTAGCTCCAGATCAGATACAGGATGACATCGCTCGGATTTCCCTAGTCCGAGAGCGGATGTTAGCAGCTCAGAGTCGTCAGGTGTGGTTGAGAGTGTCACTTACGAGAGGAGTCAGGCGTTTCGGCATTAAGGGGAAGCTGAGTCCCCGATATGTCGGACCTTTTGAGATCTTGGAGAGAGTTGGAGAGGTGGCCTACAGACTAGCATTACCGCCGAGACTAGAGGGTGTCCATCCGGTCTTTCATGTATCTCAGTTGAGAGAGTACATCGCGGATCCGAGACACGTAATCAGCCATGAGGATTTGACAGTTGAGCCTGACCATACATTTGTAGAGTACCCAGTAGCTGTCTTGGAGCGCAGTACTAGACGTTTGCGGTCCAAGGAGATACCTATGTTGAGGGTCTAGTGGTCTAGACGAGGAGCTGATGAGGCCACTTGGGAGACTGGGGAGAGTATTAGACGTAACTATCCCGAGTTCTTTGAAGGGTTAGAGGTTACTCCTGTATTGACGGGTTAGTACTCGGATGTTGTTTTGTTTGACCTTTCAATTTTTATATTGATTTGAGTGATTACGTTTATGTGATACATGTTGCTTTTGATGATTGAGTGGTTACGTGATAAGAGATGATTCTAAGTTTTGGGACGAAACTTCTTTTAAGAGGGCACTGATGTAATAACCGAAAATTTTAAAATCCGTTTAATACGGAATATAACCAAATTCCGATACGTCAATCTGAAATAAAATAAAATGAGTTAAATTCTATCATTTTATGTGACCGTAATTCACATAAAATGATGAAACTAGGTAACCGAAAATAAATTACGTACCTCTAAAATAAGATAAGAAATTATATTATACGGAATTTAATTCCGTAATGCTTTTCCGCAAATTGCCTACCGATCCATACGAGTAACGGATTTCGCTTCAGCTCGTTTTAATGAAGCAAAGGGGGGCCCAATTGTGTGAGGACTGCCGGCCCAACCCAGCCATTCTTAACATCTAATTAACCTAATTAAGCTAACCTAATCTAACCCTAATCTACCCACCTGCTGAGTGCCGCTAATTCATCCCATCCCCTGCATCCTGAAGAAGCGATAACCGCAACAGTAGCCGCTAGCCTCGACGGCAGGTCCTAACAACCATCGAGCCGCCACTGCACCGCCTTCGGTCGACCGCCAGACGCCGCCATCCGCCGCTGGAACCGGTAAGTGTCGCCTTCATCCCCTCGCTGCTCTCCTTCCCTTCTCTTCTCTATTTCGGAACTCATCCGCAACCGTCCGACTTCTCGCAGCAGTAGTAGGGCCGACCACCGGTGCGGGCTGTCCGAACGCCAGCCTCTAACGTCGCCGCCGCCGCTGTTGCAGAAGGTAAACCTCTGTTGACGCCTATCCACCGCCTTCCTTTTCAGTTTACACGTTACAGCATACCGACGGTCTTTCCGTTGCCTACAATGTCATCCGGAAGACGAGTCGGTGAGCGGAGCCTTCCTCAAGACCGGGCGGCACATCAACGGACTTCTCGTCTCGTGTTCTGCAGTCTTCAACGTGCAGGCAACGAAGGTAACGTGCCAACATTCTCTTCGTCTTTTTCTCTCTTCCGCAGCCTCGATCGGGAGACGTCCCTAACCTACCTTGCGATCGTTGCTACGCAGATCCGGTGAGTCCCTAACCGAAGGCTACTCCGATCGAACCAGGTTGCAGCCCCTCTCCTTTTTCGTGACATAGTACGTACGGTTAGTATCTCTCCGCATCGGTATACTTCAGTTCAGGCATACGTAGTTTCACATGAGTTTAAGGCTATGGATGGGCATAAGCATATATGAATGTCATGGATATGAATGTATATAAACACAAGGTTGTACCTCTATGGAGTAGAATACGCATATATACATAAATTTTGATACAGATTAAGAAGTATAGCTATATATGTATATGTGCACTACTGAGTACTAAATGTGAGGGTATAAATATATATATATATATATATATATATATATATATATATATATATATATATATATATAAATAAATTGGAGTTTTTGAGAGATATATATTTATATAATTTTATATATATAAGGATTTATATAGTTATATATGTGGGTATATATAAATCAGTGCAAGTTGGGGAAATATGAATTATGTAGCTATATATATATAAATACCTAGTAGTTACGGATGATTTGAGTTGAAGGAAAAGTTAGAGTATGTGCATATGTATATATACATATGAGAGTGTAGAGTGAGAGCTGGAAAGAGGAGGAGTGTTATATTTTGAGGAATGGTTTCGAGCTAGCTTAACTTATAAGAATTTTCAGAGAGAAACTTTTTATGGAAAACAAATGCTAAAAGAAATTAGTAGGGTTTTAAGAATAACTTCGAGAATTTACGTCACTAAGGGTAAAATGGTCTTTTACCGTAAGAGAGCTATTTCCGTAATTCCTTCGCATGAGGTTGGACATCTAGATGTGATTTTGATCCACATGCCTTATTTGACAGGCGTTTGAGTTACCACGAGTACGGACTATTTGAGACGTGTTAGAGTGTGTTTTGATTCAGGTAAGTCCTTGCGACTTACTTAGCTAGTTTCTGGATATTAGTTGAGTGATAGTGGTTGTGTGTGCTATGTGCGTGATTTTAATAATAATAACTTGCTAGGACGACTGTTATTATTCTGTTTAAGGCCCAAGTGTATGTATAACGGGCCGTGACATCACTGCCTAGCTCTGACAGGAGACTGGGAGGTTCTCTATACCCAGACCAGGCATGTACAAGGTGAGATGCATCGGATCCATTCCTGATGGTTACACGGGGGGCGGAGGCGAGGTTTGGGAATCCCTCATGTCACAAACTAAGTAGCATTAGCGTGAACGAGTAACTTAACTTAAGATAATAAATGGACTTGTTTAAAAGCATGATGGGTGTTTATATTTTTATGTGTGTGTGTGTGCTACTATTATTCTTCTAATATTTAGATAACTAGTTAATGGTTCCTCTTGTTGTGTTTTTAGATTTATCGCAGGTTAGACCAGCAGCTGAGTGATCGGGAAGTAGTGGTCAGCCGGGTCTCCGTACTCCTTAGAGTGGGGGTTGGGGTTGTGTTTGTCTTTCTTCCTTTCGTTAAGACAGTTGTTCGTCTTTCCCTTGTTTAAGTATTTTAGGCTGCTAGACCGTGTTGCATTCATTACCTTTAAAATACCATTTTATGAATTTCGGTTTTTCCTTATTTGTGTCTTGTTGCAAGATCCTAGTAATATTGTTGTCAAACTGAGGTCGGGACCCATTGTGAGGTCCTAACGAGTAATGTCCCGAGTTCTGAGAATTCGGGGTGTTACATTTTATAGAGTTGGAATGAGTCATTCCATGGAATCATTCTCATTCCGATTCCAAGTCTTACAAAACACGGGGTATTGGTATAACTCATTTCGATTCCGATTCTTGATTACATGGGAATCGTACCAAACGAGCCCTAAGTATATACTAACAAAATATGTAAACTTAAACTATTCTAACTAAACTACTAACATGTCTTAATCCTAAACAAACAATTTTATACTAACAAAATATGTAAACTTAAATAATTTGTTTAATATTCTGTTTTTTTTTATATTATACAAATTTAAATAACTAATTATAATCATCTAATTACTAACAAAACCCTAACCCTAAATATGCTAATACAAAATTAACAAATATTAAGAAGGAATCACTTACTTGGAAAAAGGCTGCGGTACAGGGGTACAAGGGTGATCCGGCGGTTTCACTGGTGGTCCGTCTGCGGTATAGAGGTGGTCCGGCAGCGGTCCAGCGGCGGTCTAGTGATCGGATAGTCTCCTACGAGGTAACTTCTATTATCTTATTGGAGAAAAAATAAGAAAGAAAGGAGATATAAGAAGGTAGATGTAAAAAATATGGAGAAGAAGTGAGGATTTATAGAAGAAAAAAGCGGTCTTCAACCTTCGTCGTCTTCAATGTCTTCGTCGTCTTTAATGTGGAATACCGTTCAACGCCCTACCCTCAATAATGCCGAGTTAAATTTTTTTGCAGAGGCCCAGACACGTGGTCAGCCACCGAGTTTTTAACCATTAAAAACGCGGTGGCCAACCACTTTTTCTGCCACGGGCAGAAAAAGAAAAAACATTAAAAGAAACGCGGTCAATGACCGCGTTTCTCTAATTTTTTTTAAATGAAAGAAACGCGATGACTCACCGCGTTTCTTTCCTTTATTTATTTTTTAAATTTTCGTGTGATGTGGTTATTCACAGCGTTTCTTTACAGAAGAAACGCGGTGACTCACCGCGTTTTAGTCCTAACCTGACTCCGTCGTGTATTCTCGGAATAAAGTTTCGTCCGAACCTAATTTCGAAAAAACTTTCGTAATTTCGTTTATACTGACGAAGAATTCAATTATAAAAGGAGAAGTCTACCGACTCTTATATTAGTAGTTTGTCCGATTGTCTTTCTGTAATCTAATATACATGTACCAATACTTCTAGAAACAAACAGAAAGAAGCAGTAAAAGACAAAGTATGCCCACGTGAACATATGGAATATTCAGCAGAATGTGCCAAAAGTCGACGGTCAAAATGTCAACTTAAGTGACAGCAGAGATGGTCAACGTTTTGTAACCAATTATTATGCGGACCTTTTGCACCTTAGAATGGGGAATTTTAGTAATTATATATGTTCTAGATACCCTAGTATTTATTTATAGGTGTTATACAACCGAGCCTAAATTTTGTACGCTTTATAGAATGTGTTTATATTTGGATCGTTTATAAGAGAAATTGACGAGTTGAGCCCGATAAATTCGGCTAAAATAATGCTCATATAGTTGACGAACAGTCCGATCTTTATCTGAACTAGCCGAGCATTTACATGCTTAAATTCGGCTAATTTATATATGAGCCTGATATAGGGATTAATTGTAATTGGATGACTCGATCTTTCGACACTAAAAGACTCGATAAAAAGACGCTAAATAAAAGAGATGTGGAAAAGAAGGTGATATGATGGTGGATGGGTCGATAGATGAATATATCAAGGTCGAACCTTAAACAACGACTCAAAAAAAATACGATAAGACGCGATGAACCTTATCACACAACCGACAATCGTTCTGTAGAACCCTTCCGTACAACCATACACAAAAGGGAGCAATGGTCCTCAGAGCACCATGAGGTATGCTTGTGAAAAGTTGAAGCACCCTATTTGCCGCGCAGAACTAGAACAAACTCAAAAAAGTCCAAGTTAAAGGTTGAACAAGACATCTCTTGCTCTCAACTTCACATGCATAAGGCCACAAAAATCGATTGCAACTCGTAAATAGTGATAAGCAAAGTGTTTATTCAATTTCAAGTTAAGAAATTAAAATAAGAGGCTCGAGTTCCCTATATAGGGGGGGCTCGAGTCTGGACTTCAAGTATTCCGGCCCGATGAATCATATCTAATCGACAATAAGATATGATCTCGTGATAGAAAAATAATAAAATAAGATCAATCTTCTTATAAGATTTGATCTTCTAGGATTGATCAAATATTATCTCTAGAAAATTTGATTCTCTCAATCTATCTTTACGTTAGAAGACTTAAGTTATTTATAAAAATAAATAAAAATATATGGGCTAGAAAATAACAACGAAAAGCCCAAACATAACCCATAACTAAAGATGTTTTTATGGGCTGGTAAATAATAACACAAGTGCCGAAAATCAGCAATGGAGTTCGTCCAACATATCGTCCATGTATGGTTGGCCCGTTGGTGAATGTGTTAATGCATGGTTGGCCCATTCCGACGTTAGCATGGTTGTATGGACTATCTGTGGCTCCTTACGTGCATGTACATGGGAGAGCTCTTCTCTTTATGGCTTTGATCTCCATCTCCCACATGCATGTGTAAGAGCCGAACGTGTACTTGTAGGATCTATTGGCTATAGCATCGCATCGATTCATCCTTCCTTTCTTCCACACGTATACTTGCATGGAAAGGCTGGTTTCCATGCATACGTGGATCTTGTAATCTTGCATTTCAAATGAATGGTCTTTATCTTCTTTTGGAAAATGACCCGGAAAGTGGTCTTTATCTTTGTTTTGGAATTAGTCCGGGAAGTGGCTTTCATCTGCTTTTTGGAAATGATCCGGAAGTGGTCTTTATCATGTTTGTCATCCTTCTACTGTAAATGATTTTATTATTTCTCTCCTAGAAATGATTTTAATTTTTCATCTTCTTCTCCTTGGAGTGATCTCCACTCCTTGCTTCCTAACTTCTATGGTTATGGCCGTGAGGCGAGCTAGGTCCGGAGATACAAAATATAACACGTTACTCAATCCTTACAATCACGATCCATCAAAATACCTATACGGGTTTGATTTGGTAAAGATTACAGATTTAGTTAGGGTTGTTATATGGACAAAATAACCAGAATATTGACATGTTCAAATTTGATTCGTTAATAAATTATCGCTACAAATAAAATTATTCAAATAAATAAGCTATTTGTGATCGATCAAACCGTATAAGATACATAAATTAAACTAATTATGAGCTAGAATACTAAATTTTGTACATTTCTAGATCAGTTTGATTTGGTAAAAAATTAGTGAAGAAGCATTAACTAGATTTTGTCAAACAAATCAGCTATATTTACTTCAAGATTCAACAATACCCGCCACAATGTCAACTATAATGCATTATTATTTAGTTCTCTTGCCACCCGATAAATGCTCAAAATGAATACGTACTTCACCACTTCACCGGATTATATATATATATCCTTGTCCAGTTAGTTTATCAGGATAATATTCATAGTGGAATTCCACCAAAACCAGTCAAGAATGTCTGCTTTATGTGATCCCTACAATCCACTCTCCCTATTGCTATAAAACGTAACAAAATCTTACAATAAAACACCACAAAAACAAAACTTACACAAAATACTCAAATGAGATCTTTTCACCCTCTTTCATTTTTCCTCCTTTGCCTGCTCTTCTTGAGCCTCCAATGCTCAGCTGATGACTCTCTAGGCAACTCCTGTAAGGACAACACCAATCTAACCTCCCAAACCTCGTCTAACCTCGACCGTCTACTAACCCTTCTTGTGAAAAAAGCCGAAAAATCCGGCTTCTATGCCACTTCATATGGCCATGATAACTCTACCATCTATGGCTTGGCTCAATGCCGAGGAGATGTGAGCGCCACCAACTGCTCAATCTGTATTGAAGGAGCCGCAAGCCAAATCCGACAAGCATGCCCAACACAATCCGATGCTAAGATTTGGTTTGACTTTTGTTTCCTTAGATATAGCCAAGACAACTTCTTGGGGAAAGTTGATACTTCGGGTATTTTGTACATGAATGTGGATAGTGTAAGCGATCCAGACTCGTTCAAGAAGGAGTTAGGAAACATGTTTGATCGGATTGATAAGGAGGCGGTTAAGCCTTTGAGTGGCGGCCTTGGCAAAGACCAAAAGAAGCTTTCTTCATTGGAAACTTTGTATGCTTTGGTTCAATGCACTGAGGATCTTTCACCATTGAATTGTGCTCAATGCTTGGCTGTGGGTATCCAGAATTTCGACGGGTTTTGTAAGGATAAGAAGGGATGTCGCGTCTTGTATGGTAGTTGTTACTTGAGGTACGAGTTGTACCCGTTTTTCTTCCCTATCGAGTCGAGTAAGAAGCCACATGACACTCTAAAATCCAAGAACTATCCTTGATTAGGGTTTTATCAAGAAAAAAGAATTATCATTTGAACTTGTAATGATTTTTCCTTATGTATCAAGGTTTAGTTTGTACTGCATATGTACAAGATCATGCTATAGTAGGCTGGATTTTGTACACGAAAGATCTTATGTAATTGGTTGAATAAAAGTGCAATACAATATACGTCTAGCATCCGTGTTTATAACATCATAAAATATATTATCAACATAGCCCTCAGCTCATTTAAAAACTTAACCCATGTTTGGTAGGTGACCGTGTTGCATGCCTTGTCGGAAATATGTTGAAGTCCATAAGGTTACGGATGTGTAATCGTTGGCAACCTAAAGTGTTTGATCACTCGTTGATTGTCAATGTTGTTACACGATCCTAAATCAATGATCGGAGACAACGTTGTGTCATTCACCCTGCAATGAGAATGGAATAAATATACGCATCGGTCACTTGGCACAAATTGTCTTACAGATAAAATACAACTACTGACTAGAGAAAGACACTTACCTCGAGGAGCCAGGCCACAATCATCATAATGTACGAACTGAAGCTTCGATAATGTTTATTGATCAAGGTAGTTACATATATATACAATATAAATCCTAGAATCAAGGGATTGATATCATATGCAAAGGGAAGGAAATGCTGTAAACAAGGAAGAGATCACATAGAATCATACAATCTATGGAGTGTGATTGTTTCCTTAACATGCCCCCGCAAGATGGGTTGGGCATGAGTCAAGACCAATCTTGGAGAGCAACATTTGGAGACGTGATCTTGGATGGGCCTTGGTTAGAGCATCAGCTAATTGGTCATCATTGGTGACGTGTGCAACTCGTAGGGAGCCAGCTTGAACTTTCTCTCGGATAAAGTGATAGTCAAGAGCAAGGTGTTTCATGCGGGAGTGGAAGACAAGGTTGACATAAAGCTTGGTGGCACCAACATTATCACAATAAATAACTGGTGTGGAGGGACTTGGAAATCCAATTTCAGCTAACAAAGAGAGTAGTCATTGTATTTCAGTTGTTGTGTTTGCAACAGTGCGATACTCAGCTTCAGTGGAGGAGCGAGCCACAATGCGTTGCTTCTTCGAGCTCCAAGAGATGGGGTTGCAACCCAAGTACACCATATATGCACCAGTGGAGAGGTAGTCAGTCCTGTCACCGGCCCAGTCAGCATCTGAGAAAGCGTGAATGCTGAATGGAGACAGACGACGAAGCATGATGCCATGGGATGGGGTGCTAGCAAGGTAGTGAAGGAGACGTTTCACTGCAGCCCAGTGAACGGTAGTAGGTTTGTGCATGAACTGAGAGAGTTTGTTGATGGCAAAGGCTGTATCAGGGTGGGTGAGAGAAAGATATTAAAGGCTTCCTAGGGCTTGACGAAATGGAAGGGCGTCGGGTAGGGGAGGGCCTATGGTGAGATGAAGAGGGACATCAGGGCATAGAGGTGTAGCTACAGGTTTGACCTCACTTAAATCAAATCTGGCTAGTATATCTTGGATATACTTTTGCTGATTGAGAAATAGGCCTTCCTTGCAAGGGAGAACCTCAACACCTAGGGAATACGTTTAGTTGACAAGGTCTTTAAGGGAGAATTTTGAAGTTACCTTTGCAATTATGTCCTCAACAAGAGGAGATGAAGAGCCCGTGACTAAGATGTCATAAACGTACACCAGAAAAAAGACCTTGTCACTAGCCGTTTGGAGGTGAAACAATGAGGTGTCAAAGGCAGAATTTGTGAAGCCCAGGAGTTACAGGTGAGATCGGAGTGCATTGTACCATGCACGGGGAGCTTGTTTGAGGCCGTAAATGGCTTTGTGGAGGAGACATACATGGGATGGTTTAATAGGATCAGTGAAGCCCGGTGGTTGAGTCATGAAGACTCGATCATGGAGCTGACCTTGGAGAAAGGCGTCATTGACATCAAGTTTACGAATGGGCCAGTTATGAGTGACTGCTAGGCTGAGAAGGAGGCGAATGGTGGCTGGCTTCACTACAGGACTGAAGGTGTCTCCATAATCCAAGCCTGGGCGTTGATGGAACCCCTTAGCTACTAGTCGGGCTTTATGCTTGCTGATAGAACCATCAGTGTTGTACTTGGTTCGGAATACCCATTTGCACCTTACAACATTGGCAACATGTGACTGTGGCACCAGTGTCCAAGTGTTGTTGTTGCGGAGCGCTTCAAACTGATCATGCATTGCTTGTTTCCATGTTGGGATGAGAAGAGCTTGCTTGCAAGATTTGGGTTCAGGAGAGATGTGAAGAAGGGCACTGAGGTTAAGCTTATGAATAGGTTTATAGATATTGTTTTGTGAACGAGTGGTGATGGTACGTGGGGGAGGCTGAGGTGATGTGTCAATTTAAGAGGAGGAGATGGGGTTAAGGTGTGAGGAGTGTGCTGATGAAGGAGAAGATGAATGCTGCAGTGATGGAGTTGGGTGAGACGTAATGGGGGATGGAGGTAGGTTAATGGGTTGAGGGTTAGTAGTTGGGTTAGGGAGGGAAACGGGTAGAGAGATAGGACACCAGGGGCTGGGCTCATCTTCAGTATGGGCCTGCATGGTATTTCTTTTGACAGCAAAGGGGAAGTGTGTTTCAAAGAAACGAACGTGGCGTGAGATATAGGTCTTTTTGAAGATTGGGTTCAAGCAGTAGTAAGCACATTGAGTTGGGGAGTACCCTACAAAAGTACACGGTATAGATTTTGGATCTAACTTGTGTTTAGTGTATGGGCGTAGCCAAGGATAGCAAAGGCATCCAAAGCTATGAAGTTTGGTGTAGTTGGGGGATTGATTGAAATTTTTCTCAAATGGTGATAGATTGGCAAGAGTTGGTGTTGGTAGTCGGTTGATTAGGTAGGCAGCAGTGGTGAGGGCATGATGCCAATAGTGGAGCGGCATAGATGCTTGAGATAGTAAAGATAGACCGGTTTCTACGAGGTGTCTATGGCGTCTCTCAGCATAGCCATTATGTTGAGGAGTGTGAGGCGGGCTGGTTTTGGAGCAATGCCGTGAAGAGCAAGGTAGGGCTGAAGACCACTGAATTCTCCACCATTGTCAGAGTATAGAGTGAGGATTTTGCTTGAAAAATGTTTTTCAACCAATTTGCGGAATCGTATGAAGACTGCAGTTGTGTCTGATTTATTTTGAAGGGGATACAACCAAATGTACTTGGTATAGTGATCAACAAACACGATATAGTATTTTTAGTTGTCATAGGAGTGGACTGGAGAGGTCCAAATATCAGAATAAATAACTTCAAGAGCTTTGTTTGTGACTAGAGTAGAGGAGGAGAAAGAAAGCTTGTGACTCTTATTAACTTGGCACGAGTTACATAAATCTGGAGATAATGATAAGTTTAATTTGGCAGATAGAATCTGATAAGCTTTGCTTGATGGATGACCAAGCCTGTGGTGCCAAGTTGAGGAGGATAGTGTGGAGGTGAGCACAAGTGGGCGACTTGGAGGTGTCAAGGATAGCTCATATAGTCCGTTCCTGGCTTTCGCTTCTAGTAGCAGGTGATGAGTTTGAAGGTCCTTGATAGAGAAGGAAGTAGATGAGAACTCAATGTAGGCATTGTTATCAAGACAAAGCTTATGAAAAGAAATGATATTTTATGCATTTTTGGAACATGTAAAACATCTTGTAGAAGTAGATTGTTGTATATTGGAGAGAGAGAGAGATTGAACCAGTGTCAGCAATTTTCAAACCTGATCCATCGCCTATGATTATCTCGTCAGAGCCATCATAGGGGTAGTGAAGGGAGAGATTTTGTAGGTCAGATGTCACATGGTGCGTGACACCTGTGTCAAGAAGCCACTTGAAGCTATTAGGGCCTGGGATTGGGAGAAGAGCCGCAGTGTTGGCTTGGTGGGAGGGGGTCTGATTGGTTTGTGCCTTGGGATGGCGTGGTGGAAGGCGGATGTTGGGATAGTTCCTTTGAAATATGGAGCAACGGGATAGTGATTGTCCAATGGTGTCACACCATTGACACTTCCCCAGATAGGGTTTGGAGGGAGGTTTGGTATAGTTGTTGAACTGCAGTGTTTGTGGACGAGTGGTGTAGTTGGTCCTTGCCGTTGGGTTGGCTACAACAGGGAAAGTGGATGCTGGGTTTTCGGTGCCAAAGGAAGAGTTTTTTTTATCAATTTCTCCATGAGTTCGGAAAAGGAGATGGGAGAGTCACGAGCATGAACGGTATCAATGAATGATTGGTAGTCTGAGTCAAGACCATCCAAGACACGGTCGGTGACGTCCTCAGGATCCAGGGGCTTTCCTAGCATGGCAAGGTCATTGACAATCCTATGGACAAACTGCATATAAGTGAAAATGGTTGACAAGCCCTTCACCAGATGCCTAAGTTGATCATTTAGTTGCTTGATGTGGCCACGGGTTGGATTGGCAAACGTCTTTGCAAGAACATCCATGCCGCCTTAGATGTTTTGACATTGTTAACCAAATGGGTTAATGAGGGAGTGATGGTGCCAACAATGGCCCCGAAGATGAGTCTGTCCTGCCTTATCTAGGTTAAATGGGTTGGGTTTGCAACAATTATGTTGTTCACAGAAATAGTGTCACTTGGGGAGACATGTGAGCCGTCGAGAAATTTGAAGAGACCGTAGCCAACGAGAATGACTTCCAGTTGAAGCTTCCATGAGAGGTAACTATTGGTTGATAGTTTTGTGGCGTTTGGGAAGGTAACGACCACGAAGGGTTGGGTGGTGTCGTGCTGATTGGGGTAGTGATTGTGGAGGAAGCCATGAGAGCTTGTTCGTGAGTAGAAGAAAAAAATGGATCGAGTTTTACTGTTCTGATACCATGTACGAACTGAAGCTTCGATAATATTTATTGTTCAAGGTAAATACATATACATATATATATATATATATAATATAGAACCTAGAATCAAGGGATTGATATCATATGCAAAGGGAAGGAAATGATGTAAACAAGGAAGAGATCACATAGAATCATACAATCTGTGGAGTGTGATTGTTCCCTTAACACATAATCTTCGAATCTGGATCCTCTCCAAAAGAAATTCTCCTATTATTTACCTAATAACTCAATATTAGCCATTGGATTAAATCAATGGTTGAGATCCATTCTAATAAAATTAATATTAATTATAAAAAAATAAAATCTAATACTTACCTAGTTATCTCCTTCTTTCTACTGGTGTTAATTAGCAAAGTAAACAAAGTCGCTTCCCACGAGCTTGAATTTACAAAGAACATCCCTTTAGGTTAGCCATCAAATAACATTTTTTCTATTGGCGCCCATTAACAAAGAAAGCTCTCTAATTTTTTGTATCCGCGTACTCTTTAATTGTTATTGCTCCACAAAGTAACTAATTTAGGTTAGTCATAGTTGTTTGAGCAATGAGTTTAAATTGTTGATTATGTGCTTAAGAGCAGCACAATCAAGTTTTGTGGACCATGCTGTCAAAATTAGCCAAATGAGTTGCAAGTACTTCAGACATGTTCTTCATTGTGTTTACTATCACACGGGCATCAACTTTTGAATTAAAATCCTTCAATTCAGAATTTGTTTCTGCCTCCAATGGTGCAAGTTTTTCTTCAGCCATAACCTCACAACCTTCGGAAGAATTTATTTGCAAGGGCTGAGAAGATTTAGAACTCAAAGCAATTACAGTGTAATTCAAAAAGGTTAACGCATTCCCTATCCTAAGATCTAGCCCGTGATTTCTATCAAATGACTGTAAGCCCTGCATCATAAAACACGAACCATCATGCTCTCCAGATACATGTCTGGAATTTAAAAGCCCTTTTTGAAGAGAAATTCTCATTCATTTCCCCATATACATGTACCATATCAACTGTATCAAGTCCAGTGAGGTTGTCTTGATGGTCTTCGTCATTTGGCGTCGGACATTTTCGACCCAATATCTGGAGTGACCATTTTAGAATCTTCAAAAGGAGAAAAATGGTCTCCTTTCCAACACGGTGAATCCTCATATGGGTTCTGAGCTTCTAGACCATTTGAAGATTTCTCCATTGAATAATCTGGCACGCTTGGATGAATGTGACAGTTGTTTGGCTAATTTTGAAATGATGCCGAATGGAGATCGACAACACGGTTATGCTTTCTTTGCTAATTAAAGCTAGTAGAAAGAAGAAGATAACTAGTTAAGTATTAGATTTTCTTTTTTTTATACTTAATATTAATCTTATTAGAATGGATCTCAACCATTGATTTAATTCAAGGGCTAATATTGAGTTATTAGGTAAATATTAGGAGAATTTCTTTTGGAGAGGATCCAGATTCATAATCTTCGCATGACTCCATCCTGTAGTAGGGTCTACATCTTCCTCTTTCACCATGGTCAGCTCGCCTTCTTCATGAGGACCGAAGTACTCGTGTCAACGCTCGGCAAAGAAGACCTTTTGTTTGTTCGGAAAATCCCGCTATATGTGGCACATACCTCCACATTTGTAACATTGAGGCTAATTCGGCCGCGCGGAGGAGATTGTGAAGACTGTGTAGGTTTACAACCGGTTTGAGCAATCACAAGATCATGCATCTTAGCTCTTGGATATAGAGCTCGATTGTGCGCCTATGGTGCACGATCGTGTGATCTCACAATTCCGGATTTGCTCATCGTTTGTTCTCTCATCCTCGCGTCTTGTGTTCCAACTCGTCTGCCCTTGGCGTCGCTTTATCCTTACAATTCCGGATTTGCTCATCGTCTTTTGTTCCAATTCCGGATTTACTCGACTCCTTTTTGTTAGTATTACGTATTTATAAATTTTCAAGTTGTACTTTCAGTGGGATTTAGCATTGACATTCTTGTATATCTTATTGGTGTGCGGCATGCACCAATGTCTTCAAGTTGGTGTACGAGATGATTTTCAATGGCTCTCGGATCTCTGGGATAAGGAACTCGTGGATTTAGTCCAGAGTGTCGATTGGGAAGCCAAAATTTCCACTTTCTGATGGATATTTTCCAACTCCGCCAAGTAATTATCAAGAGACATGTTGATGTGATCCCCACCGGGGAAGAAATCATCGTCATCAAGCCGGAACCAATCGTTTTGCCACCAACCGTCCAAGTCAAAAGTCAGCCGGAACTTATCAAAATCAATAGTTATGTGTTGGAGGTCATGCCTAAAACTGAGCCAAAACCTATTGAAATCAAACCGAAAAAGCTTGCTCCGAGCATGCCCAATGCAAGCCAATTTTCACTCTCTCCGGCTAAGCTGTCAGGTTTGCGCACTCTCAGTAAAACGACTATAACTGAGGCAATACTTGGAATTAAAATACCCATGAGTACTACTTTGAAAGGTATTTTCAATATCTACAACTTTCTAGTTTACTCAAAGTCGATATTGCAAGAGGAAGAGGGTGAAAATGACCCTACATTGAAGCAAGTACGGTACTTGTATGGATTGTTGGACAAGATCATGCATGGAGGCATGAAAGATGGTTATACAAAACATATGCACGTCTCACCCATACATATTTCATGCAGCATACCATGCTCATATTATTCATATTTTATGCATGAATTTATGTATTAATCATGTGAAGGTCAACATGTCAACATTCAATCAAACATTGAAGGCATCTTCACACACATACATTGAATGGAGGCCAAGGTAGTTCAATGGTCTTCTTCTCCTTCAATATGGACGTCCAAGACTTAATTAGATCATCCTTGATGTGTTGTCCAAGTGAAGAGAATAGGATCCAAGAGTCATCTTTTAATAAAGGCCAAATGTGGCCATTTATGTGTTTGAATTTTCTAGAAAAACTCTTGAATTTCTTGCATTTCCTTTTGATAAACCTTTGATATTTCTAGCATTTAATTAGGGAGTTTCTAGGCTGAGTTTTGTGGCTATATAAAGCCTTGTATCCTCCCATTGTAAGGCAAGGAAGTTAAATGAAGTAAGTTAGCCTTTGTGCTCTCAAAGTTGTTGTTTGCTTTAAAATAAAACCCGAATTCTAGGTGAGATGCTTAGTTTTCAAACATCTAGGTGAGATGCTTAGGTGGTTCTAAGGTGAGAGGCCGAGGAACGAAGGTTCGAACCCCAAAGTGAGATTCCGAGGGTAGTTCGTTCGAGTTGAGGGATTCCCAAAGTGAGAGGCCGAGGGAATTTGCTCTTCATATCCAAAAATACAAAGTCCGAAAAAAAAAGGAGTTTCATTTAACCAATTCCAATCCGAGTGTGAACTTGTGCCGGTGGATCCTCGTGTTCGAATCGAGTTCGATCACATCAAGTGGTATCAGAGCCCAACGGTGCGAGTTCCTCAAGCTTTCGGGGATGACGATCATCAACGACAATGCAAACGGTGGTAATCGAAACAACCAACGTTTGGATAGGCTTGAAGCCCAACTAGCTGAGATATTGAGAAGGTTTCCTCTCCTTACCTTGAACCCTCATGACAAAATCCAAGGAGGTAGCAACCATGCCAACCGGAATGGACAAATCTACCACCGTCGAGAACGAAATGTTGATAGTCGTGCCCATGGGAACCCGGATTGTATTCAAGCATTTCGACATGATGGGGACGAAGTCGAAAGAAGTAGTTACCATGGTAATACATCCCACAATCACTTTCCCAATGATGGCATGACGGATTCGAGGACGAATCCTTTTCAAGGGAAAGGGGATGATGTGATCCCCACCGGGGAAGAAATCATCGTCATCAAGCCGGAACCAATCGTTTTGCCACCAACCGTCCAAGTCAAAAGTCAGCCGGAACTTATCAAAATCAATAGTTATGTGTTGGAGGTCATGCCTAAAACTGAGCCAAAACCTATTGAAATCAAACCGAAAAAGCTTGCTCCGAGCATGCCCAATGCAAGCCAATTTTCACTCTCTCCGGCTAAGCTGTCAGGTTTGCGCACTCTCAGTAAAACGACTATAACTGAGGCAATACTTGGAATTAAAATACCCATGAGTACTACTTTGAAAGGTATTTTCAATATCTACAACTTTCTAGTTTACTCAAAGTCGATATTGCAAGAGGAAGAGGGTGAAAATGACCCTACATTGCAGCAAGTACGGTACTTGTATGGATTGTTGGACAAGATCATGCATGGAGGCATGAAAGATGGTTATACAAAACATATGCACGTCCTACCATACATATTTCATGCAGCATACCATGCTCATATTATTCATATATTATGCATGAATTTATGTATTGATCATGTGAAGGTCAACATGTCAACATTTAATCAAACATTGAAGGCATCTTCACACACATACATTGAATGGAGGCCAAGGTAGATCAATGGTCTTCTTCTCCTTCAATATGGACGTCCAAGACTTGATTAGACCATCCTTGATGTGTTGTCCAAGTGGAGAGAATAGGATCCAAGAGTCATCTTTGATTAAAGGCCAAATGTGGTCATTTATGTGTTTGAATTTTGCTAGAAAAACTCTTGAATTTCTTGCATTTCCTTTTGATAAACCTTTGATATTTCTAGCACTTAATTAGGGAGTTTTTAGGCTGAGTTTTGTGGCTATATAAAGCCTTGTATCCTCCCATTGTAAGAGAAGTGAAGTTAAATGAAGTAAGTTAGCCTTTGTGCCTTCAAAGTTGTTGTTTGCTTTAAAACAAAACCCGAATTCTAGGTGAGATGCTTAGTTTTCAAACATCTAGGTGAGATGCTTAGGTGGTTCTAAGGTGAGAGGCCGAGGAACGAAGGTTCGAACCCCAAAGTGAGATTCCGAGGGTAGTTCGTTCGAGTTGAGGGATTCCCAAAGTGAGAGGCCGAGGGAATTTGCTCTTCATATCCAAAAATACAAAATCCGGAAAAAAAAGGAGTTTCATTTAACCAATTCCAATCCGAGTGTGAACTTGTGCCGGTGGATCCTCGTGTTCGAATCGAGTTCGATCACATCAACTTGGGAAAACAACAATCCTAAAGATCCAAGTATCTAGCTGTGGCAATCGATTCAAGATATACTTAATGATATAAAGACAGAGTTGAGATATGCAAAGGTATGCTAATGTAAGGTAATCGTACGGTGAAGTTCCAAAAACCTTATATGACTCACCTACAAGACACTCTCTATACAGGTTGTTGAGGCTTCAATATAGAAAGGTTCTAAAGGCGAGAATTAATGTCAAATACCCAAACTTGCAATCCAAGGATCAAGACTAACTTAACCGATTAAGGTTGTGACACTCACAATCGAGATAGAGGTTGTTGAGGCTTCACTACCACCTAGAAAAGACAAGTCTAAACTAAGTTAAAGCAAATCTTTAACTTTGGATTAAAGTAAAAGAAGGTTCGTAAACGTAAGGGAAATTATGGTTGGATCTTGAGATTCCACGGTCGTGGAACTCAAGAACAGCCCGTAATTTAGGGTTCGTCGACAATTCTCTCAAATTCTCAGGATCTAATCTGTTTACAATCGATCTATCATCATCTAAGCCACAACTATCAACCCTTCACCTTAGAATTGTTAAGGGTTTTTAGCCAATAACAGTCATGTTGATATCAATTCAAGAATTAAAAGATAGAAAGATGAAAACTTCCGAAAACTTTCAATAAACTTCAAACCAATCTCAAAGTCACAATCAAGAACAAGTATCGTCACAAAATTCAGAATAAAGCAAACAATCACAATCTTAGGAAAGAAGGAAGAACGGGATGTCAATCCGTCTTCCAAATCAAACCTAAACAAGAAGAGAAGTCTTCTTGCAAGAAACCTTCCGAATCTTCCGTAAATCTGGGAAATATGGAAATCCCAACGATAATCTACACCAAGTGCGAGATTAGGGCAAATTCAAGCACGAACTTTGATCTCCAACGAGATCTCCAAATGCCTCTAAACGAGGGTAAGCAGGATGCCGTCAATGAGCGGTCCTCTCGCAAGTGTAAACCTAAAGTGAGATGTATGCGTCGATAAGCAATGATAGCGCGCGGTTAGCGGGGATTAGCGGGGATCAGCGGGGATTAGCGGGGATTAGCGGGGATCAGCGGGGATTAGCGGGGATGCCGTAATCTCTCTTCGTCCGTCTTTTTATAGGGCAAGATAAAATATCGGCCCGGCCCAATCTTCAAAAGATCGTGGCTTCAAAGTGTGGCGAAAAAGATCGCCAAGATCACGGTCGTGGAAGTTTCCACGACCGTAATTTAGAGCGTGGAAAAGTGTCACGATTTGAACCATGTATTCCACGACCGTAATAGTTACTGAAATGCATCACGCCTCTCTTTGCAAGGATCCACGGCCGTGGAACTGAACGTGGTTTGTAATACGGCCGTATTTTAGAGCGTGGTTTAGGGCAAGAACGTGATCCTTCCCTAGCCTCGTGCATTCCTCAAGTTGAACTCCAATTTGCTCCTAAAAATGCCCTCAATCCATGGACATATCAAATCAACTCTTCTTTGCTCGATTCCGTTCGGAATTAGCTCTTAAGTACCTATAATCAACAATAGAACTAGTGTAGACATCCATATCGACAATATAGGCAAACTAGCTCACTTATGCAACAATGTTCAATCAAAGACTATCAATATGAATCAAATACGCTTAGAAAACGTGCCTAAAGTATCACAATATTTCATGCTAACAAATAACCCCATACTTGCAACTTGCTTGTCCCTAAGCAAGGTCTCTCAAAAGCTTTTAAAACAAGAGTTAGGATGAAATATGTGTACCTTCTTTTGGATGAATGTGCCTTCTAAAGAATAGATCATTCTCAAACCTTGCTTCAATCGTTTATCAAACTTTCACACACTTAATCAAAGAGTAAAAAGCAAAGAGAACTCATGAATCAATTAAGCTTCTAAACAAGCATCATAACCTTCAAACATTATCAAAATCAATCACAAGAAACTTTAATTTAGATCACAAAGTCATATAACATTCTTTTGATCTTAAGGACTTTCAAAGAAAAGGTCTAGAATGTGGAAGGGAAGGAAACTTTTAGGGAATGTGGTGCATGAATCCGGGAAATTAGGTAACTACTCACTTCTTCTTCTTTTGCGGTTTCCGCAACACTTCAACTTAGAGCTTCGCTCTTCTTCCTTTCATTTTTCGACTTTACTTTTGGAGTTATGGATAGAGGTGCACAAAAACCGAAGCCTAGGAGATTGGCGTTTCTCAATTTTCATGAGATGCCTCAAACCCTTAGCGCACATACCATAATCCGCTAGGAATATCGCTCAATTTGATTTTGGCAAGACACAAACACCCGGCTATGTGAATGGTGCCGAGTTACTCATCGTCATGATTGACTTCCCCAAACCTACAATTTCTTTCTATTCTTCTGATTGCAAATAATTGCTCTCATGGCCCTCCCACATCAAACATGCCTTTTTCATTCACTTCTCCAAAATTCCCGGATAGGTAAAGGAGGTTAATAATTCAATGAGGGGCTAAAATGATCAAAAGGAAGAAGAAAGAAAGTATCGAATTGCCTTAATCATATCAACAAGAAGTATAGGAACTTATAATGTGATTTCAACTTCAATTTCTTAACATGATTTAGGTAACATAATCACATTATGAAACTTGCAAAAGAGGTATAATTCATTCATTCAAATCCCTTTCGATTCACTATTCTTTTAAGCATGCAATTGTTATCAAACTCCATTCACAAGTAATGATTATCATGGAAATCATCTCAATTCATTAGACGCACAAAAATTTCAAAATTTTTCAATTTTTATGGGTTTTTCAAGTTATTTTTCATGCAATGCAATAATGAAACGTGCAACACATAATGAACATGCAATGATAGTCTCAAATGAAAGCGAACATAGTGAGTAGAGTTATTACAAACTTTTAGTACATCCCACCCCATACTTAGGACGAACATTGTCCCTAATGTTCATAAGAAAGAAAGAAAAGAAAGAAAAGAAAAAGAAACTCACAAAGTGGCGGTGGAATGTCTAAAGCGAACGGTCATGCATCAAATCACTGCGGTGCCGGCGGAGGCGGGAATGGAGAGAAGCTGGAGTCGTAGGGCCGCCCAAACTGCTGGCGGTAGACGTCCCTCATCATGTGATCAAGATCATCCATGCGTCCGTCTCTAGCATCGGCTCGGATCTCCAATGCCCCAACTCTCTCTGAAAGTCCGGTAGCCCAATCCGGCATCTGCTCGTACCATCCCGGGGCCTGACTAAACCATGCTGGGGCGTCGGATGGTGCTGGTGCTGGTGGTGGTGCTGCTGGCTGCTCTGTGGACCAAGGAGGGGGAACGCCATACCATGTGGGAGGTGTGGTCATCCATGTAGGCCTCTCACTCACGCTAGCGCGGCGAGAAGACGAGCATGAGGCTCCAGCTGGACGTGGAGAGCGTCTAGGTACATCTGGGGCCGCCTCCGGCTGATCCGGAAACGTGCCAAACTCCTGCTCGGCTCCTCCTCCACTCTCAAACTGATCTCCCATATCCTCCTCCTCAACAACTGGTGGCGGAACATACGGGGGAGCTACTATCCTGTTCGCATGCATAGCAGCGAACGTCTCCTTCCATGTATGGCGTCCCGCCATAATAGAGTACTCCGGCAACCACTCTATACCCCTACCCGTCCTACTCTCCCAAGCCATGCCCGCATAAGGCGGACCTCTATGTGTGGGGAAGATGAGACCTCTAACCATGAAAGCATGGAGTCCTAAAGGTACGGCCGGTATGCGGGTGCAAGCAGAAAAATCAACACCAAAGCTCCTAGCAATGTGGGTAACTATCCCACCATATCCGATGTTTCCCTTTTCTTGTTCTTGAGCTTGCTCATCATAGCAGCCAAGAGAGTAGCACAATCTGCACGGCGTCCATAGAGCATGGAGTAAAGCAAGAATAGCTCATCCGTCTTGATCTTTTGGGGCGTCTCCGTCCTAGGAAAGAGACACTCCGAAAGAACACGGTGAGCTATCTTCAAGGCTAGATGGTACATCAATCTAGCCTTGGTATCAGCGGGTTGCCAACGGTCCTCGTCGGCGTAAATCATCGCAACCTCCTTCCAAAAGTCTTTGACGTAAACGCCATTCGGAAATCGACCATTGAAGGTCTCATGGAACCCGAAAATGGTCCCAAACTCACGGATACTCAAATGGTAGTCTCTCTCCATGAGGCAGAAAGAGACGGTCCTATCTACGTGGCTGTGCTCAAAGGATGTCACAACCTCCCGTGTAATCTCCTCATATGCGTCTTCTCGGATAGCCGAGAAGACAACTAATCCGGCTCTATCCAAGAACCAAGTAAGATCCTCCACAATGTTGAGAGGAGCTAGATCCTCCAACAACAAATATCTAGGGCCAATTACTGCCCTCTCCTTGATCCTATCAAGTGCATCAAGATGGTCGTCGTGTATGGTCGGGACTCTAGGGTGAGGGGGCGAAGATGGAGGTGAAGGTGAGGATGGAGGTGAAGGGGAAGAGGGTGGTGGTGACCTAGAGGATGAGGAGGAGGAGGGATTACCCTTCCTCTTCTTATTCTGACCACACTTCTTCTCTTTTATCCTTCCCGAAACTCTTCTCACAAAATCCATTCTGCTCAAAATTACGGTCTGTTCTTCAGAAACCACGGCCGTAATTTACCCAGAGACCGTGATTCGTCTCAGAAAATCACAAATCTCAGCAAATCAGCAATCAATCACCACAACAAGCAGTCCTAGTCTAATTCCTTCCAATCTCAATCAGTTCTTCCTAAAAATCTATAGCAAAAACGAACCAAATTGGCGAGAATCAAGAAGAGAGAAAAAAACCTATTTTTCGGATTGAAAAATCCGAATTGTGCGTTCGTTGATGAATTTCCGCTTGATTCGTCGCTTGGATCTTGTTTGTGGTTGAATTTGCTGCAGTTTAGGAAGAAGAATCGTTGAAAACGATTAGGAAATGAAGATTTGAGAGGAGGTCGTGGGTTTTCGGCACTTAGGTCGTGGAAAGAGGGGTTTTGGGTGGTTTTTGTGAAGAATGTGGCTTATATAGTCAAAGGCAAAATTTTTGAAAATCACGGTCTGTCGAGGTGTTCCACGGCCGTGGAAGTGTACGGAACCGTGGTTTTGGTGATTTTTCAAAAGCTTTTGGAAATTACGGGTACTGTAGCTATGACGACCGTAATTTAGACCGTGGAACCCTCTGTAAAGCTCCAAAGTCCAGATTTCGTCACTTTTCTTCAACATTATCTTCCCTTTTTCCTTTTTCATCGATCCTACAACCAAAAACACAAACATACCGGAAGAAATCGAGGCAAAAACAAAGCGAAAACGTCTATACTAAGCTAAACTATGAATCGAAAACAAAAACGAAAATGCAGTACCTTGGGTTGCCTCCCAAGAAGCGCTTTGTTTACGGTCCGTAGCTAGACCAAACTCGCACTTATTCGAGTGCGGTAGGCGCGAACTCCTCAGCTTGGAGTTCCGGCGTGTACTTCTTGAGTCGTTGGCCGTTCACCTTAAAACTTCCGCTCGCTTCACCCAATACTTCAACTGCACCATGGGGGAAAATACGCTTAATTAGAAAAGGTGCGGTCCAACGAGATTTAAGCTTACTTGGAAAGAGGCGAAGTCTTGAATTGAAGAGGAGAACTTGATCTCCTTCTTTGAAGTCCTTTGGAATGATATGCTTATCATGCCAACGCTTTGCTCTCTCCTTGTAGATCTTAGCGTTTTCATAAGCGTTCAAGCGGAGTTCGTCCAGCTTATTGATATCTAGGAGACGCTTCTCTCCTGCTTCCTTCATGCCGAAATTCAGCCACTTGATAGCCCAAAACGCTTTGTGTTCCAACTCTACCGGCAAGTGACAAGACTTCCCATACACAAGATTGTATGGCGTGGTTCCTATGGGAGTCTTGTACGCAGTCCGGTACGCCCATAATGCATCGTCAAGCTTCAAGGACCAATCCTTCCTAGTCCTTGAAACCGTCTTCTCTAGAATTCCTTTGATCTCCCTATTTGAGATCTCAACTTGTCCACTTGTTTGTGGATGATAAGGAGTAGCGACCTTGTGAGTAACCCCATACTTGGCTAGAAGAGCTTCAAAGCGACGTGCTATGAAGTGAGAACCTCCATCACTAATGATCGTCCTTGGCGTCCCAAATCGCGGGAAGATGGTCTTGTTGAAGAACTTAACCACCACCATGGCATCATTTGTGGGAGAGGCAATTGCTTCCACCCATCTAGAAACGTAGTCTACCGCCAATAGTATGTATTGGTTTCCACAAGAGGATGGAAATGGTCCCATGAAATCGACTCCCCAAACGTCGAAAATCTCCACCTCCTGGATGTTGTTGAGGGGCATCTCATTCCTCCTAGAGATATTGCCTGTTCTTTGACAAGCATCGCAGCAAGAAACAAAGGATTGCACATCTCTAAATAAAGTAGGCCAAAAGAATCCAGATTGCAATACCTTTGCGCTAGTCTTGTTCGAACTAGCGTGTCCTCCACAAGGTAGTGAATGACAATGGCGAATGACACTTTGCATCTCATCTTCCGGCACACATCGCCGAATGATGCCATCCGGACCTCTCTTAAAGAGGAGAGGCTCGTTCCAATAGTATTCCCGGACGTCCTTAAAGAACTTCTTCCTTTGTGCGTAGGATAGTCCGGGCGGTATCTCCTGGCAAACCAAATAGTTAACAAAATCAGCAAACCATGGTTCATTGCCTTTGGAGATCACGTTGATGCACTCCTCTATAATGTGTAAGTGTTCGTCCGGAAAGGAGTCATCAATGGGTAGATGGTCGTCCTCTAGATGTGTTAGGCGACTCAAATGATCCGCAACAGAATTTTCTGAACCCTTCTTGTCGCGGATCTCAAGATCGAATTCTTATAGGAGAAGAATCCATATAATTAGCCTTGGCTTCGCATCTTTCTTTGCAAGGAGGTACCGGATCGCAACATGATCCGTGTAGACTATCACCTTTGAACCTACAAGATAAGAGCGAAACTTGTCAATAGCATAGACAATGGCTAAAAACTCTTTTTCGGTAGTGGCGTAGTTGAGCTGCGCTTCATCTAGCGTCTTGCTAGCATAGTATATGGCATGGGTTCGCCCTTCCTTTCGTTGTCCAAGAACAGCTCCAATTGCTACGTCACTAGCATCGCACATAATCTCAAAGGGAAGAGTCCAATCCGGAGGTTGGATAATGGGTGCTGAAATTAGAGCTTGCCGAATGGTGTTAAACGCATCCAAACATTCCTGTGAAAACTCAAAAACCGCATCCTTCATCAATAGATTAGTGAGAGGTTTTGATATCTTAGAAAAGTCCTTAATGAAACGTCTATAAAATCCAGCATGTCCTAGGAAATTTCTTATCCCTTTCACCGAAATTGGGGGAGGAAGTTTCTCTATGGTCTCGATCTTAGCCTTGTCTACTTCTATCCCTCTACTAGAGACTAAGTGACCTAATACAATCCCTTCCTTAACCATGAATTGACACTTCTCCCAATTAAGAACTAGGTTAGTGTCTTCACATCTTTGCAAAACAAGAGAAAGGTTAGAAAGGCAATCGTTAAAAGAGGAACCGTATACGGAGAAGTCGTCCATGAAGACTTCCATGATTTCCTCTACGTATTCGGAGAAGATGGCCATCATGCACCGTTGAAAGGTGGCTGGGGCGTTGCAAAGCCCAAACGGCATTCTCCTATAAGCGAACGTACCCCAAGGGCACGTAAATGTGGTCTTCTCTTGATCATCCGGGTGTATCGGAATCTGAAAGAAACCACTATAACCGTCAAGGTAGCAAAAATGTGAATGTTGCGCTAACCTTTCAAGCATTTGATCAATGAATGGCAATGGGAAGTGATCCTTCCGCGTTGCGTTGTTGAGCTTGTGGTAGTCTATGCACATCCGCCATCCCGTCACAGTTCGGGTAGGAATGAGTTCGTTGTTCTTGTTGGTGATGACCGTCATTCCTCCCTTCTTCGGAACTACTTGAACTGGACTCACCCACTTACTATCGGAGATAGGATAGATGATACCTGCATCAAGAAGTTTAAGAATTTCCTTCTTGACAACCTCCTTCATGGTCGGATTTAACCGCCTTTGAGGTTGTCTTGAAGTTCTAAAGTCCTCCTCCATTAGTATCTTATGCATGCATAGGGAGGGTTTAATTCCTACTAAGTCCTCAATAGTATAGCTTATAGCTTTCCTATGTTTCCTAAGGACAATCATGAGCTGTTCATGTTCATCTATGCTTAATTCGGAACTAACGATAACCGGAAAGGTAGAATTAGATCCTAAAAAAGCGTACCTTAGATGAGTAGGAAGTGGTTTGAGTTCTATTGCTTTCGGAGCTTCCAATGATCCTTGAGAAGCATCCGATGTCTCCTTAGAAGTTTCTAAGGGTGTTGAGTGTGTTGGAGAAGAGTCAGAAGAAGTTGAAGAAATATCTCGATCACTCTCTTCCACGGCCAAAATTACGGGTGGATCTTGTCCTCCACGGCCGTGGTTTAGGGCGTGGTGGAGAAATACGGTTGTCACATCTTCTCCACGACTGTATAATCCCCTGGAGTGGAGGACGTTTTTGGTTGTGAAATACACGGTCGTGGAATACAGGGTATGACCGTGGATTCTAACGTTCTCAGCCTCATCGTGGAGTTTCTCAAATTCCACTTCATGCATCTCTTCTTGTGCTTCTAAGGCTTCAATTTCCTCTTTGCACTCTTCTTCTTCCCCTACATCTGTTAGACTCATAGTAATGACTTTTTGTAAAGGATCGTTAAAGAGGATCGCACTTACCTCCTCCCTAGATAACCCTTCTTCATCTTGGACATCGTAGATATCCTCATCGAAGATTGGCTCCTTCACTAGAGTGGAAAGGACGAACTCCACTTTCTCTTCTCCTATATCAAAAGCGAGTCTCCCATTCTTGCAATCGACTATGCAGCCGGAAGTTGCAAGAAACAGTCTTCCGAGTATGATCGGGACCGGACTATCTGCAGGAATGTCAAGCACGACAAAATCAATGGGAACAAAGAATTTACCTAGCTTGACCGGGATGTCTTCCACAATACCGACGGGGCGAGTGATGGATCGATCCGCCATGTATAACATCATCTTTACCGGTTTAGGGTCGCCTAAACCGATCTTCCTGCACAATGCAAGTGGTATGATGCTCACACTTGCTCCTAAGTCACATAAAGCGTCGTATGTGACATCTCCCACTCCAATGGGAATACAAAATCACCCCGGATCCTTCAATTTTGGGGGCATTTTCTCCTTCATGGTCTTGATGAGATCCGAAGAATCCGAACTCATCTTGACCTCACCGAAATCTTCTAGCTTCCTCTTGTTGGAGAGGAGCTCCTTCAAGAACTTGCCATAAGCCGGCATACCTACAATAGCATCAATGAAGGGTATATTAATATGCAGCTTACTCATGAGTTCTATGAACTTACCGAATTGTTTATCTAGGCGCGCTCGCGCTCTAGATTGAGGGAATGGTAGGGGAGGTTTTTAAACCGGAGGAGGAACATAGACATCTTCCTTCTCCTTCCCCTTCTCCTTGTCTTTCTCTACGGAGACTTCAACGAACGTAGGCTGCGGATCGGTAATAGTCACTCCGCTCCTAGTTGTTATCGCCATCACCCTTCCCTTAGGGTTTTCCTCCGTCTTTCCTGGAAGCTTCCCTTGATTCCTAGGAACTTCCTCCGCATGGTTGAACATTTGGTTTTCTAAAACCTTTTGAGCTTTATCAACCTTAGAAACTTGATCATCAACCTTGATGAGGCGGTTCTCCAACCCTTGAAGCTTTCCAAAAATCGTCTCCAACATGGGATCGGGCTTCTCCTTTCCCGAAGTGTTTCCTCCATTTGATGTTTTCCCCTGGCTTCTCAAAGGAGTAGAGGAAGAGGAAGGTGGAGTTAGTGAATTAGAATTGGAAGGATAAGAGTTACCGGAATTTTGTTGATTGGAGCGCCAATTATTGTTACTTGAACCCCTATTGTTGTTCCAATTGTTGTTCCGGCCGTTATTATTGTTGTTGTTGCCATTCCAATTGTTGCTCCGGTTATTGTTCCGGTTGTTATTGTTGTTGCGGTTTGTGTTATCACCGCCATTGTTGTTGCCCAAATAACCAACATCTTTCCCTTGTTGCTTTGGGAAGTTGGTCTTGATAGCCTCCTTCAACTCTTCGATCTCATTGTTGAGGGAGAAAATATGATTTTGAGCTTCATCTGTGAGCTTTGCTCCTTGCTCCACACGATTTCCCTCCACTTTCCGGTGGGAATACTTCTCTATGACTCTTGCTTGCTTCTCAATGAAGTCCCAAGCGTCATCTTCTCTCATGTCCATGAAAGTTCCACATGAGAGGGATTGGAGGTTGAATTGCGTTCCCGCATCCAGCCCCTTGTAGTAAATCTCCAGCAAGGCAAGTTTGGATATGCCATGATGAGGGCAGTCCAAGAGCAAATCCTGAAACCTTTCCCAAGATTGAAACAAACTTTCGTTAGGTCTCATGGAAAAAGCATTAATCTTACCTCTAAGTTCCGCCGTTTTGGAAGGCGGAAAGAATTTGGTGAGGAACTCCGCGGAAAGGTCTTCCCACGTATCTAGTTTCCCACTAGGAAGAGCTTGGTACCAAGACAACGATTTCCCCTTCAAAGAGAAGAAGAAGGGCTTGAGCTTGTAGCTGTTGGTAGTAGCATTCTTCGGTCTCATCGTCTCCATCATACACTCAAAGTTTTGCAAGTGTTGGTGTGGAGATTCAGCGCTTGTCCCGCCAAATTGGTTTTGGCGAACAAGAGTAATAACTTGAGGGTTGAAACTAAACCCTTGTACATCTTCAGCATTAAAATTCACGCCTAACCGGCGTGGTTGTTGCGTTGGATCCATCCGCTGGCCAAGAGTTCTTGGCTCATCGTCCACACGCTCTATCCTTGCGTTCTTGGGTGGAACACGGCGATTAGCAGCTCCTTGTGGATGAAAAGGATTCATATTGATCGTGGGATCAATTTCTTCTAACGGTGGCATGGAAGAATCGCTATCATCAGCGGATGAATGACTTCTTCTTCTTCTAGATCTTGATCCCCTCCTTGAGGATTTCTTGCTTCCTTTATTCTTAAGGTCGCTTAACTCTATCCTCATTTGGAACATCGTATCCTGTAGTTTGCTAACTTCAGATTGATGACGATCCATTTCATCCCGGCGGAGGTTCTCATTCCATTGGAGTTGAGCTTCTTTCTCAGCTAACTCCGCCTGAAGATTGCGTTCTTGTTCTTCAGCCATCTTCTTTTCCTTGCGCTTTTGCCTTAAGGTTTTCTCTAGCTCTTGATCAAGAGGTAAGAGATCTTCGGTGTTCCTAGACCTGCGCATGCACTTAAAGTAATATCAAATAACGAGAGCAAGCTCCCAAGCTTGACAACCGGCTACCAAATTCGGCCGAAACCAAATCCCCGGCAATGGCGCCAAAAACTTGTTCGCCCCTAAAGGTGTGTGCAAATAAGCTTTAAATTTATAAAACTAGAATCAAGCAGCGAACTCGCAGTGTACGGATCGACGTAGTTAAGCAAGAATTCCTGAGTATCGAACACAGGGATTTGGGTGGGAACAAATTCAATTGCAGATTATCAAGCGAGTAAGTATGAGAGGTTTTGCAAATATTGGGAAAACAACAATCCTAAAGATCCAAGTATCCAGCTGTGGCAATCGATTCAAGATATACTTAATGATATAAAGACAGAGTTGAGATATGCAAAGGTATGCTAATGTAAGGTAATCGTACGGTAAAGTTCCAAAAACCTTATATGACTCACCTACAAGACACTCTCTATACAGGTTGTTGAGGCTTCAATATAGAAAGGTTCTAAAGGCGAGAATTAATGTCAAATACCCAAACTTGCAATCCAAGGATCAAGACTAACTTAACCGATTAGGTTGTGACACTCACAATCGAGGTAGAGGTTGTTGAGGCTTCACTACCACCTAGAAAAGACAAGTCTAAACTAAGTTAAAGCAAATCTTTAACTTTGGATTAAAGTAAAAGTAGGTTCGTAAACGTAAGGGAAATTACGGTTGGATCTTGAGATTCCACGGTCGTGGAACTCAAGAACAGCCCGTAATTTAGGGTTCGTCGACAATTCTCTCAAACTCTCAGGATCTAATCTGTTTACAATCGATCTATCATCATCTAAGCCACAACTATCAACCCTTCACCTTAGAATTGTTAAGGGTTTTTAGCCAATAACAGTCATGTTGATATCAATTCAAGAATTAAAAGATAGAAAGATGAAAACTTCCGAAAACTTTCAATAAACTTCAAACCAATCTCAAAGTCACAATCAAGAACAAGTATCGTCACAAAATTCAGAATAAAGCAAACAATCACAATCTTAGGAAAGAAGGAAGAACGGGATGTCAATCCGTCTTCCAAATCAAACCTAAACAAGAAGAGAAGTCTTCTTGCAAGAAACCTTTTGAATCTTCCGTAAATCTGGGAAATATGGAAATCCCAACGATAATCTACACCAAGTGCGAGATTAGGGCAAATCCAAGCACGAACTTTGATCTCCAACGAGATCTCCAAATGCCTCTAAACGAGGGTAAGCAGGATGCCGTCAATGAGCGGTCCTCTCGCAAGTGTAAACCTAAAGTGAGATGTATGCGTCGATAAGCAATGATAGTGCGCGGTTAGCG
Organism: Fagopyrum esculentum; assembly: GCA_033239045.1. NCBI lineage: Eukaryota > Viridiplantae > Streptophyta > Magnoliopsida > Caryophyllales > Polygonaceae > Fagopyrum > Fagopyrum esculentum. The sequence continues at coordinate 111,709,272 of BSUD01000006.1, forward strand.
GGGATTAGCGGGGATCAGCGGGGATTAGCGGGGATTAGCGGGGATTAGCGGGGATCAGCGGGGATTAGCGGGGATCAGCGGGGATTAGCGGGGATGCCGTAATCTCTCTTCGTCCGTCTTTTTATAGGGCAAGATAAAATATCGGCCCGGCCCAATCTTCAAAAGATCGTGGCTTTAAAGTGTGGCGAAAAAGATCGCCAAGATCACGGTCGTGGAAGTTTCCACGACCGTAATTTAGAGCGTGGAAAAGTGTCACGGTTTGAACCATGTATTCCACGACCGTAATAGTTACTGGAATGCATCACGCCTCTCTTTGCAAGGATCCACGGCCGTGGAACTGAACGTGGTTTGTAATACGGCCGTATTTTAGAGCGTGGTTTAGGGCAAGAACGTGATCCTTCCCTAGCCTCGTGCATTCCTCAAGTTGAACTCCAATTTGCTCCTAAAAATGCCCTCAATCCATGGACATATCAAATCAACTCTTCTTTGCTCGATTCCGTTCGGAATTAGCTCTTAAGTACCTATAATCAACAATAGAACTAGTGTAGACATCCATATCGACAATATAGGCAAACTAGCTCACTTATGCAACAATGTTCAATCAAAGACTATCAATATGAATCAAATACGCTTAGAAAACGTGCCTAAAGTATCACAATATTTCATGCTAACAGGTAACGGATAGTACTGATCTATTCCTATTGGTAGACGGAAGCGGAGGCGAGTTTTGGGAGATTATCGTGTGACAAAAGAAGTTGAATTAGTAATGGATAACTTTAAGAAAGATAATAATCGGTTGTGTTCAAGCATGCTATGTGTTTTCTCTACCTTATGTGTGTTTGTGTCTTTACGCTCTTGCTAGTATCTAGAATATTAGCTAACGTTTTATACCGTCGTTGTAGATGTTCCGTAGGTTCAGGATGCTGCTGAGTGATCCGGATGGTGTGGTCAGCCGGGGTTCCCGTACATTATAGGACGGGATCGGGTTTATGTTTTTTTTGTTGTTTCCCTTTTGTTTTGAACTCGGCTGCGAGTCTTTTACGCTTTCTTTTGTTTAAACCTTTGGTTTTATATTGAGTTTTGATTTTCATTCGTTTGTGCCTTGTTGTAAGATCCGTTTGTTGTTGCTACTCTGAGGGTCGGGACCCATTGTGCGGTCCTAACCCGTAGCGCTTCGAGTTCCCTGAACTTGGGGTGTTACATAATAAAATAAAGATACAATTAACTTAGATGTTTATTTATGTTTATTACTTTGAAATTTATTTACTTAAGAATTAATTATCCTCTATGGGGTTCAATGTTAAAAGGAACATCATCAACCAACTCTTCTTCATCACTAGAAAATAAGAAAAAAAAAGAGGACACATGCTTTAGAATTACCGATACTTAGGGTCCGTTTAGAGGCTTCATTTACCAGCTTATGGAGATGAAGCTAGCTGAAGCTAGCTGATGGAAAAGAAATGAGGTATTTGTGAGGCCAAGATGATGGTAGTGTTTACTAGCGTCTACTAGATGAAAAATAAGCATTTTCATCAGCTCCCCAAGAGTAGAGCTTATAAGAGCTGATGAAGATGAACAAAATTTTTGATCCATCGATAACCCTCATTAATTTTGTCTTGCTCAAGAACACATTTACATTCCAGCAATACATCAAACAATGACACGGTGCTCAAGAACACATTTACATTCCAGCAATACATCAAACAATGACATGGTGTTCAAACAATGGCATGGTTGGCTTAACAAGAGAAGAAATCAAATCTAAGCTAAACTAAACTATAAACAAATTTGCCAAAATTTACGGAATTACTATCCTAAACAGATAATCAAATACACTAAGATATGACTGTCTTACATGCTTGAAAACTGAACAATCTACCACCTCGGTTGAAACTCGGATAGGAGACAAAATTCACAAAACATCCAAATAGGTATTAGATTTTAAAGATTGTAAAATATTGGGGTTTTGTAGTATAATTTCCGGTGAACCTTGATTGAAACTCAGGTCAGTTGATGGGTCTGATGATGGTTTTTACTCTTTTCACCTGAAACCGCAACTAAACCACTACCCTGATTCGAACCTCATTTATTGGATTTTTAACCATCCGTTTGGTTCGGGTTATTAGATAACGATCGATTACAAGTGACATTGTCATTCCTAAATGTAGGTAAGTTTTAAATGAATTTTGAATTTGAAAAATAATGCAAATAAAGAGAAATAATTAGTTTAGTTAAATAATATTTTTTTAATATTCCTATGACGAAGGAAAAAGTGTAATGCCCAACTTTCACATTTTCTTACCCAACTTTTACTTAATCAAACTTACATACCGGACTTTCACATACTTAACTTCTGCACACCCAACTTCACGTACCCAACATTCATGTTCCCAATCTCACATACTCAACCTTCAAATACCCAATTCACGTATTCAATTTCACATACCCAACTTTCACGTACCCAAATTTTCATACCCAACTTTACGTACCCAAATTTCACGTACCCAACTTCATTTACCCAACTTTCACATACCTAACTTTCACGTACCCAACTTTTACCTACTTAACCTTACATACCCAACTTTCACATACCCATAAATGAATATGAGATTAGAAATTATGATTCAACAAGCCTGGAACCTCAATGAAAAGAGAAGCATATGATTCAATAAAACTATTCTATCCATATCCATTTTCGTAATTTCACACAATAATCCCCGTTCATACCTAACGCATACTAGATATTTTTTTCATCTCCTTTCATCGTCCTCGTCATCTTCCTTGTGATAAAATTATTTAAAACCGAGTTTATAATTTTCTATCATCACTGCTAATAGTCCAAGAATCCCTCCTTTATATTCTCCAAAGTTAGCATACTTTATTGATAATTAGCCGTCTCCAACGAAGCAACTTGCTTCGTTGGAGAGGAAGGATGCTAGGAGGACGTGAGAGGATTTGACCTCGTGAAAAGTGGAAGGCCAGCAAAACATGCATTAGTTCTCCTATCCCATTGAACAGTTGAAAATGAAGATAAGAATATGCTGAACCGGTTCATTTCAAATTGGTTCTTTGAGCCGGTTGGTTCGACCGGTTTAGCTCCATTTGCTTCCACATTAATAAACTGTAATGATAACCTAAATTAAATCCCGATAGTACGAGAACGGAGAACCCATGATTATCTTTGCACGAATAAAAGATTAGAAATAAAATATTTATGGATATTCAATATTAGTTAAAGTTACATTAAGTAATTTAAAATTGAATTATAGTCAAGATAACTTTCCATTATTAATCATAATATCATAAGTTTCAATAGTTTGGTTGATTATATATAGTTTACAATAGGAAAAAAAATGTTTAAAATTTAGGGTGATCTTATGTCCAAAAAATTATAAGAGGTACTTTATTGTAAGTAGATGGAGATTGTGGGTGATATTATACTAAAATATTATAAAGAATAATATTTTATTAGAGATGAATTATTAAGGGTGATTTTGAATAGTTTCTCCTAAGACCTTCTATAGTCATTTTGTAAAGTTAATGCAATTTACCCTAATAAACATAATACTTCCAAAAAGGAATTCTTCGTCGTTATTGTAATACCCGGAAAATTTAATTTCCGTTTATTACCCGGTCAAACTGGATTTCGACCCGCTAACCTCTCATCTTTCTAGAGAATGTTTTATTTTATAAAACTTTATCAAGATTCTATCATTTTATGTAACTTAAGTCACATAAAATGATAAGTACGTAAATTGTATAACAATCCCGCATGTTTTAAAACTCGAAGAGTAGTTCCGTACACGTTAATGATTCACTTATTAAGTCTATCATATGACTAGATGAGCAACCCAATGGATCCGGCCCAAAAACAATTACAGCCAGCCCAGCCCATCATCTATCCAAACCTTACCCTAATTTTCTCCTAATGATGTTTAACCTAATCTAATTAATTCTAACCTAATGAGCAGCAGTACAACCGGACGCCCTTCTTCTTCCTCTCTATCGTAACAACTACCTTACGCATTCCCGATACCTTCTTCGTCTGATTTCTGCTAGCCACCACCACCGCCGGGACGGACGCTGCTTGGGACGCCGCTCGCCTTCACCGGTAACCAGGGAGAATCGCACACCGGGCTCTACATCCAGCGATCAACCCACGCAAGATGAGTCGCCGAAGTCTTCTGCTTCCGCCTCTGTCCTGGGATGAGTTACAACTGACGGAAGCCCTCGCAGCGACACCAGCAGCCACCGGAGCCCTGCGACCTTCCCCGTCGACCACCAAGCGAGCCCAAGGCCGTCCCCTCCTCTGCTCCTTCTTCCCTCCTGTTTTCATGTAGTATTGCACGCTGTTGCAGCCAGAAACCGGTACTAAGCACGTTGTTGTGGTGTTGTCTGGACTGCAACCGTCTGCACCCTCTGCTACTGATCTGGATCGAGGTAAGTCGCCTCCTGGTTCACTCTTCTTCCCTTCATGCGCCTAACCTAACCAACCCACCCTAAACTGTGCTGTCTTCTGCGTAGAGTTGCTGGGTTCCGGCTGAGTCGTCTGGAGGGTCACTGCAGGTCGAACTCCGAGTTGTAGGTGAGTGCACCACTCCTTCCTATTTTGCCCATAAAACTGTATAGAGATGCTGTGATTACCGAGTGGAATAGCAGTAGTTAGGCGAGAAACAAAGTGGAGTAAAGACAGTAGAAGGGAGAATGTTTTATGTCTTTTAGGTAATAAAATTAGAGACTTTAGGGGATCTGTAGGACTCGAACTTGGGACCTGCAAATCATGGTATTTTAGGAGGGACTGCTGGCGGAAGGGCTCGAACTGAAGACCTTATGCGGCCTAGTTAAATTCCAGAATTTTAGGTTGAAACGTCTAACTTTGAACCCGTTTTTGGATACCTTAGAATGAACATCCACCGTTGAATTTTTAATATGTTGTAGATTGCAATACGTAGTTTAGTGTGTTAAAATTTGAGAGAAAGTTAACGGTCGGATTGGAATTTACGAGGTCCTAAAGTAGGACAGTTGGGCTGTTTTTACAGCATAGGAAAATTGACTAAGTATGAGAAACTTCAGCAATTATCTCAACTTTGAAGATTTATGAGAGAGTTGTGGTTAAGTATTTTTGTGAGATCTTTACCCCTATGTTTAGTATGTATATCATATAGGAGCTAGGATTTTATTTCGGGATTTTATCTCCTTATCCAAGCCGTGTAGATGAACCCAAAAATCCAACCGTAATGACTTTTGTGTAAACTAAGAATGTTGGATAACTCTTATAAAACCTTACTGAATCCTTACCAAACTTTTCTTGAGAACTAGATTATGGACATAGGTTCTAAAAGAAAATATTAGAACTAAATGATAGACTTTGAGAATTTCCGGCACTAAGGGTAAAATGGTCTTTTACCGTAAGAGAGCTTTTTCCGTAATTCCTTTGCATGAGGTTGGACATCTGGATGTGATTTTGATCCACATGCCTTATTTGACAGGCGTTTGAGTTACCACGGGTTCGGACTGAGTTGAGATTTGAGAAAACGATTTTTGATCAAGGTAAGTCCTTGTGACTTACGTAGCCAGTTTCTGGATATTAGTTGAGTGATAGTGGTTGTGTGTGCTATTTGCGTGTTTAATAATAATAACTTGCTAGGACGACTGTTATTATTATGTTTAAGGCCCAAGTGTATGTATAACGGGCCGTGACATCACTGCCCAGCTCTGACAGGAGACTGGGAGGTTCTCTATACCCAGACCAGGCAGGTACAAGGTGAGATGCATCGGATCCATTCCTGATGGTTACACGGGGGCAGAGGCGAGGTTTGGGAATCCCTCGTGTCACAAAATAAGTATCACTAGAGTGAACGAGTAAATTAAAGCAAGATAATAAAACGGACTTGTTTGAAAGCATGCTGAGTGTTTATGTTTATCTGAGTGTGTTTGTGCTGCTATTATTCTGCTAATATTTAGATAACTAGCTAACGGTTCTTCTTGTTGTTGTTTTAGATTTACCGCAGGTTAGATCAGCATCTGAGTGATTCGGAAGTAGTGGTCAGCCGGGTCTCCGTACTCCTTAGAGTGGGGGTTGGGAGTTGTGGTTGTCTTTCCTTTCGTTTAGTTAAGACAGTTGTTCTTTTCTTTTGTTTAAGTACTTTAGGCTGCTAGACAGTGTTGCATTCATTACCCTAAAAATACTATTTTATGAATTTCGGTTTCTTTATTTGTGTCTTGTTGCAAGATCCTAGTAATGTTGTTGTCAAACTGAGGTCGGGACCCATTGTGAGGTCCTAACCAGTAATGTCCCGAGTTCTGAGAATTCGGGGTGTTACAACATGGTATCAGAGCTCTAGGTTGGCAACAATGGCACTTGAAATCTTCTGAAAGACCGAATAAGTTTAAGCAGAACCCGAAAGGGGGTCTGAGTTTTAAAAAGAGAATTTTAGTTTTAAATGCATGCATAGTCTGGTGGGGAATAGAAAAGTACGGCTGAACACCACTACTACCGCGGATCTCAGTTTGCTTAGTATGGACTTTAGGTTTTACTGTAGTTGGACTTTTAGCTTGTTTATAAAGATATGTTATATAGATAGGTATATGCCGAAGATAAGTAGAATTTATAGTTACAGTACGCCCTTAATGGAGATAACAGTTTGAGATCCTCATTCAGTTGACACACCTAAGTTTTTGAAGAGTGTCAACGTGAGGATTAGTATGTACATCTTATGTGCATTAGGGTAGACGAACGTCGGACAACTCCTTCGAGCTTGTTGAGGAACGTGAAGACGGAAAGGTGATGACTCAAAGACAACACCAATTACGATGACAAGAAGAGAATCGCGAATCAACTCAACGGGATCAAATGAAGGATATACAAGAGAGTAGCTCCGGAGAAGCAAGAGGTGATCGCCAACTAGGGACTTGGAGAATGAAAACTTAGAGGCTCTTCCAAGTTGTGTAAAGTGACTTCCCAAACAAAGAGGATGACGTTGAAAATTGCCATAGACATGAAAGTCAAAAGGGAGTTATAGTAGCGAAAAAAAAAAAAAAAAAAAAAA
>BSUD01000006.1:111719725-112006468 GCA_033239045.1 Fagopyrum esculentum
AAAAAAAAAAAAAAAAAAAAAAAAAAAAAAAAGCCGGTTCATGGTTTTTGTAGAGTTCCAGTGGTCTAGACGAGATGAGGTTACTTAGGAAACGGAGGAGAGCATTAGAAATGGTTACCTTGATTACCTTGCGGAGTTAGCCGCTACTTCTGTATAGACGAGCTAGTGCTCGGATGCTGTTTGTTTGACTTTTCATGTTTTACCTTGATTTGAGTAGTTGTGTTTTATGTGATGTGTGCCTGAGTATGATGATTGAGTAGTTGCATGTTAGAAAACGGGACTTAATGAAACCAAGTTATATAAAAGGAGTTGTTTGAGTAGATACATTATTCTAAGTTTCGGGACGAAACTTATTTTAAGAGGGCACTGATGTAATACCCGGAAAATTTAATTTCCGTTTATTACCCGGTCAAACTGGATTTCGACCCGCTAACCTCTCATCTTTCTAGAGAATGTTTTATTTTATAAAACTTTATCAAGATTCTATCATTTTATGTAACTTAAGTCACATAAAATGATAAGTACGTAAATTGTATAACAATCCCGCATGTTTTAAAACTCGAAGAGTAGTTCCGTACACGTTAATGATTCACTTATTAAGTCTATCATATGACTAGATGAGCAACCCAATGGATCCGGCCCAAAAACAATTACAGCTAGCCCAGCCCATCATCAATCCAAACCTTACCCTAATTTTCTCCTAATGATGTTTAACCTAATCTAATTAATTCTAACCTAATGAGCAGCAGTACAACCGGACGCCCTTCTTCTTCCTCTCTATCGTAACAACTACCTTACGCATTCCCGATACCTTCTTCGTCTGATTTCTGCTAGCCACCACCACCGCCGGGACGGACGCTGCTTGGGACGCCGCTCGCCTTCACCGGTAACCAGGGAGAATCGCACACCGGGCTCTACATCTAGCGATCAACCCACGCAAGATGAGTCGCCGAAGTCTTCTGCTTCCGCCTCTGACCTGGGATGAGTTACAACTGACGGAAGCCCTCGCAGCGACACCAGCAGCCACCGGAGCCCTGCGACCTTCCCCGTCGACCACCAAGCGAGCCCAAGGCTGTCCCCTCCTCTGCTCCTTCTTCCCTCCTGTTTTCATGTAGTATTGCACGCTGTTGCAGCCAGAAACCGGTACTAAGCACGTTGTTGTGGTGTTGTCTGGACTGCAACCGTCTGCACCCTCTGCTACGGATCTGGATCGAGGTAAGTCGCCTCCTGGTTCACTCTTCTTCCCTTCATGCGCCTAACCTAACCAACCCACCCTAAACTGTGCTGTCTTCTGCGTAGAGTTGTTGGGTTCCGGCTTAGTCGTCTGGAGGGTCACTGCAGGTCGAACTCCGAGTTGTAGGTGAGTGCACCACTCCTTCCTGTTTTGCCCATAAAACTGTATAGAGATGCTGTGATTACCGAGTGGAATAGCAGTAGTTAGGCGAGAAACAAAGTGGAGTAAAGACAGTAGAAGGGAGAATGTTTTATGTCTTTTAGGTAATAAAATTAGAGACTTTAGGGGATCTGTAGGACTCGAACTTGGGACCTGCAAATCATGGTATTTTAGGAGGGACTACTGGCGGAAGGGCTCGAACTGAAGACCTTATGCGGCCTAGTTAAATTCCAGAATTTTAGGTTGAAACGTCTAACTTTGAACCCGTTTTTGGATACCTTAGAATGAACATCCACCGTTGAATTTTTAATATGTTGTAGATTGCAATACGTAGTTTAGTGTGTTAAAATTTGAGAGAAAGTTAACGGTCGGATTGGAATTTACGAGGTCCTAAAGTAGGACAGTTGGGCTGTTTTTACAACATAGGAAAATTGACTAAGTATGAGAAACTTCAGCAATTATCTCAACTTTGAAGATTTATGAGAGAGTTGTGGTTAAGTATTTTTGTGAGATCTTTACCCCTATGTTTAGTATGTATATCATATAGGAGCTAGGATTTTATTTCGGGATTTTATCTCCTTATCCAAGCCGTGTAGATGAACCCAAAAATCCAACCGTAACGACTTTTGTGTAAACTAAGAATGTTGGATAACTCTTATAAAACCTTACTAAATCCTTACCAAACTTTTCTTGAGAACTAGATTATGGACATAGGTTCTAAAAGAAAATATTAGAACTAAATGATAGGCTTTGAGAATTTCCGGCACTAAGGGTAAAATGGTCTTTTACCGTAAGAGAGCTTTTTCCGTAATTCCTTTGCATGAGGTTGGACATCTGGATGTGATTTTGATCCACATGCCTTATTTGACAGGCGTTTGAGTTACCACGGGTTCGGACTGAGTTGAGATTTGAGAAAACGATTTTTGATCAAGGTAAGTCCTTGTGACTTACTTAGCCAGTTTTTGGATATTAGTTGAGTGATAGTGGTTGTGTGTGCTATTTGCGTGTTTAATAATAATAACTTGCTAGGACGACTGTTATTATTATGTTTAAGGCCCAAGTGTATGTATAACGGGCCGTGACATCACTGCCCAGCTCTGACAGGAGACTGGGAGGTTCTCTATACCCAGACCAGGCAGGTACAAGGTGAGATGCATCGGATCCATTCCTGATGGTTACACGGGGGCGGAGGCGAGGTTTGGGAATCCCTCGTGTCACAAAATAAGTATCACTAGAGTGAACGAGTAAATTAAAGCAAGATAATAAAACGGACTTGTTTGAAAGCATGCTGAGTGTTTATGTTTATCTGAGTGTGTTTGTGCTGCTATTATTTTGCTAATATTTAGATAACTAGCTAACGGTTCTTCTTGTTGTTGTTTTAGATTTACCGCAGGTTAGATCAGCAGCTGAGTGATCCGGAAGTAGTGGTCAGCCGGGTCTCCGTACTCCTTAGAGTGGGGGTTGGGAGTTGTGGTTGTCTTTCCTTTCGTTTAGTTAAGACAGTTGTTCTTTTCTTTTGTTTAAGTACTTTAGGCTGCTAGACAGTGTTGCATTCATTACCCTAAAAATACTATTTTATGAATTTCGGTTTCTTTATTTGTGTCTTGTTGCAAGATCCTAGTAATGTTGTTGTCAAACTGAGGTCGGGACCCATTGTGAGGTCCTAACCAGTAATGTCCCGAGTTTTGAGAATTCGGGGTGTTACAGTTATAAACGAAGTTACAGAACTTTTTCCGAATTTAGGCTCGGGTGAAAGTTTTTTCCAAAAATACACGAAGTGTCAAGTCCGGAATAGAAGCGCGGTGACTCACCGCGATTTTTCCATAAAGAAACGCTGTGCATAACCGTCATCCCTTAAAAATCAAATGGAAAACTAAAAAAATAAAGAAGAGAAACGTTGTGACTCACCGCGCTTCTTTCATTAAAAATAAATAAATACTAGAAGCGTGGCACGCTTCTGTTCTTTTTTTGCGCGTGGCAGAAAAGGCAGTGAATCACCGCGTGTTTAACCAATAAACGCGCGGTGAGCCACCGCGTGTCTTCTTTCTCCCGACGACGGCATTTATTCGCCATTATTAGGGCGTTGAACGGCTTCTTCTCGACTGAACACGACATTGAACATGTTTTCTTTTGCCTATAAATCCTACTATTTTCATTGTATTTTCACATCTAACTCTCTTCCTTCTATTATTATCTCCTTTCTTTGTTGTTTTTTCTCCATTAAAATTATAAAAGTTACCTCATAGGAGGCCATCCGACCACCACTGGTCCGCCGCCGGAGCACCCTTGTATTGCAACCGGACCACCAGTGAAACCGCCGGACCTACAAGCCTTTCTCCAAGTAAGTGATTTCCTTCTTAATATTTGTTAGTTTTGTATTAGCCTATTTAGGGTTAGGGTTTTGTTAGTAATTAGATGATTATAATTAGTTATTTAATTTTGTATAATATAAAAAATACAGAATATTAAACAAATTATTTAAGTTTACATATTTTGTTAGTATAAAATTGTTAATTTAGGGTTAAGATATGTTAGTAGTTTTGTTAGATTAATTTAATTTTACATATTTTGTTAGTATATACTTAGATTAGATTATTGTAATTAGTCATGTAATTTTGTGTAAATATAAAAACATAATGCTAAAAATTTAATAATATGAACGATTTTGTTAGTATAAAAATGTTAGTATAGGGTAAAATATGTTATTAGTTTAGTTAGATTAGTTTAGGCTTGCAATATATTTAGTTAAGAAAATATCGTTAACTTAGCTAAGATTAGTATTAAATAGAAATTGTATAAACAAATTAGTCTAAATAGATAAGTTTAGAATAGGTAAAAAAAATGTTATTATATTTTTTTTTTAGAAATGTCAATATGAAATGTCTAAATAGATTAGTTTATATTTTTTAGAATAGATAAAAAACAGGAATTTTAGACGTACCGGCGAAAAACACTATTTGTATCCACAACTGCGCACGCGAAGTGTGTAGTTTCGCTTTTTGCATCTGGGTTCAAATTACGCTTTTGACAAGCGTAGTTGGAGAGCCGGTTGGAGCCGATGAAGATTTTTTTAAAATTAACTCGAACTACGCTATTGGTAAGCGTAGTTGGAGTGTTTTTTTAATTCAACTTTAGTAATGAGAACCAAAGTTGAAGTTCCTTTTTAAAAAAAAAAAATTCACTTCAACTACGCTTGTCAAAAGCGTAGTTGGAGTTTTTTTTTAAAATTTAACTTTGGTATGGGAACCAAAGTTGAAGTTCCTTTCTTTTTTATATTTTATTTTTTTAAATTTACTCCAACTCCGCTTGCCAATAGCGTAGTTGGAGTTTTTTTTTTTTATAATATTCAACTTCAACTACGCTTACCATAAGCGTAGTTCATCGGCTTCACATCGGCTCCAACTACGCACACCACAAGCGTAGTTAGATTCCGGAGCTGAAAAACAAAACCACGCGTTTCGGTGCGTAGTTTAGGTTACTAATAATGATTTTCGCCGGTACATCTATCATCCTCCATAAAAAATATTAGTCTAAATATATTTTTAGAAATGTCTAAATAGATTAGTATTAATATGATTTTGCCATTAGTATAATAGTTTATTACTAAAAAATTGTTAATCATTAGTTAAACGAAAAATATTGAATATGAAACATTTTATTAAGATTACTATATAAATTTTATAGATTTACTATGAATATTGAGTAGGTAATATTTTATTTAGATTAAGTAAAATAATATAACGTAATGTGAAATAGATGGATGACAACAATAACTACCCCATATGGAAAAACATGGAAACATACACGAGATTACTGACGGATAATGACTACGCACAAACTATGATGGCCGAGTATAAAAATATTCTCATGCATACAACTCATCCCACAATGACACAATCAACATCACATGCGTCCTCAAGCCATGGAGATGAAAATGAAGTTGATGATGATGATATATGTTTGCTCCAAACGGTGTGTGCAAGCTTTAAATTTATAACCCTAGATGTAAGCTTAAAACAAGGATGCAAACCCGCAGTGTACGGGTCAATCGTAGTGAAAAGCAAGGAATTCCTGGGGTCGATCACAGGGACTTAGTGAAACAAAGTCGGAATAGGTAAGCTTTGTAAATTACTAACCACAAAAGCAATTAAAACAATCAAAGATGATAAAAAGTCAATAAAGGAAATATGCAATTCTAGGGATTAAAGCATCTAGTTGTGGTTCCAACTCAAGATCTAAAGATAAGCGGACAAGCTGAGATTTTTGCATAGGGAAGGTGTTACTAAAGTGGAATAGATCACCGGGTAAGTCTCACTACTCACTAATCCCAAACCGTAACTCCTATTACCGGGTAAGTCTCAAGGAATTAAGGAAAAGAACTATAACCTCAAACTAACACTCCAACTAAGGGAATAGAATCAACCTTTACCGGGTAAGTCTCAGGCTAACTCACAAAGATGGGATGAAAGCACACTCAAACCCCAATAAAGGATAAACCTTTATTACCTACACTTATGATCTTAGGTAAACAAACAAAGGAATTACCGGGTAAGTCTCATCCTAGGCTTGCATTGAACCAGGAAAGGTGTAATAAGAATAGGATTTGGCAAACTCTAACACTTAACTCTCAATTTCGGATCAGATAAGTCACCTCGGTCAGCCAAATTCCACCCCGGCCGAGATGTTCATCGACTGAGCGAGATGCTTAGGGTTAAGGTAAAGACTCGAACTTTCAGGGTCCTACTGCGATTAAGATTATTCTATCATTGTTTTTCCCACAACCTTCAGCCAATCACCCTAGAATCACACAAAGAGATTAGTCACTCATCATCATGAAAGTATTAATCAAATATATGGGAAGAAAGAGAATAATTGAACAAGAAAACCTTAAGAGAAAGGCTTCAATAAGTGAATCAATTATCAAAACAAAAAGCGTTCCTTGGATTAAAATCCAACAAGACAAACAACAATGAAGGGAATCTAAGGGACTTACAAAACCCTTCACAAAGCTATAAAAGCTATAGACTTTCTTCCTTCAACCTTCAAAAAGGTTCTTCAAATCTCCCAACTGGAGTATGGCTGCAGCCGTGTATTCCGGGTGATAGCGGATATTTTGTGGTATACGGGCTATGGATTTGTGAAAAATCCAACCCTTTTTATAGGAAAATTACTCTCCCAAGATAAGATATCTTAGAAAGATCTCTTCCAATAAAAATAGGTAAAATATATGGTCTAACTTATCTTCTTCCTTCCAGGAATCCAGCCCAAAAATATAAGATCCTCTTTCCAAAGATAAAAGATCTCAGCCAAGAATAAAATATTCTCGCCGCGTCCCAGGTGTTCGCCTCGGTCGAGTCGGCTCCTCTGGATCACCTCGGTCGAGGTGACTCTGTAGTCAACCGAGGTGAATCACAAATGAATGTGAAATCTCTCAATTCTGGTCCAAAGTGAATCTTTAATCCATGGCCATGCTTCCTGGATTATTCCTTAAGCTCCTGAATGTAGCTCCTTTTGCTCCTTTTTTATGCAAAACGTGCCATTTTACCTACGATTGCAACAAAACTAGGTGTAGACCTCGATTCCCGCAAAGGTAGATGAAACGACAATATAATCACATAATATATATACAAACATGCAGATTATTGAAGATAAAACGTCTAAACAAGCCCCAAAATATAGACAATAATTCATTCTATCAAAATACCCCATACTTAGCCCTTGCTTGTCCCCAAGCAAGTTCCGCATATAAAATACAAGATAGAATGGATTATAAGTCATAAAGATCAATGAAAAAGTCTTTCAAAAACATTTTTATGGTGTGCTACAATCATAGATCACTCTAAGAGAATACTTCATGGAATTTAAAATCAAAATATGATCAAAACATTTTATAAATATAAGAAAGTTGTTCATCTTTGCATAAAATCGTAGAATGCATAATAAATCATAATTATCGAAATTAATCATGCATAATCCAGTTTAAACCACTAAGTCAATCAACAAGCTCGAGGTCTCAAGGGCTTCCCAAAAGAAAGGTCAAGAAACGTGTAGGGTAGGGATGTATATAAGGTAATGTGGTGCTAGAATCCGGGAAAAGGATATCACTTCACTTTCACTTTGACTTTCAAAATTATCCACCAATAAGCTTTGCTTATTTCACACTTTTTCTTTTTTACTTTACTTTTTGGGATGCATGGACAGAGGTGCACAATAACCGAAGCCTAGGAAATCAGCAATCATCAATTTTTTGAGATGCATCAAACCCTTGATGCACATACCATGACCCGTTAGGAATATCGCTCAATCCGACTTTGGCAAGACACAAACACCCGGCTATGTGAATGGTGCCGAGTTACTCATCATCATGATTGACTTCTCCAAACCTATTTATTGCTTTCTAACACTTTCACTTCCAGCCAACTTCTCAACTTTTGCTTCACTTGCTTTCACCACTTTGCTTGCTTCCAAATTCCCGGATAGGTAAAGGGAGGCAAAAATGTATATGAGGGGTTAAGCATGATCAAGAAGAAGAAGAGAGAAGAATTAATTGCCTTGGTCTTTCCAGGAAGAAAGTGAGAGAACTCATAATGTGGTGTCAACCTTCAAATTCAACATAATTTGGATAAAAACAAAGTATTAAACATGCCAAAAATTTCAAACAAAGCATTTAGCAACTTAAACATATCATAAAACCTTTCAAACACATAAAGATTTCAAAACCAGTTAGCAAACAAGATCTTCACTGAGATCATATCCAGATAAGAAGCACAAAACGTTTCGAAAACTCTCAGTTAAACCACCTCGGTCGAGGTGTTCTAGGTCAACCGAGGTGAAGTACCTCGTTTGGCCTGAACTGCCCCGGTCGAGGTCAAAAATTTTTTTTTTTTAAACCAGTTTTTTTTTTGACGTTTTTCTCAATCAAATAACCTGTATGCATGCATGTAATCTCAGATAAAACCATAGAAGCAAAATAAAGCATAAATATCTGATAATGTCGAGTCATACATCATATAGGTCAAATAATACATAAACACCCCATACTTGGGACACACTGTCCCAGTGGGTCAAAATAAGTCTAAAGAAAATAAAGTACTCACCGGACATAGTTGAGCTGCATAATAAATAAGAAAGAAAATCCAGTAAGCTCTCAATGATCACGATCCTGTGGTGGTGGTGGTGGCATGTATGGATACTGGGATGGGTCAAATGGATAACCCATAGTCTGCTGAAACTGGATCTCCATCATCCGGCGCTGATAGTGCTGGCCCTCTAGCATCTGATGAGTCTAGCTGTCGAACTCTCGGCGCTGGTCAGCAAATCTCTCATGGATGTCCACAGTAAGGGCAGCATAGGAGTAAATCATCTGATCCGTCAGATCATCGATCCGACGGTGAGCCTCTGGATCTCTTTGTCGGCGTACCCTACGCCTAGCAGGTCGCACTAGTGATGCAGCCGGCGCGGTCTCAGTCTCGTCATCGTCTAAGTCAATGACCGGCGCACTCGTCCCAGCAGTATCAGTCCCTGTATCCATAGGAACTCCACCATCCCTATCATCATCATCATCAGCAGCAGCCTCCTCAACCTCATCCTCCTCAGCTGGTGCAGCTGCTGCCTCTCTAGCATCCTCCATCAATGGGATCCAAGCAGTCTGCCAATAGTGCGGATCATAAATTGAGAACTAGGGTGACCATCTGATCCCCTGTGGTGCAGTCGGCTCCCATGGCATAGCTACATACGGTGTAGTGAGTCCTCGGGGAACCAGTATCCTCCGAGTAATCATCTCCTGAAGTCCTAGCGGCTTGGCAGCCGCCACCATGGTACATGCGCTGAGATTCATATCCTGGTAACTCGCTATGTGAGTCACGATGCCTCCGCAGCAGATATCCCCCTTCGCCTTGACCTTGATCTTGTGCAGATCCTCTGCCAGCATCAAGCCAAAGTCTGGGATCCCTCCAATCACCATGCAGTATAGGCTGAAAAGCTCCCCCTGTCTGACCTTCTGGGGCGTCTCAGTATGCGCCAGAAGAGTCTCACTAAAAATCCTGTGAGCTAACCTAAAAGCTAGGTGAAAAATAATACGCTCCTTGGAGTCTTCAGGGCGCCATCTGTCTGCGTGCTCAACTACATGAGCAATCTGTCCCCAGAACTCCCTAGCTACAGCTCGGGAGGGAAAATCAACAGCAGTCGGAGCCGGGAAACCAAATATGTCCCGCCAGTACTCTAAAGGAACTATGAAGTTCCGGTTCATCAACAGGTACTTCACAGCACGCTCTGTGGGAAGGTAGGTGAAGGAGCTAACAAACTCCAAAGTAGGCTCTAAGTAGGTAGGTGCACGGATCTCAGTGAACTGATCTAGCCCTACCATCGAAATCATCCGTCTCGAATCTCCATCCACATGGAGACAATCAAAAGCTGACACGTCCAGGAAGCGAGGTGCAATCACTGGACGGGCTGTGATGCGGTCATAGTCGACCTGGTGTCTCTCGTGGATCACCGGTCTAGTAGGTCTGGAGGAAGAAGAAGAAGGGGAAGGAGAGGATATGTCCCTCAGGATCAGCTGTCTATCTGAACTCATCTCACAAACAACCTGTCAGATCACCTCGGTCGGCCTGACAATTCTCAAGAACACCTCGGCCGAGGCACAGGCTGACTAGACCGAGGCGAATAACTGGGCGACTAATTTCCTCAAAAATCCAGTTCTTTTCCCCCAAAATCACTACAACTGGTTCCTATGGGGTACTTAATCTGTTTCTCAGCAAATGTAGGGGCAACCAAAGCCCAAATCGAAGGAAAACAGCGGAGAAGAGCGAGCTTAGGGTTTTTCTGATTTTTACCTCGATTCGATCGATTGGCTCGTTTTTCTCGCAGATTCGCACTTGCACTATGATCCTCTACCCTTTCTTAGCGGTTTGGAAGCAAGAATCGTCGAAAACGAGTGAAGATTGGCGAAGCGAGGCGAAGAGCGTGCCGCGGTCGAGGAGAAGGTAAAGGAGGAGAGAGAAATCTCAGCCCACTTTTATACCCTTTTTTGGAACTGCTGTCACCTCGGTCGAGGTGGTCTCGACTAGACCGAGGTGGTGCGGACCGAGGTGGATCTTCATAAACCCTAGTCACCTCGGTTGCTCAAGAATCATCTCGGTCGAGGTGCTGTGACAGCAACCGAGATGTGCCTCAATCAACTCCGTCTTCTCAAATTCTCGAACTTCTAGCCTTTCAGTTGTGCTCCTGGGTTGTATTCCTTCCTTAGATGTCACCTGTTGTCTATCTAGGACGCCAAAAACAAAACAAAGCAAAGCAATAGCAAACTATCTAAGCTAGACTAGAAAAAGGGAAAAGAAAGCAATACCTTGGGTTGCTTCCCAAGAAGCGCTTGATTTAAGGTCGCTAGCTGGACCATACGACGTCTCTATACGTGATGGGAGGTGCCCTCACCCCATACTTCACCTCCATCATGGGGTGAAGTAAGTAAGTCTATCAAACGCTCCAACAAGTGCAAGTACTCATCGGGGAATGAATCGTCTATGGGTGGGTTTTCCTTCTCGCGTGAAGATGGAGGTAGCCGGCTGAGGTGATCCGCAATAGAATTTTCGGAACCCTTCTTATCGCGGATCTCTAGGTCAAACTCTTGAAGCAAGAGAATCCATCGAATAAGGCATGGTTTGGCATCTTTCTTAGCGAGCAAGTAACGTATGGCTGCATGGTCGGTGTAGACAATGACCTTCGCCCCTACTAAGTAAGAACGAAACTTCTCGAAAGCATATACAACCGCCAATAGCTCCTTCTCAGTGGTAGCGTAGTTGCGCTGGGCTTCATCTAGCGTCTTGCTAGCATAGTAAATGGCGGTGATCCGGCCATCCTTCTTTTGTCCAAGCACCGCTCCTACGGCTACATCACTAGCATCACACATGATCTCAAAGGGCAAGGTCCAATCCGGAGGTTGGATAATAGGAGCGGAGATCAACGCTTCCTTAATCCTGTAAAATGCATCAAGACACTCCTGCGAAAACTCAAAAACAACATCTTTATTCACGAGGTTAGTTAGAGGTTTAGAAATCTTAGAGAAGTCCTTGATGAATCTCATGTAGAAACTTGCATGCCCGAGAAAACTCCTCACACCTTTAACAGAACAAGGGGGAGGGAGTTTCTCAATAGTCTCGATCTTAGCGCGATCGACCTCAATATCTCGATTAGAAACGAGGTGTCCTAGCACAATGCCTTCATTAACCATAAAATGACACTTCTCCCAATTCAAAACAAGATTAGTGTCCTCACATCTTTGTAGCACTAGAGAAAGGTTAGATAGGCAATCATCAAAAGAGGAACCATATACTAAAAAATCATCCATAAATACCTCCATGATCTCCTCTATATACTCGGAAAAGATAGTCATCATGCATCGCTGGAAGGTAGCGGGTGCATTGCACAATCCAAATGGCATCCTCCTGTAAGCGAATGTCCCCCATGGACAAGTGAAAGTGGTCTTCTCCTGATCATCCGGGTGGATAGGAATCTGGAAGAAACCACTATAGCCATCTAAATAGCAGAAGTGTGAATATTAGGCCAACCGTTCGAGCATTTGATCAATGAAAGGAAGTGGAAAATGGTCCTTCCGAGTGGCCGTGTTCAGCTTCCTATAATGAATGCAAACCCTCCAGCCTGTGACGGTCCTGGTTGGGATTAACTCGTTGTTCTTATTCGTCACAACGGTCATCTCTCCTTTCTTCGGAACTACATGCACCGGGCTAACCCATTTGCTGT
This sequence comes from Fagopyrum esculentum, assembly GCA_033239045.1. Classification (NCBI taxonomy): domain Eukaryota; kingdom Viridiplantae; phylum Streptophyta; class Magnoliopsida; order Caryophyllales; family Polygonaceae; genus Fagopyrum; species Fagopyrum esculentum. Next base: position 111,731,877 of record BSUD01000006.1, read on the forward strand.
CCGAGATAGGATATATGATACCTGCATCCAACAACTTAAGAATTTCTTTCTTCACAACCTCTTTCATGATCGGATTTAACCGTCTTTGAGGTTCCCGTGAAGTCTTATGATCGTCCTCCATTAGAATTCTATGCATGCAGAAAGAAGGCTTAATGCCAATAAGATCATCTATAGTATAACCCAAAGCCTTTTGATGCTTTCTCAGGACATGCAGTAGTTTAGACAATTCAGATTCGGAGAGGGAAGCGCTAACAATAACGGGATAAGTAGAATCCGATCCAAGAAAGACATACCTCAAGTGAATTGGGAGTTGTTTAAGCTTCACAACTGGGGGTGCTTACTGAGGGGGATCCTTGCTTCCTCCTTCCAGTGGAGTAGATCCAGAAACTGGACTTTCGGAAGTCTCAGTTGAAATCGTCTCGCCTTCGACCTCGGTCGAGGCGCAGAGGCTTTGACCGAGATGTTCTTCAGTCGCCTCGCTTGGTCCAGAATGTGTCTCGGTCGAGGTACTGTAACTGGAACCGAAACTGGAGATCTTCGTCTCCTGGATTAATTTCTCAGTTTTAGCTCCTGGATCTTCTTCCAGTGCCTTTAAGCTCCGTATATCTGCATCACAAGAAGCATCTATACCTTCCTCTATTAAACTAAAACTAATGACTTTCTCAAGTGGATCGTTAATAAGGATAGAGCTCACCAATTCTCTTGATTCTTCTTCATCATAGATGTTGAAGATATCATCTCCTAGCTGCTCTCCCTTCATTGCCGCAAGTAATGCGAACTCCACTTCATCTCCGCCAATATTGAATTTCAACTTGGCGTTCTTACAATCCACATTGCAACCCGAAGTTGCTAGAAATGGCCTCCCGAGAATGATAGGAACGGGATAATTTGCGGGAATATCAAGTACAACAAAGTCTATAGGTAAATAGAAGTTGCCTAACTTAACCGGAACGTCTTCCAAAATGCCCACGGGATGGGTAATGGAGCGGTCCGCCATGTATAACCTTATCTTAACCGGCTTGGGCTCTCCGAGTTCGATCTTCACACATAGCTCCAGCGGAATGATGCTCATGCTGGCTCCTAGATCACATAAGGCTTCACAAGTGACATCCCCAACTTGAATGGGAACGCAAAATGATCCGGGATCTCTCAACTTGGGTGGCATCTGCTCCTTCAGTTTTCCTCTCCGCTTTCTGTGGTTCCACCTCGGTTGGCATCTCGGCCGAAGTGTTCTTCGGCTGCACCTGGACCGAGGTGGTCTTCGTCGGTACTGGCACCGACCGAGGCTCTGGATCTGCAGTCTTCAGTCCACTCCTCGTCGTTATGGCCATGATCTGGCCCTTAGGGTTGCTTTGCTGGAAGCTTCCCTGGATCTCTTGGCGCTTCATTCGTCCTACTAGCAAGTTGTTGTTCAAAGGCTTTTTGGGCCTTCGAAAATGAAGTCATTGATGTCTCCATAGCGCTAAGCTTGATCAAGATGGCCTCCAGCACTGCGTCTTTCTTTTCTGGCTGGGACGAACTTGATCCTTGCCCCTGGCTCATTAATGGAGTAGAAGAAGAAGAAGGGGAAGAGATGAAAGGATTAGAGGAATCGTTAGCATTGGAGTTAGAATGATTGTTACCAGAATTTTGGTTGTTCGTCCTCCAATTATTGCTGTTGGATCCTCTATTTTTGTTGTAGTTGTTGTTCCGGGAACCGTTATTGTTGTTACGGTATCCATTGTTGTTGTTCCTTGATCCTTGATCTTCCTTCTTGGTTTGAGCAACCAAGAGTTCCTTCAATTGCTTCACGTCATTCTTCAAAGACGTGAGTTGATTGTTGTTGGGCGGAGCCTCTTGAAAGTTGACTCTTTTAACTCCACCTTCAACTTCTTGGTGGGAATATTTCTCCATGTGCAAAGCTTGTTTCTCTATAAAGTCCCAAGCTTCGTCAATCGCCATGTCCATAAATGTACCGGCGGATAGTAGTTGAAGGTTAAACTGGGTGCTTCCGTCCAGTCCCTTGAAGTATATCTCCAACAACTCTATCTTTGGAATCCCATGATGTGGACAATCCAAAAGAATGTCTTTAAACCTCTCCCATGACTTGGACAAGCTCTCCTTGTCCTTCATAATGAATGCATTAATATTCCCTCTCATTTCAGCGGTCTTAGAGGGGGGAAAGAATTTAGTCAAGAATTCCGTAGTCATCTCCTCCCAAGTACTGATTTTTCCTGGAGGAAGAGATTGATACCAAGTAAGAGCTCTATCTTTTAAAAAAAAGTAAAAAGGTCTTAGCTTGTAGTTGTTGTTTTCTATTCTTGAGGGTCTCAAGGTCTCCATCAAGATCTCATAGTTTTGCAGATGTTGATGCGGAGATTCCTTCTCTAGCCCTCCAAACTGGCATTGGCGAATTATGGAAAGAACTTGCGGTCGAAGTTCGTAGTCATGGTCCGCCGGATCTCCTAGGTTAACTCCAGGACGCCTCACTTGTTAATTGGGGTCCATCCTTTTCCCTAGGGTTTGCGGGTTTCCTGCAAAAAGAGCGCCTCAGACTGGTATCCAAGGTGGAAGTACATCGGCCGGGGCAACAGGTGCTGGGACTTGCCTCGGTCGAGGATCTGGAACTGGATCCTGCATCGGTCGAGGATCGGGAACTGGGTCTTCCCTCGGTCGAGGTAGATATAGGTCTCGTAAGGCTGCCATATCTGCTTCGATTGCTTCAGTCCTGGTGCGAGTTTCCTCCTGTTCCAGTCTCAGTTCTTCTCTGTTGAGGCGTAGCTTTTCTAATGCCTCCTTCAATTCGGCCTCAAGATCGCGATCGTCTTGGTTGGCCATCTTCGCTTCTCTTAAGCGTCGTCTATATGTCTTTTCTGGTTCGGGATCGTAAGGAACGATTTCCTTTCCAACGCGGGTTCTTCGCATAAACCTAAGAAAAAGAACCTGCGAAAGTCACTCAAGTAGAGTGGTTAGTAGACACGGGGGCAAGTGCCCCAAAAGCAAACCGTAACCGGCTCGGTCTAGACCAAGTCCCCGGCAACGGCGCCAAAAACTTGTTTGCTCCAAACGGTGTGTGCAAGCTTTAAATTTATAACCCTAGATGTAAGCTTAAAACAAGGATGTGAACCCGCAGTGTACGGGTCAATCGTAGTAAAAAGCAAGGAATTTCAGGGGTCGATCACAGGGACTTAGTGAAACAAAGTCGGAATAGGTCAGCTTTGTAAATTACTAACCACAAAAGCAATTAAAACAATCAAAGATGATAAAAAAAGTCAATAAAGGAAATATGCAATTCTAGGGATTAAAACATCTAGTTGTGGTTCCAACTCAAGATCTAAAGATAAGCGGACAAGTTGAGATTTTTGCATAGGGAAGGTGTTACTAAAGTGGAATAGATCACCGGGTAAGTCTCACTACTAACTAATCCCAAACCGTAACTCCTATTACCGGGTAAGTCTCAAGGAATTAAGGAAAAGAACTATAACCTCAAACTAACACTCCAACTAAGGGAATATAATCAACCTTTACCGGGTAAGTCTCAGGCTAACTCACAAAGATGGGATGAAAGCACACTCAAACCCCAATAAAGGATAAACCTTTATTACCTACACTTATGATCTTAGGTAAACAAACAAAGGAATTACCGGGTAAGTCTCATCATAGGCTTGCATTGAACCAGGGAAGGTGTAATAAGAATAGGATTTGGCAAACTCTAACACTTAACTCTCAGTTTCGGATCAGATAAGTAACCTCGGTCAGCCAAATTCCACCCCGGCCGAGATGTTCATCGACTGAGCGAGATGCTTAGGGTTAAGGTAAAGACTCGAACTTTCAGGGTCCTACTGCGATTAAGATTATTCTATCATTGTTTTTCCCACAATCTTCAGCCAATTACCCTAGAATCACACAAAGAGATTAGCCACTCATCATCATGAAAGTATTAATCAAATATATGGGAAGAAAGAAAATAATTGAACAAGAAAACCTTAAGAGAAAGGCTTCAATAACTGAATCAATTATCAAAACAACAAGCGTTCCTTGGATTAAAATCCAACAAGACAAACAACAATGAAGGGAATCTAAGGGAATCTTACAAAACCCTTCACAAAGCTATAAAAGCTATAGACTTTCTTCCTTCAATCTTCAAAAAGGTTTTTCAAATTTCTCAATTGGAGTATGGCTGCAGCCGTGTATTCTGGGTGATAGCGGATATTTTGTGGTATGCGGGCTATGGATTTGTGGAAAATCCAACCCTTTTTATAGGAAAATTACTTTCCCAAGATAAAATATCTTAGAAAGATCTCTTCCCATAAAAATAGGTAAAATATATGGTCTAACTTATCTTCTTCCTTCCAGGAATCCAGCCCAAAAATATAAGATCCTCTTTCCAAAGATAAAAGATCTCAGCCAAGAATAAAATATTCTCGCCGCGTCCCAGGTGTTCGCCTCGGTCGAGTCGGCTCCTCTGGATCACCTCGGTCAAGGCGACTCTGTAGTCAACCGAGGTGAATCACAACTGAATGTGAAATCTCTCAAATCTGGTCCAAAGTGAATCTTTAATCCATGGCCATGCTTCCTGGATTATTCCTTAAGCTCCTGAATGTAGCTCCAATGACTACATAGCTCCTTTTGCTCCTTTTTGATGCAAAACGTGCCATTTTACCTACGATTACAACAAAACTAGGTGTAGACCTCGATTCCCGCAAAGGTAGATGAAATGACAATATAATCACATAATATATATACAAGCATGCAGATTATTGAAGATAAAACGTCTAAACAGGCCCCAAAATATAGACAATAATTCATGTTATCAATATACACGTTGATCAGAATGGTGTTGAGACTGATGATGAGATTCTTGAAACCGAAGAAGATCGTGACGTTGACGATGGCCTTCCAGCACCAAATTATGGCCAAGTCATAGCAGAAGCGGATCGAATAATAAGAGCTCAAACCATCAACCCATATTGGAACAACGTCGTCGAACCAGTATCAACACAAATGAATTCATAGGAGGATCCTTATGCTTCCATTCAAATGCACGACGTTGATGAATTTTATATAGGTCAATATTTCAACTCATTGAGCGATTTGAAAATGCAGCTTGGAAGTTATTCCCTAAGAAGTGGATACCTTACAAGACAGGTAGAGCAGATGCACATTATTATACCGTCTATTGTGCTAGAAAAAGCGAAACCGGATGCACATGGCTAGTTTCTACTCATCGGGTTGATCAAGCGCTAGATTTGTGGTCTGTACACCGGCATAACGGGCCTCATATCCCTACCCGTGTCTCTCATTTGCAACAACTCGATAACCGTAATGCAACTTCCAGATTCATCAGCAATGAGATTCATAACCTTGTTCGCCAAGACTTGACAATCAAACCGCGAACCATTATAGAAGTTATAAACATGAAATACAAAGTGATTCCAAGTTACAAGAAAGCGTGGGAGGGCGAACAAAAAGCAATCGAGATTGGAAGCAGTCGTACGTTGATTTACCGCGATATATGGAAGCCCTACAACAATCAAACCCGGGTACAGTGGTTGATTGGGTCACAAGTTACAACAGAAACAATTGATAGGTTAGTGAGGATGTTTCAACATGTCTTTTGGGCATTTGGGCCTTCTATTGCTGATTTCAAGCGTTGTTGTCTTGTGATCTCAATTGATGGAACCCACTGATACGGCAAGTACAAGCACGTCCTGCTAATTGCTATGGTTGTTGATGCAAATGAACAACTCCTCTCTCTTTCATTTTCCCTTGTGGAAGCGGAGAATACAAAGAGTTTGTCATGGTTTATGAGTTGCATTTGCGAACATGTGACAGATGGAGTCGGCTTGTGTGTAATTTCTAATAGACACACAGGGATAAGTAGGGCAATGACGGATCCGAGATGGAGTCCACCAAATGCACATCAATAGGTTTTGCATCCGTCATCTCAAGTCTAATGTTCAAACTCGTTATAAAGATTCGCAACTCAAATTCCTAGTCGGTGTGACTGCATACATCCGTGAGAGACGTCCTTTTTTTGCCGGGTTTGACCAAATTGGTGAAAAAAACCGTGAATGTCGTGAGTTTCTTCAAGAAATTGGCCTCGAGAAATCGTCTCTACATCATGAAGGTGGATTACGATATGGTTGTATAACCACAAACATGTCTGAGTGTTTCAACAGGGTAATGAAAGACACAAGATCTCTTCCAATCACTAGCATTGTGTAAACAACATTCGCCCGTTTGAACAGTTATTTTGTTACAAGGCGTGGCCGACCTATTAAACGCATACAAGACGGCTTAACCTTATCCCAACATATAGATAAAAAAAATTGAAAATTTTAAGAAGGTAGCATTGACAGCAATAGTGAGTCCATTTAACATTGAGCAAGGAATATATCAAGTACAGGTCCCTCAAGTAGACCGGGGTGGTTGCCGCAACTTTACCGTTCGTTTAGATCAACGTCAATGTAGTTGTCATACTTGGCAGTTGCTGAAGTATCCGTGCACCCACGTACTTGTTGTTTGTTATTATCACAAGTGGTCCTTTGAGCCCTTTGTTGATGGATTTTTCACCATACATTCATATCTTGAAACGTACAAGCCATACTTCCAACCTATTGGCGATCAAACAATATGGCCAATAGTACATGGGTCGTTAATAGTCCCGGATCCAAATTCTAAGCGTCCAAGTGGAAGACATAGAAACTCGAGAATCAGAAATGAAATGGAGACCTGAGACTAGGGGTGTTTATTCCCGGATATCCGATCCGTTCGGATATCCAAAATCGGATATCCGGGGGAAATATTTTGCGAAAACGGTATCCGGATCCGATCCGGAAGTTGCCGGATATCCAATCCAAAAAGAATAAACGGATCGGATATCCGACAACAGATATCCGAGTGATCCGGATACAAAAAAAAAGTTGCATCTGTAAGTTTACAATGGCTTGAGTTACTGAGTATGAGCAAGAAGTAACACCAAATCAACACACAACAAATCAACACAAAGCAAATCAACACCATCAAATCATTAATCAATAACATTTAGATTTAATTTTACAATGTACAAACTATAAACTACTAACAACAAATCAAAGAGATTGAGGGTTGAACATGAAATCAGAGAGATTTAGGGTTGAAGCCTGCAAGTCAGGACTGTGAGAGTTGCATCAAATCGGCACAACAAAGAAGACGAAGGCAAAGACGAGAGAGAGTAGAAGAAGAGGGGTTGGCTGTTTGCAGGTCGAGAGGCTGAGCGTTTGTAGTCAAAGACGAGGGGTTGAGCGTCTACAGGTCGAAGACGAGGGGATGAGCGCCTGAGCCGACGAAGCCTGAAGGAGTAAGAAGACGAAGGCGAGACTGTGAGAGATTGATGGTCGGAGTCGTCGGACTGTCGGAGACGACGAAAGCGAGAGAGGGCCGAGAGGATGTCGCCGTCGCCTTAGAGATAGAGAGTTACGAATGGAGAGTCTGTAGAAGTGTCGACTGCAACAGTCTGCAAGTGCTCGTTCATAGTAAAATTAGGGTTTTTGTATAAATAAAATGAAAAAAAAATGTTGGCGAGGATACTCGAACTCTTGACTATCAGGAAAAACAAACAAATCTGGTTCTCCCTCTCACCAACTCACCTAGTTGAACATTTGTAATATATTTCAATTAATGTTTCTATATAATCGGATAACGGATATCCAGGTATAAAAAAACAAGATCTGTATCCGATCCGTATATCCGCGATTTTTTGCCGGATCGGAGCGGATACGGATACCTTTCCGTCGGATCGAGTAATTGTCGGATATCCTTAAGTCGGATCCTCGGATTATTGACGGATCGGATAATTTCTGAACACCCCTACCTGAGACACACACTGATCTTCTTTTCAGTTAGATGTTGAGTTGATCACAACATTAGTTGAGAGATGGAGACGTGAGACAGATACTTTTCACCTAGCTGTTGGTGAGGCGACGATCACACTTCAAGACGTCTCAGTACTGTTGGGTCTTAACATAGATGGACCTGTTGTGACTGGTAATGCACACTACCAGTGGGGGAGAGTTGTTGAGTTGCTTGTTGGAGAGCGCCCGGAGCCGAGTGAAATTAAGGTTTCATCTTTAAAATTTTCGTCGCTACGGAGGTTCATTGCACAAGGTCTCTCAGAGGATGTTGACGATGTCATAGTGCAACGTCATGCTCGAGCATATATACTGTTGCTCATGGGCGCAGTGATGATTGCAGATAGTGTTGGTGGCTCATACGGCTTTTGTACCTCCCATTGCTGGAGGATCTAGAGGCAGTTGGTCGATACAGTTGGGGTTCTACGACGTTGGCTTTTCTGTACAGACAACTATGTAAAGCGGCTCATAAAGAAAAATACGAGATTATAGGACCATTGATCTTATTGCAGGTAAACCCTAAATATTGAACATCTTTCGGTAAATAAATTAACTTATTTCACATTATAATATTCATTAAATAACTGTAGTTATGGTCGTGGGAGAGGAGCCCCATAGGAAGACCACGATGCTTATTTTACCCGACTCACTGTGCTAAAGCAGATCACTGGAATGCTGCGAGAAGGCATAGGAGACAGAGGCATCCAACATCAGATCTACATCCACCTCCACTCGGTGATCACTTTCTTCGCGGAGAAGATGCGTTGGCTATGAGGTATATAAATTGATAATTTTTCGGTTGTATATATACGTTTATATCAATGATAATATTCTTTTTTTATTTTTAAAATATTATAGATGGGTAGGCTACATATTCTCATATGAACACGCCCCTAAAAATCTAGCATATTATCGGGATGCCCTAGGCAGTCAGACGCTTGATGAGGTTAGATCTAGTATTCTTTAACGACATAAGCTTGTAAATTACGCATGTTTTTCTCACCAAAATATTTTTTTAGTTTGTATGGGAGCCATATAAAGACGATATTTTGGATGCCCTTGTTCCTATTTGTTGTCAGGGTTGACATATTTGGAGGAGTGAGACACCCATGATATATTTTGATATAGTGGAGCATCATCGGCTTGAGTGTGTTATGAGACAGTTTGGGCAAGTGCAAATCCCACATGTCTCATGTGCTTACAACAAGGAGTTGCATGCTGTTGATAGAAGGGCCACCATCATACTGACTGGGCAATTTTTCATAAACCTACATCGCTGAGTAGGAGAAGCACGCATAAACTATAGCACATTCTTACCCACCTGAAAGTATGCCAAACTTCTTACAAGACTATATGACTTGATACACGAGTAGGACACGTATTTTGATCAGCCCTTCAGGATAGACATCACTTGCCCATTATTAGCCTGACACTCCTGATCTTTATGCCAGTGTGAGTATTTCACGAATAAACATATAGTTAATCAATTAGTTCTTGGTATAATTATTTATTTTTTCTTCAAGGTCTATATATTTCTGACATAACAAGTAGAGGAAGAGAAACTGTTGACAAAGCTTCACAATTGCACTCACAACATCAATATGAGGATATGATGAGTGACGTTTCAGGGTACTATGACTACATGAGTTTACAAGGCGCAAATACACTTAGTCACCTACCTTATCATCCGTCTTACTACCAGCATCCAAGTTCACATGGCATTCGAACATCACAGGGGACACCTCTACAAGCGACACCTCCCCATGCTCAACCCCAGACCCAACTAGATTTTACATCACAGGGTCACGCGACTAGTTTACTCGATAGCACTCCTCGTCTACACCCTATATATGGAGGCGCTTTGGGTTCGGGTGTTATGTCAAGGCCGTCGGGGTACTTCACCGGCTCAGGATTTGTTAGCCTTATGGAGAGCATGCCATATTCATATCCACCTGAGAGCATGTCGCAGTTTGGGACGATACCACAAACTTTTGTATCTCCCCCTCTTCCTCGTCGGTCTTCATATACAGACCCTATCAGGCATATTGGTTCGTCTACAGATTATCAAGGCGAAAACATGTCAGTTATCGCTGAAAGTGATGAAGAAGACAAAGATGAAGATGAAGACGAATGATGCCTTTATTTTTATTTTTTTGATAAACTAATGAATGATGCATTTGTTGATTGCACTTGTTTTAATAATTATGTTTTTTATTTTCATTGTAAAAAAAATTAGTGGAAAGAACAGTTATTTTTATTTAAATAACATTAAGTAGTAAAACAGAAAAATAAAAGTTTTGGAAACAAAAATACACAAAAATAAACTAGTGTAAGTATTTAAAAAAAAAAATATAAGCGCGGTGAGTCATTGCGCGTTTTCAGTTGAAACACGCGGTGTGTCACCGCGTTTTTCGCCACGGAAGCAAAAGCGCGGTGAGAGCATATTCATCTCACACACCCAAAGTTTCTTCCCTAATTAATTTTCAAAAAATAAAAATTAATGTCAGAAATTGGTGTGGGAATAGAGACAATAAGTGGAGAGAATGTTCTTCTTCAAGAGATGAGATCTGACAATTTTCTGCACAAAACACAGAAATCAAAGAACATTTTTATTTTGTTTTTTAATATTTTTCTTATATTTTGATTGTTACTTAGTATTTTTTGTTATTTTTTTATATTTTAAGTTTTGCTATAAAATAGAAAAGTAGATGAGTTATTTAAAATTTTAATTCAAATATTAGACATAAAGTTTCAAGGTTTAAAATATATAGTAAAAATAATAAAAATAAAAATTTTATGTTTAGTTATAAAAAAATTTTTCATCTATCTATGGACATTAATATTGATTATATTTTAATTATATTTTAATAAATCTTTTTAAAAATATTAATAATTTAAAGTGGTGAACACAAATTTGGAAATTTATCTAATAAAAGTTATTAAAAAGTTATTATTAAAAACAACATTTATTATATTAATGCTTAAAAGAAAGAAAAAAAACAAGAACTTGAAATATAAATAAACAAAAATATAACAATAACTAAAATATGTTAGTAGGGGTGTAAGTTAAGAAACTATCATGCAAATATGGGATGCAGAATTGAGTTTCTTTAAATGAGGGGGAAGAGAGATAAAATTGCAAAAAATGAATTAAGAAACTCAAAAATAGTTTCTGGGATGAAGATGCTCTGAGTCACCGCGTTTCTCTTCTTTATTTTTTTTTTATTTTCCTTTTGAATTTTAAGGGATGACGGTTATGCACAGCGTTTCTTTACGAAAAACGCGGTGAGTCACTCGCTTCTATTCCGAACATGGCACTTCGTGTATTTTCGGAAAAAACTTTCGTCCGAACCTAAATTTGGAAAAAGTTTTATAACTTAGTTTATAACAACCAAGAATTCTAGAGAAAGAAGTAAAAGACAAAGTAAGCCCACGTAAATATATTGTATATTCACTATTCAGTGCATGTATGCAAATCGAGCCAAAAGTCGACGGTCAAAGTGTCAACGCAAATGACAGCGGAGATGGTCAACACTTTATAAACAATTATTATGTGGACCTTTCTCGCCTCAGAATAAAGAATATTATACATCGCTTCTAGATACCATACCCCATATTTTCAGCCTTACCATGTCACAGTAGTATGTTCTTAATATTTGTCGAGATTTCAGGAATATTTTAGATGGACAATGTGATATAGGATGAATTTAACATATATAAGTTATTGAATTATTTATTTTATTTTCACTTCGATTTTAGGACGAAATTCTAAGAGCTTGTGTGTATGTTTACTTGTAGTCTGCATCCCTTCGACATTTTAGATCTGTCGGATATGAAAAGTTAACATGATATTAGATATTAGCGATGTATGTTATCCTCTCGTTTCACTAAGTCGGCCTTAACGTTTTATACTGGATGAACCTAACATATAAGTCTTAGGGTTACTCCTTCTAGTGTCAATTTGTTTTGAGTATGGAAACCCAAAGGTTTGCGTGCGTATGCTCACTTGTGGTGTGTATCCCCTCCACGTCTTAGACCCGCCGGATATGAAAAGTGAACATGGTATTAGATATTAGCAATCTATGATATCCTCCCGTTTGACTAAGTCGGCCTTAAGGCTTTTATACTTTGTGAACCTAACATAGAAGTCTTAGGGATACTCCTTCTAGTGCCAATTTGGTTTAGGATGGAACCCCAAAGGATTGTGTGCATATGCTCATTTGTGACGTGCATCCCCTCCAAGTCTTAGACCCGCCGGATATGAAGAGTTAACATGGTATCAAAGATTAGCGATGTATGCTATCTACCCGTTTGACTAAGTTGGCCTTAAGGCTTTACACGGGGTGAACCTAACATATAAGTGCTAGGGATACTCCTATTGTCAATTTGATTTAAGGATGGAACCCCGAAGGCTTGTGTGCGTATGTTCACTTGTAGCGTGCATCCCCTCCACGTCTTAGACCCGTCGGATATAAAAAGTTAACATGGTATCAGAGATAACGATGTATGCTATTTGCCCGTTTGACTAAGTCGGCCTTTAGGCTTTGTATCAAGTGTCAACTAGTTCAAGATAGTTGCACTCGAGGGCGAGTGTGTGAGATGTGTGGAATGTCCCACATCGACAATATGATAGTGTGTGAATCTAACATAGAAGTCCTAGAGGTACTTCTTCTATTGTCAATTAGTTTTAAAATGGAACCCCGAAAGCTTGCTTGTAGGTTCACTTTGACGTGTATCCCCTTCACATCTTAGACCCGCTAGATATAAAAGATAAATTAACAATATTGACCTATCTTACACTCGTATCGATCCCAAACAATATGTCTAAACTCTTCATACAATTACAGTGAGAAAAAAAGCAGCGGATTATCGTTTATTGGATAAACTTATCGTGTATAGGATAAACTTAAGTAATTTGTATCACAAACGGTATAATTGTGAAATTCCGATAAGTCAGGTATAACACCGACGATTTCATTGCATGTTCGGTTGTGTATATGTGTTGGGTTTAAACTATGCACAAACTCACTGAAGTTTCATTATAAAATCAATTCACGACAAAAAATCAATTCACGACAGTAAAAGAGACACATCAATCGTATATACTAGATTCGCTATTTCTTTATTATCGATGGGCAGATATTTCATCTTACACGTGAATGACGGTTATCATTTCACATTAATTTATATAAAAAATAAAAAAAAAGTCCAATATGTATATATAAGATGGCTAATTGTTAATTGGTTAGGATAAAGTCTTATCAGACTTATGTGATGAATTAATGCATAATGCACGCTTTATTTGGACTTGCTTTATAAATGAATGACAGCGTTAAGTTGTAAGTTGAGAAATCATTCACGTTATTTAGGTAATTTGTCATGATTCATGAAGTCATGTTAAGTTGTATGTGTGATGTGACAAAGCATTCGTGCCATTTTTAAAATAAAATGTTATGCTAAGTTGAGTTTGGCGTCAACGGTCAGAACCTTTTTGTGGCGGTCCCGCCCTATTAAAAAGTATTGGTTATATCCGCAATCATTGTGATTTCGATTTTAGAGTATTCATGTTCGAAAACTCAGATTTTATTAGAGTTGAAGTTAAGCTAAAGTTTGACCGTTGTAGTTGAAACCGTATATTATTGGGCAACTTAAGGTTTGATAGTGAAGCTGAAACTGTATATTATTGGGTAGTCGAAATAGGTAACTAAATTAACAGATTTATTTTTTCTTTTTATAAGTTCGATGGGTATTTGAAAAACAACTGTTTTAGCTAATGAAATAAGAAATTTTTTTTAAGTTGGCGTAAACTCAAACCCGACTTAGAGCCGCTGCAAGCCGTTCTTATGAACATGGTCTCAAATTTTACGGAGCCTCGTTATTCAAAAAACTAGATAATTATCATCGGTGTGTTAATAGCCTAATCTAGTTGGCAAATAGGTGTTTGTTATAGCGGATTGGTCAAGTTCGAAACCTCCATTTAACATTTTTCTCTATGGCAGCACTATACATCCTGTATTTTTTAAATGTTTATGGACTGGGCCTCCAAAATCATTATGTCGGTCCTGAGTAAACTCTCATAAATTATCCACATTTTAGACGTATAATCACACAAAATGTAACATGTTACTCGATCCTTACAATCACGATATATCGAAATACTTTTATGGTATCTTATTAGGTTTGATGTGGGTTATTCCTGACTTCGGGTTTTTCGCACGAGAATGTAAAGATGATATATAATTTTGGCTATGGTTGTTATATGGGCGGAATAAGCCGATCATTGCCTCATTAAATATATTCAAACTCGGTTCGTTTATAAACAATTCGAATCTAAGTTAAAACTAAAATGTGTCGTATTTAGCTTATTGAACGTGTTTAAGTTCGAGTTGTTCAGAATAAGCCAATCATTGCCTCATTGAATGTGTTTACGTTCGAGTTGTTCAGAAAGTAAATGACTTTGAACCGAAACCGAGTAACCCAACTAATAAATACAGTTCTAATGTATTATTATAGCCTAGTGAAGTTTAACCGAATAAATAAAATCTAAATTTTCACCTGACTTTAAAATATGTCGTATTTAACTCGTTTAAAAAGTGAACAAGCTCAAGATGATGACGTATCGCTTCTCGTATAACAACCCATATAAAAAGCATTTATAAAAAGACACTAGCATACTATACTAACATATATTATAAACTAAGCATAATCATATTACTTTTTCTTAACATTCTAGAGTTTGATTTGGTAAAACATCAGTTAAGAAACATTAATTAGATTTTGTCAAACAAATCAGCTAAAACTACTTCAAGATTCAACAATACCCACCACAATGTCAACCATAATGCATTATTATTTAGTTCTTGCCACCCGATTAATGCCCAAAATGAATACGTCTATTGTAATACATGCCCCGTATATATGAGATTCTTCCTTAAAGTATAAAATAAAGTTGGAAGAATTGACATGGTAGACCTTTTACATGAAGTTGGAAATTATGTCCATCCAATTTATAATTTATATAATGAGTTCCTATATAGTAGATGAAATAAAAAAAAGTACAAAAAGTGATAGCCATTGATTTGACTGAATGTTGATGAATATTTTGGATGAAATTTGTGCCCAATAAGTGCAGCCCTTTCTTCTTCTTCCATAGCTCAAATTCTTTCAAACACAGGTCCTTTCTACTTCCCTTCAAACGCAGGTCCTCTTGTTGAGCTTCTACGTCACCGGAATCTGGAAGCAGCCCTTGTTCTATTTCTAGGTAAGCAACAACGTTTGTTTTTGGGTAAGCAATACCCAAAACTGCATACCCAAACTGCACACACATATACTCAATAAGTAATACCAAAAAATGCATATCAATCACTCAATGAGCAATACCAAAAAATGCATACACAAAAAAATGCATATTAATCACTCAACAAGCAATACTTAAAACTGCACACACGTATACTCAAAAATGCATACCCAAACTGCACACACATATTCTCAATAAGCAATACCAAAAAATGCATATCAATCACTCAATAAGCAATACCAAAAAATACATACCTAAAAAATGCATATCAATTACTCAATAAGCAATACCCAAAACTGCACACACATATATTAAAAAATGCATACTCAAACTGCACACACATATACTGAATAAGCAATACCCAAAAGTAAACGTCTAATCACTACAATCACCATCATATGGGCTGCAATAGTGCACCTATTTTATAGGGTGGAAGCCTATAATATATTATTTTTTATAGAGACCCATTTTATAAAAGTAAAATTTAAGGGGTCCTATTTTTCTAATTTATTCAATATAAAGTTTTTTAAGAATCATTAAATCGAATAATAAATACAATCGTGTTCCTAACCAGTACGATCGTGGCATCGTGCACACAATCTTCTTTTATTTTGTGAACATCCTATACTGAACACGACCTTCTATAAAAAACAAAGTAGTACAATCATGTTCCTATTACCCATTCGTGTTTTAAAACATTCAAATCGAGAACATTGATTATTTTCGGATTCAACGATTTCTAGATTCTCACTTGATTATAGCACACACCTTCCCCCTCTCCCTATATATATATATATATATATATATATATATATATATATATATATATATATATATATATATATATATATATATATATATATATATATATATATATATATATATATATGACTTGAGTTTTAATAAATTGTAAAATATTAATTATTAATTAAAAAATTATTAGCTAAATAAATCACAATGTTTTAAAAAAGGCGTTAACATTAAAGATGTAGCAAAAAAAATGTTAAGAAAGATATATTAATTTAAATCTGATTAGATCATGTAGTAAAAAATTAATTGATAAATTTAGTATTAATAATTACCAAAGTCTTAAATAGAAAACTATGTAACAAATTTGTAATTTAATTTTTAAATATTCTTACCTATAAAATTCTTAACTAAACAAATAAATTTTTAAAAAAAATTATTTTTTAAAATTATTTTTTTTTAAAAACAAATTCGATTAAAAAGTAGGTAATATTTTATATTTAAATCTAGTTTGTTTATAAAATTAAAATTTTAAAATTACATCAATAATATTGTATATATATAAAACATTATTTTATTAATCATATAATTTTAACATATATAGTGTAATATATATTTAAAGAATAAGTTTAGCAAGTAGATATATATTATATATTATAGGATAATAGTTTTAATAGGTAAGATGTCAACTATATATGTATATATATTTTTTTTAAAAAAAAATTAAATTACGTAAAAATAACATGCGACACCGAAGAGATGAGGGAGTAACCCGTGATATTAATTGATTTGACTTTAATATAATATATATGCATATATTATACTTTTCTATGGCTAGCATCCATAAATATCCTATCCTTGTCCAGTTAGTTTATGAGGATAATATTCATAGTGGAATGCCACCAAAACTAGTCAAGAATGTCTGCTCTATGTGATCCCTACAATTCACTCTCCCTATTGCTATTTAAACATAACAAAATTTACAATAAAACACCACAAAAACAAAACTTACACAAAATACTCAAATGAGATCTTTTCACCCTCTTTCATTTTTCCTCCTCTGCCTACTCTTCTTGAGCCTCCAATGCTCAGCTGAAGACTCTCAAGGAAACTCCTGCAATGACAACACCAATCTAACCTCCCAAACGTCGTCTAACCTCGACCGTTTACTTTCCCTTCTTGTGAAAAAAACCCAAAATTCCGGCTTCTATGCCACCTCTTATGGACATGATAAGTCCATAATCTATGGCTTAGCTCAATGCCGAGGAGATGTGAGCACCACCAACTGCTCAACCTGTATTCAAGCAGCTACAATCCAAATCCGACAAGCATGTCCAACGCAATCCGATGCTAAGATTTGGCTCGACTTTTGTTCCCTAAGATATAGCCAAGACAATTTCTTGGGCCAAGTTGATACAACGGGTATTTTGTTCGCGAATGTGGATAGTGTAAACGATCCAGACTCGTTCAAGAAGGAGTTGGGAAAGATATTTGATCGGATTGATAAAGAGGCGATTAAGCTTTCGAGTGGCGGCCTTGGCAAAGACCAAAAGAAGCTTTCGACATTCGAAACTTTGTATGCTTTGGTTCAATGCACTGAGGACCTTTCACCATTGAATTGTGCTCAATGCTTGGCTGTGGGTATTCAGAATTTCGACGGGTTTTGTAAGGATAAGAAGGGATGTCGCGTCGTGTATGGTAGTTGTTTCTTGAGGTACGAGTTGTACCCGTTCTTCTTCCCGGTGAACTCGAGTAAGAAGCCACATGACACTCTCAAATCCAAGAAATATCCTTAATTAGGGTTTTATCAAGAACAAAGAATCATCATTTGAACTTGTAATGATTTTTCTTTATGTATCAATGTTTAGTTTGCACTTTATATGCATCAAATCATGCTATAACAGGCGGGATTTTGTACACAAGGTCTTACGTATAATTGACTGAATAAAAGTGCATGACAATATATATTGTATTTAGTGTGCAAGTTTGCCATGGCTTCTTGGGAAAGGTATAACGTTATCGACGTTGGTTATTCCGGTGGCCAGAAGAACCATGACGTCGAATCCAAGGCTGAATCCAGCATGCTTGACAGTACCATGACGACGAAGATCCAAATACCATTCAAATTTCTCACTTGGCAAACCCAGTTCATTGATTCTGGAAACAAAGAAAAGATATATAATATCACAAAACGTCCCACATCGATTGTAAATAACAATGAGGTTAAGTTATGTACCTTGAACTCAACATGTTGAGTCTTTCTTCATTCTGGCTACCTCTTATAAGTGCACCAACCTTAGGTACTAAGATGTCGAATGCTGCAACCGTTTGCCCGTCTTCATTGATTCGCACGTAAAAGGGCTTGATCTCCTTAGGATGATTGTATACGATAACAGGTTTTTTGTAGATCTCATCAGCCAAGAAGCTACATTACAACAAACATCAAGTTTGTTTATGATCAATAGTTGAAGATAGAATTATATTATCCATGTTTTTATATACATATACCTCTCATGCTCTTCACTTAAAGGAGTACCGAATTCAGCTTCTATCTCGAATTTCTTTCCGGTAACCTAGTATAAAAACATGAGATGAAATCAAGTTATATGATGTTAGGAAGTTTCGATTTGAGTAATGTGCTTAATACTTGCTTGTTTCAAAGTCTCTATAGCTTGCGTGTAAGAGATTCTCTCAAACTCGGCCGAGGTCAATGATTGAAGGCGATCTATTGCAGACTTGTCGATACGTTTAAGGATGAATCTCATGTCGTCGGAGCAATTGTCTATGATCCATTTGCAAAGGAACTTCAAGTAGTCAATGGCGCAGTTTATTGCTTCCTGTAACAAAACAAATTAAGATTTCATACTAAAATCAATTGACAATAGGAAGAGAAGCAACGAATATATTCTGACCTCTAGTTCGGAAAATGCCATTTCAGCCTCAACTTTCCAAACCTCGGCGGCTTGCTTAGGAGAGCGGGAAGTGTCTGCCTTAAACCTTGGTCCGAACGAGTACACATTGCCAAGAGCACAAGCATAGCTACCGAGATGAAGCCTCCCGGACACAGTCAAAT
Source organism: Fagopyrum esculentum (assembly GCA_033239045.1). Lineage (NCBI taxonomy): Eukaryota > Viridiplantae > Streptophyta > Magnoliopsida > Caryophyllales > Polygonaceae > Fagopyrum > Fagopyrum esculentum. The sequence goes on from BSUD01000006.1 coordinate 111,750,865, forward strand.
AAGCTTGACAAGCAAAGAAATCCTCTTCAAAGCTAGCTCTAGCGGATACGGAAGAAGCACTTCTCTTTCGTGTCTTTTTGGCCTTTTCTTTGGATTCTAAATGCGCGGCCAGCTCGTTGGTCTTCTTGAGATCTTGAATGGCAACTAGAAGGGCTTCTCTGTTGCTGTCAGTTCTTCTTAGTTCGTCGACGCGTTTGTTCTTCTCGTTGATTGAAGCCTTGATTGCCTCGATTTCACTCGAAGGCTCCTCGGAATCTGTTGGACTGTGAAGAAGCGTTGTGACATGGAATTTGTTGCTGAATCCTTCGCAATCTGTGGTTGTAATGATTGGGACTTGAACATGAAGGAAGCCGTTGTCGTGGAAGAACGCGTGCGTCGCGTGAGTTAAGGCATTGCTGATTCTTGTGATGGAGGCCACCTCAAGGATAAAGAAAGATATTTTCAATCACTTGAACAAAAACATATGAATCATTGGAATTATGAAATAGAGCATTTATTTTTAGGGTTGTGCAAATTGGTCCGGATCAAAATTTTGGATCCACCCGGATCGCTCGATCCATCACTACAAAGTCTGCAATGACCATAGTGTGTTACAATGACCATAGTGTGTTACGGTCTGCCCTCGATCCAAGGAATTCGGAATTTCGGGTATGTTTTAGAGTCGGCCATAGGTTTAAGGTATTATAAAGCTCAGATTAAGTCAGTTTGGGTCAGGTCGAGTTTGTAATGATGAATAACCCTATTAGTAATAAACAATAAGTTTCATTCCCCGAACGTTTGTGCGCGTTGCACTCAAGTCCAACAAAGTTACGTCCTCTATACTTATAGTAGTTGGCCTATTTCTACTCATAGTCATTAATGTTGCCTTATTTTTTCAAATGACCCCTAAGATTAACGGATTTTACAAATTGACACGCGAGTAGGAACCCAACATTAGACACTTATAGTAGAAGAACATGCCATTTTTTTTGAAGGAAAGACATGAACTCACTGTGGTTGTTCGAGGGCGAAAGTGAGTCCAATTTCTCAAGGTATCCAACGGAACACGCTTCTTTGAAAGCGGATACCTCTCGTGATCTACGACACCAAGATGCAACACATTCGTTGCGTTAACCTCAACGAGGTGCTTCCCTAGTCCCGACGATGGCTTCTGTACTATTCCTTCAACTAGTATGCAAGTTCCTGTAAGGATTATGTCCCCTGGTGGGGCTAGAGATGAATCCACCACAACCTGAAAATTTGTGTAAATTTGGAACTTTAGAAACAAAATGTAGCTCATTCACATAAATAGTTCTGAATCATGAACCATTTGTGCAAATTAGTATATTTAGTGGATGTATTCATCAATCAAATTACCTGAAGAGTAGAAACACAAGAGCCATCACTAACTTCCAAGATGACGGTGGTTGGAATCGGAGGCGAAGCAACAATTACCCTTTCATGGTTATCTCTGCTCTGTTCGTGGCTAACTCCGAACACCTTAAGTAAATTCCGAACAAACGGAAGGGGAATCTGAAGAATCTCAGCGCAAGTCAACCCACTTTTCCTCGCCGGAGCTCTAACAGGATCAACCGGAGCTGGAGCCGGAGATGATGCCGGAATTGGGCCTTTGCCGATTTCCTTTGCGGACTTAACCCATCCTCCGACCACGATTTTTTGGCCGATCAAGCCTAATCCGGCATCGTTCCGGCCTAGGATGTTTCTGAGAACAACTCTTTTGGTATATTTGGAGATGAGAGATATCTGGGTTTGGGAGGGGATCTCTTGGTTTTCCAATTCCATATTTTTTTACTTGTTTGGGTGATGAAGAGAGATTTTGTTTGATGGGTGATGAGTTAATTGGGGGTTTTTATGAACAAGAGAAATGCTTTGCTTGGTGAAGTGAATTTGAAGAAGAGAGAGTTGCAGAGAGAGCAGATTTCGTATCCTATTGGGAAGGGAAGACGAAAGACGGCGGGAAAGATATCCTCCTCTAACGGTTTTCCTTACTCAGCTTTTGAATTTTTAATTATTTTTCGAAATGGGAAAGCACCGAAATAGAGTCTTGTTATATTATAACACAATTATAATTAGCGGTGCTATTTAAGATAAGAATGTTAATTATGGTAAGGTTGTGCGGTCATCTAAGAGGTTGACACGTGTCAATTTTTTTTTTAAAAAAAATATATTTCGGATACTTTTAATTATAATTAACTACCATGTTATAAGTTCTGCACTATTCTCTTATAAACTTTGAATTATTTTTGTATAATTCATGAACTATTAACTATTCTATGAATTAGTTTATATTATTTATGAATTAGTTTTTATAACTATTAACTATTCTATTGTAATTCATGAACTATCCTTTTATAAATTATACACTATTCCTCTATAAGTTTTGCATTATCATTTTAATTTGTTGTTGGAAGGAATAAGGGGAAACAAAAATTGGACATGTGTGACCTTCGTAGGCTACATTGACGGCTTATCGCCTTACCGTTATGAACTATTCTATTATAATTCATGAATTATCCTTTTATAAGTTATGCACTATCCCTTTATAAGTTTTGCACCATCATTTTCATTCGTTTATGAAAAACAAATAAAATTTTTTGGACATGTGTCATTTTCCTATCTTGCCTTACGGCCTTACGAGAAGAAAGGGGCCTTACCTAAACAACTCTTGAACATAAGAGCGTAAATTGGACCGGTTTTGAAGCGTAAATTGGACCATAATATTCAGATCCGATTTATTATTTTATGGTCCGGTTCACTATATTACAGTCCAATCCGAACCATTCACACAATCTTATTCCCCATCTTATTCCCCGCTAAAATCATCTTCAAAATTCAAAGACATTCCAAATTTATCGATCATCCAAGGTTACTGCAATTTCAGCTCCACTCATCTACTTTCAAACCAACAATATATGTATTCACATCTTCTTCTCATTTTCGCCATGACTCTTTATCTACCATGAGAGCTTTGAATTTGAGAAAGATCGAAGGTCAACCGTTTAGGGCTTTGGATTTCTCACATTTCTCCCAAAATATGGATTTTGTTAGCACAAGAACGAGTACGACCTTATCCGATTAAAAGAAACCAAAATCTATCGAAGCACAACCAATTATCGTTACTGGCTACTTGGAAAATAGAAGAGCATTAGCGAAAAGAAATCCAAACCTAGTCTCAAACTCTGCAACCCTTTATTATCCTTGAAAATTGAGAGCTCTGAATTTCTAAAACTGAATTTAAGTTTATTCATTCTACTATTGCTCATTATATAGTCATCACAGAAGAAACTATATCCTAACAAACTAGTTAACTAAACACCAGCCATCATTAAACAAAAATTATACAAATTAACGCCTAAATACAAACAATAGCTTAACAAATAGGACTTCTTAATTGGATAAAACTCGGGCAACACTGATAACTAGAATATTTTACTAATATTTACTTTTATACTTTCTGAATGCATCAATCTTCAAGGGTTTTGTCACGATATCAACGATTTGGTCGGCACTTTCACATTGAATCAAAGACATAACTCCTCCAGCTGACAAGTTCCTTAAGAAATGATAGCGGATATCTATATGTTTGATGCGTGTTCGCTCCAAAACGTGTGTTTATATGAGAGAAAATAGTCTTAAATTTATACCAATAATCAAGCAAAATAAGCAAATCCGCAGTGTACAGATCAATCGCAATACTAGCAAGTATTTCAAGGTCGAACACAAGGACTATGGCGAAATCAAGCAACGGTATATAACTTTAGGTTGTAATGCAAATCTCAAGCAACAAGAACAAGATATATGATAGTCAGATAAAAGAATGCAGATTCTAGAGGTCAAAGCATCCGGTTGTGGTTTTGACTCAAGACTTCTAAGGATAAGTGCTGACAAAGCTGAGGATGCTAAGGGAAGGTGTTTCTAAGATGGGATAGATCATGGGGGAGGTCTCACTATCTACTATCCGAAACCAAAGATCCTATTACCAGGTAAGTCTCAAGGAACTAAGAAAATGAATTATACTTTCAAATCAACAACTCAACATAAGGGAATATAACTAACCTTCACTGGGTAAGTCTCAGGTTAACTCACAAAGGTAAGAAGAAGACACACTCAAACCCAACAAAGGATAAACCTTTGTTACCTAACACTCATCATCATAGGTAAACATGCAAAGGAATCACCGGGTAAGTCTCTTCGTAAGCTTGGATATAAACCGGGAGTTGTACAACAAGGATAAGATTTGGCAAACTATAACTATGGTTCAAGATCGATCGGTCAGGGTCAATCTTGTTCTGTTCTTGCCCAATCTCGGTCGAGATTCTAGAAGAACAACCCGAGACGTTAATCGGAATAGGTTAAACTCAACTTTCACGATCCAGTTTGATAACTTCACCTTGATTATAAATTGATTATGTGAATGATGGAAGACTTAACATTTGTATGCAGTTTATAAACTAAGAAATATCAATTGTATTTCTAGATTGCATGTTTTGGTTTGTGTTTGTTAAATGTGTGTGGGCCTTAGAAAACATTTCAAAGGAAGAACGCAGGCCTGGAAACACATTTCAAAGGAAGAACGGAGACCTTGAAATGTATACAAAGGACAAACGCGGAAGCCTTGAAAAGCATTACAAAGGCGGATTCGGCTAAGGGCTTTCAAATACGAGATTCGAATATCTCAACAACCAAAACGGAGATCTCTACCAAAGGATAACAAGAAGATTTGAGAAGATTCTCAAGGAGAAGATCTCGGTCAGCCATCAAGAAGATCTTCAAACGGTTTTAAAGAGAAGATCTCGGCCGCAACAAAAAGATCTTACAAAGATCTTAACCGAAGATGCAAGAAGATAAAGGAAGATCTTCCAAACCGATTCAATGCAAGAAGATCTCGGATCTAAGGGAAATTTTCATTGGCATATCCAAGTGAGAAGATCCAGGATCTCCAACAAACAAAGATCTTCAACGACATTTCCAAAGCAAGAGAAGATCACGAAGATGAAGATTTTCAACGTGCATCAAAGAGAGGAAGTAAAAGAGAGAAGATAGAAGATCTTACAACGGCTAATTTACCTCAACCAACACCGTTTTACATGGAGAAAGAAGAACGTTACAACGGCTATCTTACAACGGCTAAGAAGTTCTCCATAGAAGACTATAAATGAAGATGGCGATTGAAGAGAACAATAACAAGCATACACGGAAATAATCCAAGTCTTCAAGCGATCAAACATCTTCATTCGTTCCAAAAGTTTTTCTTCCTCTTAGCTTACAAAATTTTACATCCTTAGAGTGAGAAAAACACTAGAGCTCCATTGACATATCTAGAGAGTATTATACTCGAGTGTGGGTTACTCTGCGAAGTAACTAGACTATTATTGCTAGATTAGAGTTGACTAGATCGTAGCATTGAGGCTATAGTGAGAGAAGAAGGGGATTTCATCTAGGTTGTATCTAGGACTCTTTGAGCAGATAATAGATAGTTAGATCCTAGGATCGAGAAACCCTAAGACGGAGACGTAGGCTGTTAGAGTTAAACTTTGTAAATATATCGCCGTGTCGATCTTTTCATTCTGCAGTTTATATCGCTTAAATTGTGACTAACATTGTTTTGCAGGCTTCTAAGTCAAGGCCTTGAAATCCCTTTCAAAGCCTTGAAAACTAGTTTTTTCACAAGGCACACAAATCGACGTCAAGGCCTTGAAATCAGTTTCAAAGCCTTGATATTTGATATTGCGAAAAGATTCCATGCTCTATACAACCCCCCTTCTAGAGTATTTATATCCTTATTATTCACCTATACGGTTCTTCAATTGGTATCAGAGCTAGACTCACATATATTGATTTAACCATCAGTGAGACTAATCATGAACTCTGTAGGTGATGGAGGATTCGCTCAAGGAAGATCCACATCTCGACCACCCCTCTTCCGTGGTAACAAATTTGCCATTGGAGAGCACTAACGCAAATGTTTATTGTTGATCAGGACATGGAACTATGGAGCATCATTCAAACTAGCCCTAAAATTCCAACCACCACGGTTGAAGGAGTCCAAGTCGAAAAGAAGGAAGCCAACTTCACTCAAACGGACTTGGATAGTGTATCAAAAAATTACAAGGCCATGAACTTGCTCTATTGTGGATTAAATGAAAATAAATTCAACCGTGTCTCATCATGCAAGAGTGCAAAGGAAATATGGGACAAGTTAGTAGTTACGTACGAAGAAACAAGTCAAGTCAATGAAACCAAGATAAGCATCTTCCTCAGGAAATACGAGCTATTCAAGATGAATTCAAATGAGTTGGTCAAGGAGATATTCACACGATTCACCGAGATTGTGAACAATCTTGATCCACTTGGAAAGGTCTTCACAAAATAAGAAAAAGTAAGGAAAGTACTAAGGAGCTTACCTAAAGCTAAGTGGGGACCAAAATTGACCGTCGTTGAAGAAGCTCAAAATCTCACTACACTACCTCTGGACGACCTTCTTAGAAAGCTAATCACCCATGAAATGGTTCTTGGTGAAGAAGATGAAGAGCTCCCATCAAACACAAAGAATCTTGCCCTAAGATCCAAGAAGGACGACATGCCATCAGAGGATGAAGAGAGTGATGATGATGAGAAAGATCTATTCGCCTTGATTTCAAGAGGTCTTGCAAGAATTCTTCAAATGAAGAAGCAATTCGCAAACAACAAAGAATATCCACGATCATCAAGACCTCGAGCTAAGTTTTCTAACCCTAATAAGAAAACTAAAGTATTGACTTGTTTTGAATGTGGCGAAGCAGATCATCTCGTAAAGGATTGTCCACAAAAGAAGAGGAACAAATTTAGGAAGAATGATTTAAAGAAGAATGCTATGGTAGCATCGTGGAGTGACTCAGATTCGACAAATGAGTCAGAAGACGAAAAAGATCAAGCAAACTTGTGCTTAATGGCCGATCATTAAGAGGATCCACACTTTTATGTTGATGGTGGGTAAGTAGTATTATGTCGCAATAAAACCTAGAACTCACACAATTCCTTAAAGACATTATTATATGTGATAAAGAACATAGGGTAAGGATAAGTGCCTTAAGAGAAAAGCTTGTCGAACAAAAAAAACGAGTAAGTGATTTGTCTCTGAAAGTTGAAAATCTGAACTCAAAAAGTTAGACCTTGATGACAATATCAAGGCCTTAGAATCAGAAAATGCGATTCTCAAGGGAAATCTCTCTTCTCTACATCAAGATTATTTTAATCTAGAAAAAGAGAAGGTTGATCTAACTGTGACGTGTAGAGACTAGAAGGATGCACTTATTCAATTCACTCTTTCAAAATCCAATCTCGAAATGGTGATGGGTGAGCAACAATCCTATCTTAACAAGAGTGAGTGGTATCGGTTATCACATGAATTTTCCTAGAAAAACAACTACCACCTTTGTTAAAGCTAAAAGAAGTTCACATATGCCCACATGTTTCTATTGTTGTAAAAAGGGTCATGCAAAATCAACTTGCCCATATAGAATACATCATTAAAAACACTTATCCTCTATGTTTAATAAAACAAGTTAAGCAACTCTGGGTTCCTAAAGGTACTAGACCACCAAAAATGATTGAACTTGCATATGGACCAAAATATGCTATTTGGTCTACCCGGAAAGGTTGAAGTTTGCTGTTTTGTAAGATATCACCAAGGTTAAGGAGAATAAATGAATATTACATAGTGGTTGCTCAACACATATGAGTGGAAAAATTTCATTGTTTTCAGATTTAAAGAAGCAATCATTTGGAACCATTATGCTTGGAAATAAAAGAAAGTGTAACATCATTGGCATTGGTAAAATCGGTTATAATTCATCTAAGTTTATTGATCATTTTTATCTTGCTGATGGTTTAAAGTATAATTTACTTAGTATCTCTCAAATATGTGAAAACGGCAACAAGATAATTTTTGATTCAGATAAATGTGAAGTTCAAGATAAAATATCAGGTGATATCGTGCTTCCTACTCCTAGATGTAACAATGTTTATTCAATGGGCACTAACCAAGTTTCAGGAACAAAACTAACATGTCTCAAGGCCTTGACTGACGATCCAAGGCTTTAGCATAGACCACTTGGTCACATAAGCATGCATACGATGAAGAAACTTCTTTCAAAGGATTTGGTACGTGGTTTACCAAACCTAAACTTCAAGGTAGATGAACTATGTAAGGCTTGCGCACAAGGTAAACAAACAAGAGGTTCATTCAAACCAAAGAAGGTTGTAAGTTCTTCTCGACCCATTGAACTTTTATATATGGATTTATGTGGTCCTATGCATGTCAAATCTCCCAAGGGAAAACAGTAAATCCTTGTCATCGTGGATGATTGTTCTCGTTATACATGGATCTCATTCTTATAGGAAAAATCTGAAGCTTTGTTTGAGTTTTCAAAACTTTGTAAGGAGTTGCAAACTTTGAAAAACCTACCTATCCTCTCTATTAGAAGTGATCATGGTAGAGAATTTGATCAACTCAAGTTTGATTTGTTTTGTGCAAAATATGGTATTTCACATAACTTTTAGCTCCTAGAACACCTCAACAAAACGGGGTTGTGGAACGTAAGAACCTCACCCTAGAGGACATGTCTAGGACTATGCTTTTAGAAAATAGTTTGCCAAAAAGTTTTTGGGATGAAACTGTTAACACGGGTAATTACATCTTGAATAGATACTTAATTCTCCCTATATTGAAAAAGACTCCTTACGAACTCTTTAAGGGACGGAAACCTAATATTTCCTATTTTAAACCCTTTGGATGTACGTGCTTTGTCCATAATAGTGGAAAAGACAACCTTGGTAAGTTTGATGCACGTAGTGATGAAGCTATCTTTATTGAATATGCTTCAAATAACAAAGCTTATCGTGTTTATAATAGACGAACCAAAAATGTTGAGGAAATTATTCATGTTATCTTTGATGAAAGCAATGATGGTACTTTGAGTGAAAGTTTTGTAGATATGAATCTTAATCAACATGGAGATAATAATTCTGATGAAGAAAAAGATCTTAAAGCTCAAGAAAAGAATATGCAAGAACAAATTCAGGATACCGGAGAACAATCTCAAGACCTTGAAACACATCTTCAAGACCTTGAAACGACAAACAACAACAATGTTGGAAGTCAATTTCAAGGCATTGAAACCAACTTCAAGGCCTTGATATAGGATCCAAAGGAAATATGTTCGCTCTAAAACGTTTGCATAATAAGTGTTAAATTTATACCAAGAATAAAAGCAAATAAGCGAACCCATAGTGTACGAATCGATCGCAATACAAGCAAGTATTCCAGGGTCGAACACAAGAACTATGGCAAAATCAAGAAACGGTATATAACTCTAGGTTGTTTATGCAAAAACTCGAGCAACAAGGACAATGAATGATATAAATGAGATAAGGGAATGCAGATTCTAGAAATCAAAGCATCCAATTGTGGTTTTGACTCAAGATTTCTCAAGGATAAACGTGGACAAAGATGAGGTTGTGAAGGGAAGGTATTTCTACGATCGGATAGATCACCGGGTAAGTCTTACCATCCACTTTCACAAACCAAAGATCCTATCACCTAGTAACTCTCAAGGAACTAAGGAAAGGCACTCAGCACACTACCTAAGGGAACATAACTAACCATTGCCGGGTAATTCTAAAGTTAACTCTCAAAGGTAGGACAAAGGCACACTCATAACCTAACAAAGGATATACCTTTGTTACCTAACACTCATCATTATCTGTAAACAAGCAAAGGAATCACCGGGTAAGTCTCTTCCTAGGCTTGAATGTAAACCAGGAAAGGTGCAACAAGGATAAGATTTGGCAAACTATACCTAAACTCAAGATCGGGCTATCTAGTGGGCAATGTTGTGCAGTTCTTATCGATCTCGGTCGAGATGACTCCAAGAACAACCTGAGACGGGTTTCGGTTTAGGGTTAACTCAAGCTTTCAAGGTCCACTCGCGATAAAGGTCTATTCTTTCATTGTCTATACCACAACCTTCAACTAATCACCCTAGAATCGCAGGGATTTTATACAACAATCATCATGTTCAAGCAATCAAATAATATATCAAGAGGTCAAGAAAAGAGAATAAAACAATCAACTAAAGTATCTCAATCATCAAAAGCAAACAATCCACAAACGTATCAATAATGTGTTCCAAAAGTGTGATAACAACTCACTAATTACTTCACAAGAAAATCTCACAAAATCTCTTCCTTGAACCCTAAGTAATCCTTCCTTAGATCTCTTCCTTTCGTAAATCCTTCCAAAAGCTGTGTGCGAGCGTATGTGATCCCCTTTATGCGGTATTCACCTTCCATTCTTATAAAAGAATTTTATGTCAAATAATATCTTGTTTACCTTGGGTTGTGGGCCGTCGATCTCAAGCCAGACCCAATAGGCCGTCTCGGTCGAGATGCATGACTGTGTTGGTTCGAGATCAGTAATGATCTACGTACTTGTCTTCACGTCTTCTTCTGAATCATTCTTAAATCCTTTTCCTAGAGTTATTGCCTTCCTTCTTGTCCTTCCCAATGCCTCATAATGTATATCCATGGTCTCTTTAGACTTCAATGCTCCAATTTGATCCAAAATACGTCTTATTCCCAACAATGAAAGTCAAACGTGGTGTAGACCTTGACTCTTGCAAAGTAGACGAATAATGACATAAACATCAAGAATATACATCCATGCATGCAAAATCATTATGAGAAAATGCCAAAACCATATCCGAAATTCATACAATAATTCATGCAATCAAAATACCCCATACTTGCCTCTTGCTTGTCCCCAAGCAAGGTTCAAATCTTATATACAAGATAGTAGGAATTATCAATCGTTAAAGCTCAATGAAAAACCTTCAAAAATTTTTGGTTGTGTGCCTTCACTCATAGATCACCCTTAGAGAATGCTTCATAGCTAGTAAGAATCAATATATGAGCAAAACATATTATAGGTATAAGAAAGCCAATCATACTTCATACGAAATTTTTGAATGTGTAGCAAGTCATACTCATCAAAATCTATCATGGATAATTCAGTTTAAACCACAAAGTCAAACAACATGCTAAAGGTCTCAAGGACTTTCAAATAAAAGGTCATGAAACGTGTTAGGGTAGGATGTATAAAAGATATTGTGGTGATAAAATCTGGTAAAAGGATTAGAACATCACATATTCGAACTCAACTTCCTTCAATAAGCTTTTCTCACTTCTATTCCGCATATTTCTTTATCTTTTCACTTCTTTGAGAACATGTACAGAGGTGCACAATAACCGAAGTCTTGGAAATCAGCTAATCTCAATTTCTCGAGATGCCTCAAACTTTGATGCACATACCATGACTCGTTAGGATTGTCAATTAATTGGACTTTGTCAAAACATAAACACCCGGCTATCTAAATGGTGCCGAACCTCCTCATGACTAATGTCCCCATACCTATTGTTTTTTTATCACTTCTCCACTTTCAACATCGTTTTTCACTTGCTTTTTCACTATCTTGCTTCCAAATTCCCGGATAGGTAAAGGAAGTCTAATATATATGTATGAGGGGCAAAAAGCATGATCAAGAAGAGGAAGAAAGAAAACGAATCGCCTCAATCATTCCAATAAGAATGTGAGAGAACTTATAGCGCAGTTTCAACCTTCAAATTCAAAATGATTGGGATAAAACAACATACTAAGCATGCTCAAATTTCAAACAAATCATTCAAACCTTAAATATATCATAATTTATTTCAAACACATAAAGATCATAAAACCATTCAGCAAACAGTTTTCATCATTGGGATCACATCCAACTTAGAAGCACAAAATTTTTAAAAAATTCACGTTTTTTCAAACCCATTTCGGTCGAGATACTTATGGGCAACCGAGATGCTAGACCGAGGTAAGCTCATGTTGTGGTCATCTCGGTTGGCCATGTGTACTTCGTATGAGACAAAAAAAATTTCAAACCGGTTTTGTACGTTTTTTCGATAAAAAATCATCATGCAATGCATGTAATCTACCATACAATCATAAAGCACATAATGGAAACCATAGAAAGAGTCATAAAGCATAAGAATCAGTTATTACAGACCCGAGTATCACAAAGCACCCCATACTTAGTACACATCGTCCTAATAGGTATAAGAAGTCAAGAGAAAAGGAACTCACAATGTCTAGTGCAGAACTGCAAAAAAGAAGAGAAGTAAAAGCAGCAGCTCCGAGGAATCAATCATGCATTTGGAGGAGGTGGAGGTTGGAACGGGTACAAGGAGGGGTCGAAGGCGTGGCCCATCTGTTGCTGAAACTACAACTCCATCATCCGGCGCTGGTAGTGATGGCTCTCTTGCATCTCGCGCCTCATGGCGCCAATCTCTCTAGTTTGAGCATCGAGATGCCTATCCAGATCAGTGCGCAAATCACTGAAGGACTCCTCCATCTGACGAGTAAGGTCATCGATACTCCTATGAGCCTCGGGATCGTGGTGGCGGTGGTAGTGGAGCACCCGCTGTTGTGAGATCTCTTGTGGTGGCATCTGCCGCAGCTGATCATCATTAGTCGCCTCATCGTCCATAAGCTCAATCACCGGAGCACTCGGACCATTAGTGTCCGTCCCGGTGTCCATAGGAGCTCCTCCGTCATCGTCCTCATCATCGGTCCTAAGCTCAACAACTCTCTCGGCCTCCTGTACTAGTGGTTCCCATACTTCCTTCCAATTATTCGGGTCAAAGATCATGAACTGGAAAGTCCACATAATACCTCTTGGTGCCTTAGTCTCCCAAGTCATGGCCACATATGGTGGATCACGACCTCGAGGAACCAAGATCCTACGAGTGATGAACTCATGCACCCTTAATGGTTTGGCTTCAGCAAGGTACAGGCGGAAAGATCAATGCCGATGATATTGGCGATGTGAGTCACCAATCCACCAACACAAATGTCACCCTTTTTCTTGCTCCTGATCCGGGGCAAATCCTCTGCTAGCATAATGGTGAAATCCGGGATCTCACCTACAATCATGCACCAAAGTATGAATAATTCACCTTGTCGGATCTTCTACGGCGTCTCAATGCGGGCAAACATCATTTCACTCAAGATCCTGTGTGCAATCCTGAAAGCAACATGGAAGATACCTTTCTCCTTCGAGTCTCTAGGTTGCCAATTGTAGGCACTACTGGAAATATGAGCAATGCGGGTCCAAAAGGTTCTAGCATGGTTGCGGGAAGGGAAATCAGTAGCTGTAGGTGGGGAGAACCCAAATATACCTCCGAAGTTCTTTGTAGTGAACTTGTAGGTCTTGTTCATCAGCCGAAATTTGACATAGTCTTCTGCCGGCACATGAATAATGGAGCTCAAAAACTCATAGGTTGGTTCTACATAAGCCAGTGATCGGATCGAGAGAAACATATCCTGCCCCACAGCGGAAATCATTCTCCTCAAATCATCAACTATATGTAGGCAAGCAAGATCATCGATATGAATGTAGCGAGGGGCGATGACCGGACGGGAGCAAATTCGGTCATATCGTTCTTTGAGGTTTGGGATAATGATTGGTATTTGCGGAGGTGGAGGGGGTGGAGGTGAAGGCTGTCTAGCCTCAACACGGTCACGGAGCACAATCTGTCGACCTGATCGATGCAACTCGTCCATATGTGGCTATCTCGGGGGTGTTCTTAAGTTCACCTCGGTCGAGATGCCTGGGCTTGACCGAGACGGAACTGGTTTCGATCGAAGTCTTAAATCTGTAAGTGTCTTCCCCTAAAATCACTACTAGTTGCTTTCTAGGGGGTTCTCTAGTTATTTTCAACACAACAAACTAGCAACAATCTTCAGAATCGAACGAAATCAACCGAAATCAAGAAAAGAAGTCTTCGAACGAGATTACCCGATTTTCTGAAGAATCTAGTGGATTGAAGTCTTTCTTGACGCTGGAGAAGTCGATGTCGTGCCTTCCCTGTGTATTTGGAGTCCAAAATCGTTGAAAACGAGCAAGAAACGAAGATTTGAGGGATTAGGGCTCGTTTTGGTCGAGATGGCGTTGGGAGAGAGGGAAAAGTGACGAGAGAGAGTGTTCTTCTCCTTTTTATACCCATCAGAAAATTTAACTGTATCTCGATCGAGATGGTTGATAGTGCCCGAGATGCTTGACCGATGTGACTCCCTGTTGCTCTCATCTCGGTTGGCACAGATATATCTCGGTCGAGATGTATGTCAACACCTGAGATGGCTCTCAGTTTTCGTATGTTCCTCATATTATCGAACCGTAGTTTCGTCTATGTGCTTCCCGAGTTGTCCTTCTTGAGTGGTACCTAGTTCCTGTTATCATGGACATACAAAATGCTAAAACTACACTAAGTAATCTAGAAAGCAAGAAAGAAAGAAATACGTTAGGTTGCCTCCCAAGAAGCGTTTGATGTAAATTCGCTAGCTGGACCTAACTACATGTGTTCATATGAGATGCAAGGACACAATCTCCTTAATCGGAATTTTCGGTATTGTATTTCTTCAATCTAAGTACGTCGACCCTAAATTTTCCGCAATGTTCACCCCATACTTCAACAGCACCATGAGGATAAACATGTTTCACAATATATGGTCCTGTCCATCTAGATTTTGACTTACCTGGAAGGGGGATAAGGTGAGAATCGAAAAGAAGAGCAAGATCTCATTCTTTGAGCCCTTTCTGAGTAATATGCTTGTCCTACCACTTATTCCTTCTTTCTTTGTAGATCTTCGCAAATTTTGAGACCATCTTGCGAAGCGGTGGTTTTGCATTCTTATCATCATCTCATGGAGCTTTGGAAATTTCAGCAGGGGTAAGGCTAGTATTTGTAGATCTTGGAATCATTGAATGAGGAGGTTCTGAAGAATCAGAGAACTCGTTTGCACCAGAAGTGCCTCGGTTGAGATCCAATCCGAGGTGACTCCTTGTTGCTCTCACCTCAATTGATCCAAAAGTCACCTCAGTCGAGGTGGTCTGAACGAAGTCGAGATAGTTTGTCGTCTCCTCATCAAATTCCTCAAAAGTAGTCTCTGGATCTTCTTCCAAGGCTTCCAAGCTTTGTATATCTGCATCACAAAAAACATCTATACCCTTCTCCATCATACTAAAACTCCAAACTCTTTCAAGAGGATCTTTAATAAGGATAGAGCTCACCAACTCTCGCGATTCCTCTTCGTCATAGATGTTGTAAATATCTTCCTCAAGGCTTTGACATTTTATCAATGCTGATAGCACGAATCAACACGTTCTTCTCCGTTGTTGAAAGACAATATGGTGTTCTTGCAATCCACCAAGCAACCGGAAGTTGCAAGAAACGGTCTCCCAATTAAGGATGATTGGGATTCGATAATCTACAAGAATGTCCAATACAACAAAATCAATGGGAATGTAAAACTTACTAAGCTTTACAAGGATGTCTTCTAATATGTCAAATGGTCAAGTGATGGATCAATCCACCATATATAACGTCATCTTCACTGGTTTAGGCTCTCCTAAACCGACCTTCTCACACAAGGAAAGTGGAATGATGCTCACACTTGCACCTAGGTCACAAAGTGCAACGTATGTGACCTATCCAACTCCAATGGGGATGCAAAACGATCCCGGATCCCGCAACTTGGGTGGCATGTTCTCCTTGATGATCTTGATGAGCTCCGATGATCTAGAAGACATCTTTACTTCACCAAAATCCTCTTACTTCCTCTTGTTAGAGAGGATCTCCTTTAAGAACTTCCCATAAGCGGGTATAACTAAAATTGCATCAATGAAAGGTATGTTAATATGTATCTTACTCATAAGGTCCAGAAACTCACCGAAGTGCTTGTCTAGACGAGCTCTCGCTCTAAATTGAGGAAACGGTTGTGGAGGCATGTACGCCTAAGGAGGTACGTAAACTTCTCCTTTCTCCTTCTCTTTCTCAGCGGGCACCTCGACCGAGACGGGCTGCTTCACAATGTCGCTCGACCGAGGTACTGGGTCGGTGGTCTTCACACAACTCCTTGTGGTAATCACCATCAATTGGCCCTTCAGGTTATTCTCCGTCCTTCCTGGAAGCTTCCCTTGATCTCTTGGAACTTCTCCGGCCTTGCTAAATACTTGATTTTCCAAAGCTATTTGTGATGTGATCGAACTCGGTTCGAACACGAGGATCCACCGGCACAAGTTCAGACTCGGATTTGAATCAGTGAAATGGAACTCTTTTTTTTTTTGAATTTTGTGTTTTTGGATACGAAGAGCAAATTCCCTCGACTTCTCACATTGGGAATCCCTTAACTTGAAAGAACTACCCTCGGAATCTCACTTTCGTGTTCGAACCTTCGTTCCTCGGCCTCTCACCTTAGAACCACCTAAGCATCTCACCTAAATGTTTGAAAACTAAGCATCTCACCTAAAATTCGGGTTTTGTTTTAAAGCAAACAACAATTTTGAAAGCACAAAAGCTAACTTACTTCATTTAACTTGACTTGTTGACCTTCACACGATTAATACATAAATTCATGCATAATATATGAATAATATGAGCATGGTATTCTACATGAAATATGTATTGGTTGGACGTGCATATGTTTTGTATAACCATCTTTCATGTCTCCATGCATGATCTTGCCCAACAATCCATACAAGTACTGTAGTTGCTACAATTTAGGGTCAGTTTCACCCTCGTCCTCTTGGAATCTCGACTTTTTGTAAACTAAAAAGTTGTAGGTATTGAAAATACCTTTCAAAGTAGTACTTATGGGTATTTTAATTCCAAGAATTGGGTCAGTTATAGGCGTTTTACTAAGAGTACGCAAACCTAACAACTTAGCCGGAGAGAGTGAAAATTGGCTTGCATTGGGCATGCTCGGAACAAGCATTTTCGGTTTGATTTCAATAGGTTTTGGCTCAGTTTTAGGCATGACCTCCAACACATACGCTACTAGAAACACGGGTCATGAACTACGCTTTTTTAAGGCTTTCTCGGCGTTAAATAGCGTCGAGAAAAAACTTCTCGACGCTTTCACTAAGCATAGTTATTCGCAACGCGGAGAATGGTCGACGCTTTTTATCGTCAAACATTGTCGGCGCTATGTACGGTCAATAAACATCTTTCGACGCTTTTGTTTTTTTGAATATTTTTAAAAAATTCAAATATATTGCACGTTAGAAAGCGTAAGATTTTCGCCCACCAACTTCCCTCCAAATTCCCGCCAATTATTTTATGCATTTGCGGACACTAAAAAGCGTAGAGAAATGAGTTATGGGTAATTAATGTCTAGCGCCAATCCCTATAAGAGATTGACGCTAAACATTATTGACACTTTTATGAACCATTATAAACACTATGCTACAAAAAATCATTACAAAAACAAGCATTTACGATACACGTCGAACGTGCAAACTAGTATCACTAAATCAAACAAACATTACATAAAATGTACTGTTTACAAAGTGGACAAGATCATTCAAATCCAAATGTGGAGAAGTAAACTCGCATAATGGCATAGAACATTAAAAGAAGCAGTAAGCTTAAGAATATTTCTGAAGCGAGAGAGGCTGCAAGTCAGCCTACAACAATTACCTTGCGGTCATGGTTGAGAGAGGCTGCAAGTCAGCCTACAACAATCACCTTGCGGTCATGGTTGTCACAAAAGATGTCATCAACAACTTTGCACGAGCCATTTAGCTAACCAAATAAGCAACAACACTCATCCTACGGGCACAAAATAGTAGCCATTAGAGTTGTAAATTTTACAAAATAAAAAGAAATATATCTTAGCAGAAAATTCCAGTACATGGGCATCACTTGTGCAATTTTGGACTTGTATGCATTCAGGATAGTTTTGTGGAATGATTTGCAAAGGAATTCAAACACCTAAAAAGTATAATGTTCCCTGTGGAGCTATATACTAGAAGTTAACTCCAAGTGTTGATTGAGACCAAAAAACTAAAAGTATAAACAACCGACCTGATAAAACTTTGCATCAGACCATGAATCATACCTCAACTCCTTCATTTGCAGTGTCTTCAAGGTCATCATCTTCTAATTCCATCTCAAATATGCATTTAACAACGTCGTTTGAAACAATAATCGCTACCTATAACAAGTTCAATAACGCAAAGAACAAATGAGAACTGTATTTAAAGCTTACATCCCTAAACGGAAATAAAAAGTATCTTTATAGCAACCCACATCAAGAAGTATAAGCCGGTCAACCACTAGCCCAATAAGCACATGACTTTCAACTAGCTGCCCGAGAGAAGTGCTCTCCAACTTTAAATTTCTCAACATAATTTGCAATCAGCTGCATGAGAAAAATAAAAAGCATAGAGCTGCATGAGAGAAATAAAAAGCATGGTTACTGAATGGACTAACTTATACAAAACCAAATGCAGATGAAAATTTTCCAACATGAATAACCATAAGTAATGCTCCAAAAAAGGTTGTAAGGATCACTCATACTGTTCTTAGATATAAGCAACATGAAATGTAGCTTCAGGTTTGTATGAAGCCAACCATGTATAAGCTTGAAAATCCTTGGAATTTCCATTAACTTGAATTAAAAAGAACTAGCAAAAGCTAAAGATGTGCATCGGGGTAAGAAGTTAAAAAAGACCACTAAGATCAACACGAGGACGAACAAGTATCTTTGATGGGCTAACCCTGAATATGCACAAACTAGTTTTAAACATTGGAATTGTAGCTGCAAATAAGCAATTTATAAATTATTCTAAGAAAGTCATCTAACCTAATAGACAATGATCCATGAACTACACCGTTGCAGTTCAAAGCAGTAATTGCACTTTCCGCCTGCAAAAGAAATGCAAAAGAAACTCGGTTATTTAGCAACAACAATATCTAATACCCACTAAGCTGGAAAGTTTGACAAGCCAACTAAGATAATAGCCACAGAGGAATTTCATGCAGAAATCCAACTTTTTGCATCCAAGTACTGATGCACAAATGCAAAAATGAAATTGGTTTAACAAAAAACTGGTTAGAAGTATAGAACAGGAGATAGGGAAAAGAAAAAGGATGCAATACAAACACAAGAAATGCTAAGGTCAAGAAATACTCATACAACACATAAATGGCTGTGTGTGAACTTCAAGCTAGAAAATTCATTTGTATAATACTTACAATCCATATTTCTAGTGTAAAACAAAGTGCAAAAGAACTAAATCAAAATAGGAGAGTTTTACCTTCCTCAACATTGACAAAGTTATTGACTCAAAGTAACTTACCTATTCAGAGGGGGAATAACAAAGACACATCAAAACACAAAGTCATTAGCTGTTGTAGATCAATCAAGCAAAAATTCAAAAAATTAAGCACGTCACCTCATCCTTTACTGACTGAGAGGTTGAATGACTTGATGAAGCTACAAAATCCACCTGTTTTTCCATAACAAGGTAAACCAACAATTTATAGAAGTTAAAGGCTTCACATATAAGCATTTAGGAAATAGAAACAAAAAACACTCAAAATTTATTAGTAACAAGACAACTGAAATTCGTGAAAATCAAAAGCCCTAAATGATGGGAGAGAGGGACTCAACTCACAATTGCAGGGACGGGATTGGAAAGGACAGAAGGGAAAACCCATAAAGTGAGAATTCACATTAATATATGAAGAACTCACTGCTTCTTGTTCTTCCTGGTGCTCCTCCTTTGAGTAAGAGAGGTCGAGTATAAAACTGTTGATTTACAAACCTCAAAACATAAAGTTAGAATTCATATTGACAGCAGTTCAGTAAATGAAAGCTTGTAGATTGATAAGAAATTAACTTATGCGTCCTTTGGTTTGTTATCACCTAATGCCTAACAGTTCAAGAAGATCTTACTGTCTACCTTTGCTGCTGAGCAAATCAGAGATTCAGACGTAGACGAACGTTTTTGGTCGCTGCATTTCAGTTCAAATTGCAATTCATTAATATAAGAAAACCTCAGTTCATAATGATTGTCAAGTTTCCATGTCTGATGAATTGAGAAAAGTTATCTTGAGAGAGAGAGAAGAGATGAGATGAGAGAGAAAAGAATTTTGTTTCATTGCTTGAAAGTTTGTTACAATTGCACTTACTCATCACATCTTGCCTATTTATATGTAGCTAGTATTTACACCTGTAATTAATATGTAGCTAGTAGTTACACGTGTAATCAAGTAGTATATTCAACACCCCCCCTTCAAGTTGGAGGATGAAACATTCCTAGCTTGGACAAGAGATAATTCTGTTGTGCAGAAGGAAGCACTTTGGTGAAGACATCATCAAGCTGATTGTGAGTGGAAACATAATGAAGCTCAAGTAAAATGACAGTCGATTTCAATATGTTTTGTGCGTTCGTGGAAGACATGATTTTTTCCTATTTACAATGCTGAATGACTGTCACTTAAGATTTTCACTAGTTGAAGGGAAGAAATACCAATATCTTGTAATAAGCGACAAGCCATGTAATCTCAGCAGCAGCATTGGCCATGGCCCTGTATTTAGCTTCAGCAGAACTGCGAGATACAATAGATTGTTTCTTGCTCTTCCAATTGATAGGAGATGATCCGAGAAGAATGATAAAGCCACTGACAAAGCGACGAGTAACTGAACAGGAAGCCCAATCAGAGTCTGAATATGCTTTCAGAGAAGGCTGATCACAACTATTAAGCAAAATTCCATGACCAACTGTTCCTTGCAAATATCGAAGAGTATGTGTTAAAGCCTCCATATGAGCTGTGTGTTGTTGCTGCATAAACTGACTCAAAGTTTGCACAACAAAACGTAGGTCAGGCCTAGTATTGGTGAGAAAGTTTAATTTGCCAACAAGACACCTGTAGGCTGTAGGATTGGACAGTAATGTGCCATCTTGAGCTGACAATTTGAGATTGACAGGAAGTGGAGTACTAACTGCTTTTGTGGTAGAAAGATTTGCATCTTTGAGCAACTCCATAGTAAACTTCTTTTGGGTAAGAGCAATTCCTACAGGCAGATTAGTTGCTTCAAAGCCTAAAAAATAATGGAGCAATCCCAAGTCTTTTATGCTGAATTCAGAATGGAGAAAGGACTTAAGATGAGCAATTGTGGTGGAATCAGATCCGGTAATAAGCAGATCATCCATATAAATAGCCACTATGGTAGAAAGGAGCCCATTGTGGTGAATGAAGAGGGAGTAATCATTCTTGGACTGAATGTAACCAAGAGATAACAAAGTTGAAGTGAGCTTTTGAAACCATTGTCTTGAGGCCCGTTTAAGACCATATAAAGATTTCCTAAGTTTGCAGACAAGAAAGTTGGGATTAGGAATGCCCTCTAGAAGATGCATATACACCTCTTCATGAAGATCCCCATGAAGGAATGCATTTTTAACATCTAACTGATGCAATTTCCATGACTTAGACACAACAACAGCTATGAGACTTCGAATTGTAGTCATTTTGACCACGGGAGAAAAAGTATCATGATAATCTATTCCCTCCTGTTGTATGTACCCTTTGGCCACCAAACGAGCTTTATATCTCTCCAGTGTCCATCAGCTTTAAGTTTCAACTTATAAACCCACCTACATCAAACAACTTTCTTTTCTGGAGGTAAATGAACTAGATCCCATGTGTGATTGTCCACAAGAGCCTGATACTCTTTATTCATTGCTGTAATCCAATTACTGTCTTTGGAAGCTTCTTTATATGAAGAAGGTTCAACAAGAGATGATAATGAAGAAATGAAAGCATGATGAGAAGGTGATAAAGAAAGGGAATGAATCATACCTGGTGATGGAGGAGCTAAAGAGGAGCTGTATGTGCAGAGAAAGTCTTGGAGATGAGAAGATAGCTTGTGAGTTCTGGTGGATCTACTGAGATTAGGAACAGGAGGTTGTTGAGAAGATGAAGTTGAAGGAGGTGGAGATATGGTTTGTGGAATTTTTGGTGAAAGAGAAGAAGGAATTGGAGAAGAAGATGAGGAAATATTTGGTGAAGGTGAATGTGGCGGTAAATTTATTGTGGATATAGGTGTGAAAATGGAATGTGAATAATCTGTTGCCAAGGATGGTAGTACAGATTCAGAACATGAGAGGTTATGAAAGGGAAAATTATGTTCATGAAAAACAATATTTCTACTGTATTGTATAGTTTTATTGGATATGGTGAGAACCTTATAAACTTTCTTGCCAAAAGGATAACCAATGAAAACACAAGGTACACTTCTTGGTTGGAATTTATCTCTACCTTGAACTGTTGTTGTGATATAACACAAGCATCCAAAAACTCTTAGGTGATCATAAGACGGAGCTTTTTTAAAAAGAAGTTCATAGGGTGTTTTGTTGGAAAGAAGAACTGAAGGTCTTCTGTTTATGAGGTAAGTGGCAGTCAAAAGACATTCCCCCTAGAATTTGAGTGGCAAATTGGATTGAAATAGAAGAGCTCTAGCTACTTCCAACAAATGTTTGTGTTTCCTTTCGACTATCCCATTTTGTTGTGGAGTATAAGGACAAGTTGTTTGATGCACTATTCCTTTGGAATGATAAAAGGAAATAGCACTATGAGAGCAAAATTCCATCCCATTGTCAGTTCTAATTGCCTTGACAGTAGTATTGAACCGGGTTCTAACATAGGCAATAAAGTTTTGAAGTAGATCAAAAGCACTAGATTTATGAGCCATCAGATAAGTCCAAGTACACCTAGTATGGTCATCTACAATGGTCAAAAAATAAGCAAACCCATTGTAGGTATTTTCTTTATAAGGACCCCATATGTCTACATGCACAAGATCAAAGCATTTTCTTTCTTGACAGATTTATGAGGAAATGAAGATTTGTGTTGTTTGCTTTTAAAACAAACTTGGCATACAAAATCAGTGTGTTTAACAACACATGGAATAAATCTCAATTGGTCAATTGGGACATGTCCCATTCTACAATGCCAAATCTCAGAAGTGGCCTGATCAAAAACTAGAGAACAAGAATGTTGAGTAAGTGTACTATTTTGGGGAGATGGAGATAAGGATTGTATTGTTGTGGGGGCAGGATTGATCACATACAGTCCCTTAGCTTCACTACCACACCAGTTGCTTCCTCGTCAAAGGGTCCTGAAGAACACAAGCATTAGATGTAAACAATACATTTGTATTAAGGTCTTTTGTGAGCTTATGAATGGATAAAAGATTGAATTGGAAATCTGGTACATGTAGGACATCAGTAAGGGTGATGTTCGGGGTTAAATGAACGATTCCTATATGAGCCACTGTAGCATGTTCACCATTGGGCATGGTGATGGCTATAGGCTTAGTAATTGGATCACATGATGCAAAGAATTCAACATGTGAAGTTATGTGGTTTGTTGCTCCACTGTCTAATATCCATTTTGAATTTAGACTTGAAGAAAAGAAACAGGATGACTTACCAGCTATAAAAGCTGCATGATCCTGCTTACCAGTAGCTTTGCCATTGCTGCGATTAAGTAGGCTCATTAATTGGCTGAATTGTTCCTGAGTAATCACAGCTTGTTGGTTCTCGCACTCTGTAGCAGAAGTTCTAGCAAATTTGTCCTTCTTGTTTGTTGGATAACCATGAACCTTCCAACATTTCTCTGTATAATGACCACCAATTTTGCAATGGTCACAAAATGGAACCCCTGGTGCAGATTGTGTGGGATAGCCATGTACTTTCCAACACTTTTCTATTATGTGACCTTTCACTTTGCAATGGTCACAAAAAGTTGATGATCCTTTGTTTCTTGATTCTTTTCCATCATTCTTTGACTTCTGATTGCCATTATTTGAAGATGAACTCCCTGAGCCATTTCTATTCTGCCCCTTATAACTGTTCTGAAATCTCTGTTGTGCTGCCATGGCTAACGCCTCATTGTCAGTTATGGAATTGACTTTAAGTCCTCTTTGTTCTTCTTGTTGTAGTATCATCTGATAAACCTCATTCAAGCTCGGTGGAGGATTAATCATGAGCACATTTGATCTTATCATACTATATGATTCATTCAATCCAACAAGGAATTGTATGACCTGCTCATTTTGTATTATGTTGTTTGCAACCTCATTCGAACCACAAACACATATTTTTTCTTCCATAGCCAAAGCATACTCATCCCATAATTTCTTCAATTTCGTAAAATATGCAGATATAGACATGTTTCCTTGTGAGATATTCATCAAATGTTTTAGAATCTGATAAACTTTTGTCCGGTTAGTTTTGCTAAACCTAGACTCAAGTTCTTTCCAAATCTGAGCAGCGGATTTGCAATACAATATAGAATCAGCTATATCATTATCAACGGAATGAATCAACCATGAAATCACCATATTGTTGCACTTCTCCCATTTAAGAAGTAAGGAAGAGTCAGAATTAGGTTTTCCGCAGGTACCTGTTACAAAACCTATCTTTGATTTGGCCATGAGTGATATCTCCACCGATCTTCTCCACTGGTTGTAGTTCTTCTCATTCAATAGGTTTGTAGACAGAACATATGATGGATGATCAGACTTATGCAGAAATAAGTCCTCAGACTCTTCCTCCGACTCCGAATCTGAGTATCTTCTCCCATGATGATTTCTCCTTGTACTTCTCTTCTTTCTTTCCTTCGATCGTTTCTCCTTGTGCCTATTCTCTCTTGGAGAACTCTCTTTAGAACTCGAACTCGAATTCCCTGTGTCTTGACTCATAGCTCTGATACCATCTCAAGTTTCCATGTCAAGTTTCCATGTCTGATGAATTGAGAAAAGTTATCTCGAGAGAGAGAGAAGAGATGAGAGAGAAAAGAATTTTGTTTCATTGCTTGAAAGTTTGTTACAATTGCACTTACTCATCACAACTTGCCTATTTATATGTAGCTAGTATTTACACATGTAATCAATATGTAGCTAGTAGTTACACGTGTAATCAAGTAGTATATTCAACAATGATTAATGAACTGATGAAGATTCTAACCTAATTCAAGTAAAAATTTGGATGATTCCTTTATCCCCAAGATTTCCTACACCAAAAGTTAGTTTTAGAGATGATTTAATATGAAGAAGTTTGATATTGATAGTGCTGAGTGAGAGGCTTACCTTAAGCTTTTCATAGCAGGCATCCAAGTCGTCGTTTACCAGGACATGATCCAAAAGACCTGGTGATTTCCCTTGATCCATCTCTCCCTTGGCATTCCGAAGACGCTTTTGAATCTGTTCTTCTGTTTTAGTATGAGAATAAGGGTTACCATAATTATTTTCAATGGAGTAGAAGAAGAAGGTGGAGTTAGAGCATTATCAGCATGGGAATAAGGGTTACCATAATTATTTTGATTGGATCTCCAATTGTTGTAGTTCCGGTTATTGTTGTTGTTGTTGTTGTTGTTATTGTTGTTGTTGTTGTTGTTGTTCTTATTCCCTTGGTAGTTTCCTCTCCCAACATAGCCAACATCTTGCTCCTTTGGCTATTGTGCTTGTGTCTTCAAGAGCTCTTTCAAAGCCTTAACCTCATTGTTAAGAGTGGTGATTTGAGCAACACTAGAGGAAGTCAGATTCAACACTTGAGTTCCGGGTCTTGGACTTCTATCATCAATCCTCCGATGAGAGTATTTCTTAATAGTTAGAGATTGTTTTTCAACAAACTCCGAAGCCTTATTAACGGGTTTATCCATAAAAGTTCCAACAGATAGTGATTGAAGTTTGAATTGAGTTTCCTCATCCAAAGCCTTGAAATAGATTACTAGCAAAATCAATCTTTTGAATCCCATGATGAGAGCAATCCAACAAAAGGTCTTTGAGCCTTTCCCATGACTTAAAAAGACTTTCATCATTTCTCATCACAAATGCATTGATTTTATCTCTCAACTCCGCCATTTTTTATGCGGAAAGAATTTTGTGAGAAACTCCGCAATCATCTCCTCCCATGTGTTAACCCTTCCAGTTGGAAGTGATTGATACCAAGCAAGTTCTTTATCCTTCAAAGAGAAAGAGAAAATACGCCGTTTATAGTTATTATTTCCCACTCTAGAAGGTCTCAAAGTTTCCATGAGAATTTCATAGTTTGACAAGTGTTGAAGTGGAGATTCTCTCTCCAATCCTCCAAACCGATTTTGTTGAATCATGGTGATGACTTGAGGTCAAAACTCATACTCATGATCAGCCGGATCACCTAAGTTAACGCCGGGACGACGTGCTTGTTGAACGGGATCCATTCGTTGACCAAGTGTTTGTGGCATATCCACAAACGGGTCAACCCTCTCAACCCTCGTCGGAAGGGAGGTGCAAGTGGTGGCACGACAACGGGTGCCGGTGGGTTAACTACAACTCTAGCATCTCTTTCTCTTTCTTCATTTATCCGCCGAACGAATTGTCGTAATTCGGCCATGTTAGCTAGAAGTTGCTCCTATCTAGAAAGCGCTTCAACTCTCTCTCTAATTAGAGCATCATCTAGTAACTTTAATTGGTCCAGAGCATCTTCTAACTCAGCACGGAAGTCTCTATTCTCTTCACCATTTACAACTGCCATTTTAGCTTCCCTCGATCTTCTTTGTATGTCTTTTTTGGTTCAGGACCGTAAGGAACGATTTCTTTACCGGCTAGAGTCCATCGCATAAACATAAAGAAAGGTCCTGCAAGAGCACTCAAGTAGAATGATCAATAACAACAAGGGAAACAACCCTAAGACAACCAAATACCGGCTTGGTCTAAACCAAGTCCCCAGCAACAGCGCCAAAAACTTGTTCGCTCCAACACGTGTGCAGAATAAGTCTTACATTTATACCAAGAATAAAAGCAAATAAGCGAACCCGTAGTGTACGGATTGATCGCAATACAAGCAGGTATTCCAGGGTCGAACACAAGGACTATGGTGAAATCAAGCAATGGTATATAACTTTGGGTTGTTTATGCAATAACTCGAGCAATAAGAACCATGAATGATATAAATCAGATAAGGGAATGCGTATTCTAGAGATCAAAGCATCCAATTGTGGTTTCAACTTAAGATTTCTCAAGGATAAACGTGGACAAAGCTGAGGTTGTGAAGGGAATGTATTTCTACGATCGGCTAGATCACCGGGTAAGTTTCACCATCCACTTTCCCAAACCAAAGATCCTATCACTGGGTAAGTCTCAAGGAACTAAGGAAAGGTACTATCTCTCAAACCAACACACTACCTAAGGGAACATAACTAACCATTACCGGGTAAGTCTTAGGTTAACTCTCAAAGGTAGGACGAAGGCACACTCAAACCCTAACAAAGGATATACCTTTGTCACCTAACACTCATCATTATCTGTAAATAAGCAAAGGAATCACCGGGTAAGTCTCTTCCTAGGCTTGAATGTAAAGCAGAAAAGGTGCAACAAAGATAGGATTTGGCAAACTATACCTAAACTCAAGATCGGGCTATGTAGTGGGCAATCGTATACAGTTCTTATCGATCTCGGTCGAGATGATTCCAAGAACATCCCGAGACGGGTTTCGGTTTAGGGTTAACTCAAGCTTTCAGGGTCCACTCGCGATAAAGGTCTATTCTTTCATCGTCTATACCACAATATTCAACTAATCACCCTAGAATCGCAGGGGTTTTAGCCAACAATCAGCATGTTCAAGGAATCAAATAATATCAAGAGGTCAAGATAAGAGAATAAAACAGTCAACTAAAGTATCTCAATTATCAAAAGCAAACAATCCACAAACATATCAATAATGTGTTCCAAAAGTATGATAACAACTCACTAATTACTTCCCAATAAAATCTCAAAAAATCTCTTCTTTGAACCCTAAGTAATCCTTCCTTAGATCTCTTCCTTCCGTAAATCCTTCCAAAGGCCGTGTGCGAGCTTACGTGATCCCCTTTCTATGGTATTCACCTTCCATTCTTATAGAAGAATTTTAGGTCAAATAATATCTTGTTTCCCTTGGGTTGTGGGCCGTCGATCTCGAGCCAGGCCCAGTAGGCCATCTCAGTCAAGATGTATGACTGTGTTGGTCCGAGATCAGTGATGATCTATGTACTTTCCTTCACATCTTCTTCTGAATCATTCTTCAATCCTTTTCCTAGAGTTCTTGCTTTCCTTCTTGACCTTCTTAATGCCTCATAATGTAGCTACATGGTCTCTTTAGACTTCAATGCTCAAATTTGATCCAAAATACGTCTTATTCCCTATAATTACAATCAAACATGGTGTATACCTCGACTCTTGCTATGTAGACGAATAATGACATTGATAACACGATTTATGACTTAGTTTTAGGTAATCATTTAGATAGATTTCTCACTCATTCATGCATGGTTTAGCACTAGTTCATAACGTTTGCACTCAATTCACGTATTTTGTCGAGATAGACGTCTACACGGACTTGTGCATTGCTTTGTAGGTATTTTGGGAGATTTAGGAGCTAAAACGATACGTTTGAGGATCGTTCATCAAGATGACACACCCTCGGACTCATTAGGACGCAAACTAGAGGCTAAGGAGGACTCATGGAACCTTGCCAACACAAGCCATGCACCAAATCATGGCTTAACGAGCCTAGGAGGACTTCTGGAGCAAACCACGGTCTGGGACCAAACCACGGCCGTGATTCTACCCGTGGATTTTGCCAGGTTTTCGTGACAGCTGTGCCACGATCTCTTGGCCAGCTCTAGCATGGTGGTAGTATAAAAGTGGTCCTGCATTGGCTGAGAAAAGCATCTTGGAGCAGCTCTCCATTATCCACTATCATCCAATCAAAATACTCTCTCAACAAGAAGATTCTCAAGGAAGAAAGCTACCATTGGAGAAGAGCTTCATTGGAGAAGAAGAAGAACACACCATTGATAGACCTAGAGAGCTTTTGTAGTGAAGAATTTCGGAATCAATTTCTAGCGTTGTATGAACCATTTGAACCTTCTTTAAGAAGGATTGTGAGCCATTCTAATTCCATTTTCAGCTTAGTTTTGTTCACTTCACTTGTTCATCTCTTTCTCTTCATTATCTTGCAAATGGATGCCATGATTTTATGTTTGATGATTTCGATTTCTATTATGAATGTTGTAGGCTAAATAGATGTGGTTCTAGGGTAAGGAAAGGATGGTTATGGCTAAGACTATGATAGGATGGACTTAGATTTACCTTTGGATGACTTGTGTGCTTGAACGTAGCCTCTGTTAGGATCCACGGTTAGTTCTTGCCAAACCACGGCCGTGGTTTAGGTAGAACAACCCGTGATTCTCCCTGGTTCGATATGATCTAGTCTTAGATTGTTAGAATGTTGAAATCCTAAGTGTTTGTTGAGTTAAATCTATCCTAGGGCAACCTAGTGTTAGCAACTAAGTGTTAGGAGAGACTTACTCGGTAATCCTTACTCTTAGATTCCAAAGATGACAAACCATAGGTAGTGGTGAGCCTCATAAGCCGCCATTGGATTAAGTGTGCTAGGATGGTTTTTTAGGACTAACCCTTTCGAGACTTACCCGGTAAGGATAGTTTAGATCCCTAGGTAACAATCCGGTTTGTGTAGAATTCTGTCCCTTAGGTTCTTAGAGACTTACCCGGTGATAAGACCTTAGGAACGGATTAGTGGACCATGAGACCTACCCGATGATTGATCCCGATCTAGAAACACTTATTCCCAACATATCATAGTTAATCCAAGGAAAGATTAGATATCTTGAGTCCTATGCCGTAACCGGAATCTCCAACCCCTAGAATCCGCTTTTCTCTCTTGATTTATATCTTGTGCTTAGCTTGTTTGTTTGTGTTGATTTGCTAGCTTAGTTGATTGATTACCTTGCATCATTTGTGATCCTTGATTGATCACCTAAAAACCAACCAAAAACATTTAGATTTTCATTTCTTTATTTCCTTTCCTTTCTCTTCACTTAGATCTTCACTAAACCTAATCATAAACCGAATCAATCTCACCTTAGTCTTTGTGTTCGACCTCGGAATAGTATCCCTACTACGAACGTCCCGTACACTGCGGGTTCGCTAGGAGTTAGGAGAAATATAACGAGTATAAATTTAAAGCTTATTGCGTACACACATCACACGATCTTAGCGTAACAAGTTTTTGGCGCCGTTGCCGGGGACTAGGTCTAGATTGAGTCTTTTTGTGATTGTTTATAGTGTAGATCTTTCTTGTTGCTTTTGATCTCTTTTTGGTTTGTGTCTTTTCTTTTCAGTACATCTCACTCTTTAGGTGTATGCGAAGATCTCGTGGCAAGGATTTAGCTCCATTCGATCCCGAACCGGAGAAAACCCTTAGATCTAGATCCAAGAGCATTAAAAAGGGAAAAGAGATGGCCGGAAGAGATCTCCAAGCTGAGTTGGATGAGGCTTTAGAGCAAATTAGGATAAGGGATGAAGCTTTGGAGAATGAAAGGAGACTTGCCAATGATAGTCAAGAGGCAACTAGGAGGGAGATTGAGGAGATTAGGCAAGCTCTTGTGCAAAGAGAGCTTAACCGTCAACAACCTCCTGCACCTCCACCTTAACCGCAGCCGGCGGCGGTGAATATTAGGGTTGTGCCCATTGCTATGGAAGAGCCACAAACGTTGGGGCAACGTATGGATCCGGCACAAAGAGCACACCGTCCGGGTGTGAACTTAGGAGATCCCACAGCCCATGATTACGAACTCCGCCCTCAAGTTCTACAAATGATCCGGCATAATCAGTTTGGAGGGATGGAAGGAGAGTCTCCTCATGAACACTTGATGAACTATGAGATTTTGATGGAGACTCTTAGACCGCCTAGATTGGAGAGCAACAACCATAAGCTTAGGGCTTTCTCCTCTTCTCTTAAGGATAAAGCTTTGGCTTGGTATCAATCTATTCCACAAGGGCGAGTTGGTACTTGGGAGGGGATGACAACCGAGTTTTTGACTAAGTTCTTCCCACCTTCCAAGACTACCGAGTTAAGAGGAAAGATCAATGCCTTCGTGATGAAGGATAGAGAGATTTTATTCAAGT
The DNA here is from genome assembly GCA_033239045.1 of Fagopyrum esculentum. Lineage (NCBI taxonomy): Eukaryota > Viridiplantae > Streptophyta > Magnoliopsida > Caryophyllales > Polygonaceae > Fagopyrum > Fagopyrum esculentum. The sequence continues at coordinate 111,781,748 of BSUD01000006.1, forward strand.
CTTGGGAGAGGTTCAAAGATCTTCTCCTAGATTGTCCACACCATGGTATACCAAAAATTGAGCTATTGGAGATCTACTTCAAAGGACTTGATGAAGATAGCCAATTCAAGCTCCAATCTCTTTCCGGTGGGACTTTCATGGAGAAGCATGTAGATAAAGCTTGGGAGTTTGTGGAGAAGCAAGCTCTAGTGATTGAGAAATACTCCCATAGGAAGAGTGAAGGAAGAAAGGCGGGAGCATATGAGGTGAGTGAAGCCACCATGAGCAATTTCAAGCTTGACGCCATCAATAATGAATTGAAGTCTTTGAGAGAGTTGTGTGCTACCACTTTGAAGAACTAAGCAACTCCTCAAGTGCTTCCACAAGCCAACTTGTCTTCCAAGGAGGAAGATGTCAATTACATGGGAAGGGGCAATTGCAACAATTATCAAGGCCCAAGGAACTTCAACAACAACCAGCAATTCAACAATTACCGGCCTAACCACAACCATCCCGGGTTTTCCTATTCTAACCCGGATGGAGCCTTGAACCCTCCCGCTTCCACAAGCACAACTCCACCACCAAAAGCGTCACAAGAACCTCCACCCGGATTTACTCAACCTCCAAAGGATAGGACCGAAATGATGTTTGAGCAATTGCTTGGAAGGTTGAGTGGTCTTGAGAGCACCGTGACTTCAATTTCTAAAGCTCAAAAGGTTTTGGAAGCACAAGTGTTCCAAAAAGCGGGTGAAGCCCATAGAGATCCGGGAAAGCTTCCCGGAAGGACCGAAGACAACCCAAGAGGCCAAGTGTTGGCCATCACAACGAGGAGTGGGTTGAGTATGAAAGACCCTTTGCCCAAGGAGAATGCTAAAGGGAAACAAGTGGTGATAGAGGAAGAGACTTTGCAAGGAGATGGAGGCAAGAGCAAGGATGTTGAGCCAACATATGTGGCACCGCCTCCATACAAGCCACCACTACCGTTCCCACAATCACGAGCAAGAGCTCGCTTGGACAATCACTTTGGTAAATTCCTTGAACTAATGTCTAAATTGCATATTAACATTCCGTTCATGGATGCTATTTTAGGAATGCCGGCATATGGCAAGTTCTTGAAAGAGATACTCTCCAACAAAAGGAAGTTGGAGGAGTATGGGGAGATAAGAATGACCAAGAGATCTTCGGAGTTGATCCAAACAATGAAGGAGGAGATGCCTCCCAAGCTAAGAGATCCGGGTTCCTTTTGTGTCCCAATTGGAGTGGGAGATGTGAAGTATGAGGCCCTTTGTGATCTTGGGGCAAGTGTAAGCATCATACCGCTTGCACTTTGCAACAAGGTTGGGCTAGGAGAGCCGAAACCGGTCAAGATGACCCTCTATATGGCGGACCGTTCTATCACTCATCCGGTTGGGATCTTAGAAGACATCCCGGTGCAACTAGGAGGATTCTATGTGCCAATTGACTTTGTTGTCTCGGATATTCCGGCGGACTATCCGGTTCCCATCATCTTAGGAAGACCTTTCCTAGCCACCTCCGGATGCCTTGTGGATTGCAAGAATGGGACTCTCTCCTTCAACATTGGAGAAGAGAACATCAAGTTCAAGTTGTCCACAATGATGAAAGGGCCAACCCTTGATGAGGATGCCTTCAACATAGTCGAGCAAGAGGAATCTAGAGAAGTCGTGAGCTCGATCTTGATCAAGGATCCCTTGGAGAAGGTTCTTACCCTAAGTATGATGAAGGAAGGTGCTGAGGAGGCTTGCAATGAAGAAATCAAGGCCTTGGAAGCACTAGATAAGGAGGCAAGAGTTGGATTTGAGGTTCACGAAGAGATGTTGAACATCTGCAAGAACCACGGTCGTGGAATGTGTTCCACGGCCGTAGAACTCTCTACAAAGCCTCAATAAATGAGGCAGGCAAGGTCCAAGGCCGTGGAAGTGGAGCCAACCGTGGTTCCAACCGTGGTTTCCCCTGAATCAGACCTCATTGATGATCAAGCTTCAAGGAGCCTTGAAGGGACTTCATTTGCTTTGGATTCATCTCATCCAACACTATTTGGATCGTCTCCAATCGATAAAGGTCCTCCTAAACTTGAACTCAAACCCCTCCCCTCTCATTTAAAGTATGCTTTTCTTGGTGATAATTCTACATATCCGGTGATTGTGAATGCATGCTTGAGTGATGATGAACTTGCTAAGTTGTTGCATGAACTAAGATTGCATAGGAAAGCCATTGGCTATACTATTGATGATTTAGTTGGCATTAAGCCTTCTTTGTGCATGCATAAGATATTGATGGAAGATAATCATAAACCCTCTATTGAACATCAAAGAAGACTAAATCCTATAATGAAAGAGGTAGTCAAAAAGGAGATCATTAAGTTGCTAGATGCGGGGATTATCTACCCTATCTCGGATAGTAAGTGGGTTAGTCCTGTTCATGTAGTGCCTAAAAAGGGTGGGATGACCGTAGTGACCAATGAGAACAATGAACTAATCCCAACTAGGACGGTTACGGGGTGGAGAATGTGCATTGATTATAGGAAGTTGAACATGGCCTCTAGGAAAGATCACTTCCCTCTCCCTTTCATTGACCAAATGCTAGAGAGGTTAGCTCAACATTCTCATTTTTGCTACCTAGATGGCTATAGTGGATTCTTCCAAATCCCTATCTACCCCGATGACCAAGAGAAAACCACCTTTACATGTCCATGGGGAACCTTTGCCTATAGGAGAATGCCATTTGGGTTGTGTAATGCACCCGCCACCTTCCAAAGGTGTATGATGGCTATCTTTTCGGAATACATAGAAAATATCATGGAAGTGTTCATGGATGATTTCTCTGTTTATGGTTCTTCCTTTGATAATTGCTTGGCTAACTTGTCATTAGTATTGCAAAGATGTGAGGAGACAAATCTTGTCTTGAATTGGGAAAAATGCCACTTCATGGTAAGTGAAGGTATTGTATTAGGACACTTGGTGTCCAACCGTGGCATTGAGGTTGATAGGGCCAAAATTGAAACAATAGAGAAGTTGCCACCACCTACCTCGGTGAAAGGGGTAAGGAGTTTCTTAGGGCATGCCGGTTTTTACCGGAGGTTTATTCAAGACTTCTCTAAAATTTCTAAGCTTCTTACTAACCTACTAATGAAAGATGTTGAATTTGTTTTCTCCAAAGATTGCCTTGAGGCTTTTTAGAGGTTGAAGAACGCCTTGATCTCCGCACCTATCATCCAACCTCCGGATTGGAGTCTACCGTTTGAGATCATGTGTGATGCAAGTGATGTAGCCGTTGGGGCTGTTTTAGGGCAAAGGAAAGATAGGCGCACTCATGCCATTTATTATGCTAACAAGACGCTAGATGATGCCCAACTCAACTATGCTAGCACCGAGAAGGAGTTGCTAGCGGTGGTGTATGCTTTTGAGAAATTCCGCTCATATCTTGTTGGAGCGAAGGTCATTGTTTATACGGATCATGCTGCGATCCGTTATCTACTTACAAAGAAGGATGCCAAACCAAGGTTGATTCGGTGGATCCTTCTTCTTCAAGAGTTTGATTTGGAAATCCGGGACAAGAAGGGATCCGAGAACTCCGTGGCGGATCACCTTAGTGGACTCCCACCGTTGGAGCTTGAAAGAGATGACATCCCGATTGATGACTCGTTCCGGGATGATCAATTGCAAATGGTGGAGGAATGCTTGTTCCAAGTGTCTAGAGGAAGCGAGCCATGGTACGCCGACATTGTGAACTATCTTGTGTGTGAGGAAGTGCCTCCCGGATTAACATATGCCCAAAGAAAGAAGTTCTTCAAGGATGTGAGGCACTACTATTGGAATGAGCCACTTTTGTTTAAGAGAGGGCCGGATGGAATATTTAGAAGATGCATACCGGAGGATAAGGTGGAGAGTGTGATCCGCCATTGTCATTCCTTGGCATGTGGAGGGCATGCTAGCTCACACAAGACATGTGCTAAAGTGTTGCAATCAGGCTTCTTTTGGCCGAGTTTGTTCAAGGATGTGCAAAGCTTTGTGGTAGCTTGTGATGCTTGCCAAAGGACGGGCAACATCTCAAGGAGGAATGAGATGCCCTTGAACAACATTCAAGAAGTGGAAATATTTGATGTATGGGGTGTGGACTTCATGGAACCATTCCCTTCTTCATGTGGCAACCTCTACATCCTATTGGCGGTTGACTATGTTTCGAGATGGGTGGAGGCAATCGCCTCTCCTACAAATGACGCCAAGGTGGTGGTGCGGTTCTTCAACTGAGTGATCTTCCCTAGGTTTGGAACACCAAGGGTGATCATAAGTGATGGAGGAAAGCACTTCACCAATAGGAACTTTGGGACACTTTTGGCTAAGTATGGGGTGACTCATAAGGTAGCAACACCTTACCATCCCTAAACTAGTGGCCAAGTGGAGATCTCCAACCGGGAGATAAAGGGAATTCTTGAGAAGACGGTCTCTAGGACAAGAAAGGATTGGGCTATGAAGCTCAATGATGCCTTGTGGGCATATAGGACCGCCTTCAAGACACCAATTGGCACCACTCCTTACAAGTTGGTCTATGGCAAGTCTTGCCATCTTCCGGTAGAGATGGAGCATAGAGCTTATTGGGCCATTAAGTGGCTAAATTTTGACCTCAAGAAGGCGGGAGAGAAGAGGTTACTTGATATGAACGCCCTTGAAGAGATCCGGTTGGATGCTTATGAGAATGCCCGGATCTACAAGGAGAGGACCAAACGGTGGCATGACAAGCGCCTCATCCCGAAGGAGTTGAGTGAAGGCGACCTTGTCCTTCTTTTCAACTCAAGGCTGGGGTTTTCCCCAGAAAGTTAAAATCAAGATGGACCGGGCCATATGTAGTGAAGAAGATCTTCCCCCATGGAGCAATTGAGATAGGAGGGGAGCATTGTGGAGATTTCAAGGTGAATGGGCACCGGTTGAAGAAGTATATCCCGGGAGCTCCGGTGGATACGATTGCCCCACTTCACCTAGAATGAGTCGCCCCTGAGAGTGGTCAAGCTAATGACCTTAAAGAAGCGCTTGGTGGGAGGCAACCCATTGGTAACCTTTTTCCCTTTCTCGTTTTGTTTTTGTTTTCGATTTTTCTATTTATGTGTGTGTGTTTTGTGTGCTTAGTGTGTGTGCTAGAGCCTTAGTAGCATTGGAAGCCTTGCATGGCAAGTGAATGATGATGATGAACCCCTCGTCAATTATGGGTGGAGCGGACGCGGAACTTGGTTGGCTAGCGGTGCCTAGCACGGGTCCCGACGCCTTGATGAATACTTAGAGCTCTCTACCATTGTTGATAGGATCATCCACCATCAATTCATTTGAGAAATCCCAAATACCATAGCAAACCATTTTTTACATTGTGAGAACCTTCTTTCACTTTTCTTTACTTCATTTACACATTGGGGACAATGTGTTTTTAAGTATGGGGTGGGGTTTGCATGATCTTTTGCATGATGAGCATCTAGGATAGTTTAAAATTTTCACATGTCTTGCATTGTATATATTCATTTCGAAAATCCCATAAAAATTCAGAAAATTTAAAAATTTTTGTGCTTTCTAGGCTTGGTTATGACCCTAATGATGAATCTTGTCTTGTGGATTGGCTATGGATGGCCTTATGTGTTAAATTGATGAATGCATATGTGGACTTGAAGTACTTCTCTTGAATCCCATGAATGATTTGTGACCATGATGTTTGCCTAGAATGGATTGAGTATTGAAGGTCGAAATTACATGATAGTTCTTGCATACCACCTAGGAATAATTGAGGCAATTCATTTTTCTCTACTTCTCATCTTGATCATGTTGTTTGAGCACCTCAACTGATATAAATTTGACCTCTTTTGACCCATCCGGGAATAGGAGCATGTTAGTGTGTTGATGTGTGTGAAAAGCAAGTGTGGGGTGAAGATGTTGATGAAAGAATGTCATGCATAAAATGCTGAATTTGTTGTGAAAGTGTAGACAAAAACATAGGTTTGGGGACGTTGGCTTAAATGACAAGTAACTCGGTACACTTCACATAATCGGGTGTTGGTGCCTTGCCAAAGTCAAATAAACCAATAGTCCTAACGAGCTTTGGTATGTGTGCCCGGTGTGGATGCACCTCGAAAAATAGAAAAAACCCGAGGATGACTAATCACCAAGGTTTCGGCTTTTGTACACCAATGCCATTGTCTCAAAAATAAATGAAGGAAAAAGAAAAGAAAGAAAAGATAGAGAAAATATACACTTGAGGAAAGTTGATCGAGGACAAGGTTGTGGAGTTAGTTCCATTCCCGGATTAGCATCACATAGCCTCGAAAAATTCCCACCTAATCACAACGTTTCTTGGCCTTTTATTTCACAAGACCTTATGACCTATTTGAATGTTTGTAAGACTTAGTAATCTAGATTGGATGTGCTCTTGATCATCTTGACTTCGTCATTTTTACATTTCATGCATGCTTTTGAGTTAAGTACAATTGTCTTTCCATGCCTTCATTTATTTGATACATAATTGCTTGTTCGTTGCCATAAAACATGACTATGAAGGTGATCCAATAGTAGAAGCACAAACCCAAAAAGATTTTGCCATTTTTCTGCATACATAAATCATGTTATCTTGTAGTCTATAGTTGAGAATTTGCTCGGGGACGAGCAAACCTTAAGTATAGGGTATTTTGATAACACGATTTATGACTTAGTCTTAGGTAATCATTTAGATAGATTTCTCACTCATTCATGCATGGTTTAGCACTAGTTCATAACGTTTGCACTCAATTCACGTATTTTGTCGAGATAGACGTCTACACGGACTTGTGCATTGCTTTGTAGGTATTTTAAGAGATTTAGGAGTTAAAACGATACGTTTGAGGATCGTTCATCAAGATGACACAACCTCGGACTCATTAGGACGCAAACTAGAGGCTAAGGAGGACTCATGGAACCTTGCCAACACAAGCCATGCACCAAATCATGGCTTAACGAGCCTAGGAGGACTTCTGGAGCAAACCACGGTCTAGGACCAGACCACGGCCGTGATTCTACCCGTGGATTTTGCCAGGTTTTCGTGACAGCTGTGCCACGATCTCTTGGCCAGCTCTAGCATGGTGGTAGTATAAAAGTGGTCCTGCATTGGCTGAGAAAAGCATCTTGGAGCAACTCTCCATTATCCACTATCATCCAATCAAAATACTCTCTCAACAAGAAGATTCTCAAGGAAGAAAGCTACCATTGGAGAAGAGCTTCATTGGAGAAGAAGAAGAACACACCATTGATAGACCTAGAGAGCTTTTGTAGTGAAGAATTTCGGAATCAATTTCTAGAGTTGTATGAACCATTTGAACCTTCTTTAAGAAGGATTGTGAGCCATTCTAATTCCATTTTCAGCTTAGTTTTGTTCACTTCACTTGTTCATCTCTTTCTCTTCATTATCTTGCAAATGGATGCCATGATTTTATGTTTAATGATTTCGATTTCTATTATGAATGTTGTAGGCTAAATAGATGTGGTTCTAGGGTAGGGAAAGGATGGTTATGGCTAAGACTATGATAGGATGGACTTAGATTTACCTTTGGATGACTTGTGTGCTTGAACGTAGCCTCTGTTAGGATCCACGGTTAGTTCTTGCCAAACCACGGCCGTGGTTTAGGTAGAACAACCCGTGATTCTCCCTGGTTCGATGGATCTAGTCTTAGATTGTTAGAATGTTGAAATCCTAAGTGTTTGTTGAGTTAAATCTATCCTCGGCCAACCTAGTGTTAGCAACTAAGTGTTAGGAGAGACTTACTCGGTAATCCTTACTCTTAGATTCCAAAGATGACAAACCATAGGTAGTGGTGAGCCTCATAAGCCGCCATTGGATTAAGTGTGCTAGGATGGTTGTTTAGGACTAACCCTTTCGAGACTTACCCCGTAAGGATAGGTTAGATCCCTAGGTAACAATCCGGTTTGTGTAGAATTCCGTCCCTTAGGTTCTTAGAGACTTACCCGGTGATAAGACCTTAGGAACGGATTAGTGGACCATGAGACCTACCCGGTGATTGATCCCGATCTAGAAACACTTATTCCCAACATATCATAGTTAATCCAAGGAAAGATTAGATATCTTGAGTCCTATGCCGTAACCGGAATCTCCAACCCCTAGAATCCGCTTTTCTCTCTTGATTTATATCTTGTGCTTAGCTTGTTTGTTTGTGTTGATTTGCTAGCTTAGTTGATTGATTACCTTGCATCATTTGTGATCCTTGATTGATCACCTAAAAACCAACCAAAAACATTTAGATTTTCATTTCTTTATTTCCTTTCCTTTCTCTTCACTTAGATCTTCACTAAACCTAATCATAAACCGAATCAATCTCACCTTAGTCTTTGTGTTCGACCTCGGAATACTATCCCTACTACGAACGTCCCGTACACTGCGGGTTCGCTAGGAGTTAGGAGAAATATAACGAGTATAAATTTAAAGCTTATTGCGTACACACATCACACGATCTTAGCATAACAGACATAAATATCAAAATATATACATCCATGCATGCAGAATAATGATGAGAAAACGCCAAAATCATATCCGAAATACAAACAATAATTCATGCTACAACAATAATCCAACTGTTCTCGAATCAAGTCGAGCAAATGAGCCTCAATCTTCATGATATGTTCCAACCTTCAAAAGAAGAAAGTCTCAACATTCTTTATACCAGTCACAAGAGAACGTGATCTCAAATCCAAAAGCAGGAGTACAAACCCAATCTAGGGTAAACAACTTGTGTGCTTTTTCAGCATTTGTGTGTCTTGTAGAGACCAAGAACTACGTTCAAGCATTTCAAGAAGCTGAATGGATCATGGCCATGCAAAATGAGCTAAATGAATTCGAGAGAAAACAATTTTTGGACCCTCACGTCTAGACCTTAGCAACAATCCGTCATTGGCACAAAATGGGTGTTTTGAAACAAGTTGGATGAAAATGGTAAAGTCATTCGATATAAAACACGACTTGTAGCTAGAGGCTATAACCAAGAAGAAGTAATTGATTATGAGGAGACTTTTGATCCGGTTGTGTGCTTAGAAGTCATACGTATGCTACTTGCTTTTGCATCCTTCTTGAACATAAAGCTTTGTCAAATGGATGATAAATGTTCTTTTCTTAATGGCTTCTTAGAAGAAGAAGTCTACGTTGCTGAACCTCCTAGGTTTGAAAATGATAACTTTCCGGATCATGTTTTTAAATTGGGCAAAGCTCTTTATGGTCTTAAGCAAGCTCCTCTAGCTTGGTATGAGAGATTGTCCAAGTTTCTCCTTGAAAATGATTTCAAAAGAGGTTGATTGACAAAACTTCGTTTTTCAAAACTAGAGGCAACGATTTATTAGTAGTACAAATCTATGTTGATGATATAATATTTGGTGCCACTAACAATTCTCTATTCAAGGAATTTTCAAATATAATGTGTATGTAACACCCCGATTCCGCGGGACTCGGGATGCCACATTGGGTGAGGATCTCACAGTGGATCCTGACCCTAGCCAGACAACAAGTTTAGTGGACCTTACAATATGACACTGACAAATATAAAAACAAATACATAAAACGGTATAAAATTGTACATCAAAGGTATACAAAATCATAGCCGAGTATAAAATATCATCCTCACACAAGAGGTATACAAACATCAACCTCATGCATGAGGTATATATAATATCCCCAAAACAATAACCACCTAATGTACGAGAGTCCTCGGCCTGTCACTCTGTAGCTCTCCTATCCTACAAAGCATCTACAACACGGTATAAAACCGTTAGCTAACCATACATATATAAGGTAATGCATAAGCACAAGTCATGAAAGATAAACACATAATCATGTTGTTCGCCACTTAGCGTGCGTGCAATCAAGCTTTAAATTTATAAAACTAGAATCAAGCAAGCGAACCCACAGTGTACGGATCGACGTAGTTAAGCAAGAATTTCAGAGTATCGAACACAGGGATTTGGGGGGAACAAATTCAGTTTGTAAATGGTCAAGCAATAAAAGGTTAAGCTTTGCAATTATATTGGGAAAACAGCAACCCTAAAGATCCAGGCATCTAATTGTGGCAATCGATTCAAGATATACTAAAGAACTAAGGACAAAGTTAAGAGTTGCAAAGGTATGCTAAGGTAAAGCAATGTACGGTGAAGTTCCAAGGCTTTATATGACTTATCTAGAAATACTTTCTATAAAGGTTGTTGAGGCTTCAGTATAGAAAGGATCTAAAGAAAAGAATTAATCTCAAATACCCAAACTTGTAACCCAAGGATCAAGACTAACTAAACCGATTAAGGTTGTGACACTCGAAATCGAAGTAGAGGTTGTTGAGGCTTCACTACTACTTAGAAAAGGCAAGCCAAGACTAAGTTAAAGCAAATCTTTAACTTTGGATTAAAGTAAAAGCAAACTTCGTAAACTAATGTAAATTACGGGCAGATCTTGAGTTCCACGGCCGTGGAACCTCAAGAACAGGCCGTGATTTTGGTTCGTCGGCGAATCTCTCTAACTCTCAGGGTCCAATCTGTTTACGATCGATCTATCATTATCTAAGCCACAACTATTAACCCTTCACCTTAGAATTGTTAAAGGGTTTTAGCCAAAAACAGTCATTATGATATCAAATTCAAGTTTAAGAAGAATGAAAGATGAAAACCTTCGAAAACCTTCAATAAACTTCAAATCAATCTCAAATCCACAAACAAGGGTAATAATGTAACAGATTTGGAATAACACAAACCAATAACAATCCTTGATAAGAACGAAGAGCGGGATGTCAATCCGTCTTCTAATCAAACCTAGGAATAAAAGGCCAACTTCCTCCACACACAACTTCCAAATCTTCAAGCCTTCGTAAATCTCCGTTGCAAAAATGCAATTCTCCACACGTCCAATGAAACCCTAGGAACGTGTAAGTGAGCGTAAGCGAAAGTGCCGAATTCTCCCTCCTTTAGTCCTTTTATAAGGAAGGATAGAATAACCGTCCGGCCCCTATGCGTAAATAATGTGTCCATATTTTATTCGTCAAAAGATTGCCTAAACCACGGTTTCATGGAGTTCCACGGCCGTGATTTAGAGCGTGGAAGTGGATTACGGTTCTTCACAACTTCCACGACCGTACTTTATACCGTGTAACTCTCTGGAATGCTCCATGTTCATGTTTCCAAGATCCACGGCCGTGGTTTTGGGCGTGGATTCTCTTACGGCCGTATTTTAGAGCGAGAAAGTGCAAATTGCTCGTAGTTTCCTTTGTGTCATGCCATTCCTCATCCTAGCATCTTCCTTGGCTTCTTTAATGTGTCCTCAATCCTTGGATGTGCTCAATTCATCTCTATCCTCTCTTAATTGGTTCGGTTTTAGCTCTTATTCACCTAAAATCAACACAAAGCTTATGTAGACCTCTATATCGACAATGTAGACGAACTAGCTAACAATTGCTTCAAGGCCTTATCAATGAACACTATAATGGATGAAAAACATCTAGAAAAGGTGCGTAAAATATCACAATATTTCATGCTAACAAAATACCCCATACTTGCCACTTGCCACTTGCTTGTCCCCAAGCAAGGTCTTTCAAAAGCTTTACAAACTCAAGTTAGGATGAAATATGCATGCAATCAAAAACAAAACATCTTTTATGTAAATGTGCTTCTAGTCAATAGATCATTTTCAAACCTTGCTTCATTCATTCATGAGATACTCATATACATAACCAAAGAATAAAGAGGAAAGAAACATCATGAATTGATCAGACTTTAATGTAAGCATCATAACCTTCAAACATTATCAAAATCAATCATAAGAAACTTCAATTTAGATCACCAAGTCATATAACATTCTCTTGATCTTAAGGACTTTCAAATAAGGTCTAGAATGCGGAAAGGGAAGGAAAACTATAAGGAATGTGGTGCATGAATCCGGGAAAGTGGATAACTAACTCTTTTCTTTTTCTCTTGCAGTTTTGCAACACTTTCAACTTAGAGCTTTGCTCTCTTCTTTTCACACTATTTTTCGACTTCACTTTTGGAGTTATGGACAGAGGTGCACAAAAACCGAAGCCTAGGAGATTGGCAGTTCTCAATTTTGCAAGATGCCTCAAACCCTTGATGCACATACCATAATCCGTTAGAAATATCGCTCAATCCGACTTTGGCAAGACACAAACACCCGGCTATGTGAATGGTGCCGAGTTACTCATCGTCATGATTGACTTCCCCAAACCTACAAGTTCTTTCTATTCTTTGAATGCAAAATTTTGCTTTCATGGCCCTCCCACATCAAACATGCCAAATATCAACTCCTCCAAATTCCCGGATAGGTAAGGGAGGCCATTAATTCATTGAGGGGCTAAATGATCAAAGAAAGAAGAAAGAAAATCGAACTACCTTAATCATTTCAACAAGAAGTATAAGAACTTACCATGTGATTTCAACCTTGATTTCTCAATATGATTTAAATAAAACTTTTCACATTATGAAACTTGCAAGAGAGGAATAATCAACACATTCAATTTCTTTTCAATTCATTATTTGTTTAGACATACAATTGTCATCAAAAACTCAATTCACAAGTAGTGATTATCATAGAAATCATCTCCATTCTTAGAAGCACAAAATTTTCAAAATTTTTCGATTTTTATGGGTTTTTCAAAAGCTTTTTCATGCAATGCGATAATGAAACGTGTAACAATGAATGAAACATGCAAAGTGTTCTCAATCAAGGCAAGCAAAAGTGAGTAGAGTTATTACAAACGAATAGTCACGCCCCACCCCATACTTGAGACAAACATTGTCCCTAATGTTCAAAAAGAAATAAAGAAAAGAAAGAAAGAAAATGAACTCACAAGACGACGGTGGAGCGGCTAATGCTACGATCATCCATGTTCATCACTGAGGAGCTGGTGGTGGTGGAAACGGGAAGAAGCCGGGGTCGTAGTTCCACCCAAACTGCTGGCGGTAGATGTCTCTCATCATCCTATCATGTGCATCGGCTCGTGCATCCCTAGTGTCTTGCCAGATCTCCAAAGCACCGACTCTCCTGGAAAGATCAGTGGCCCACTCCGGTAGCTGCTCGTACCACTCCGGCGCCTGGCTATACCAAGCTGGTGCATCTGACGGTGCTGGTGCAGGTGGTGGCTGTGCATGCCAAGTCGGTGGAGCTCCCATCCACTCCGGCTGCGTGCTATACCAATCGGGAGGGGTCGCCATCCATGTCGGCCTCTCACTCACGCTGGCACGACGAGAGGAAGAACCGGAGGGTCTAGTGGGGCGGGGAGAATGTCTAAGGAGGTCGGGAAATGTATCTGGCTGATCCGGAAAAGTACCAAAGTCGTGCTCCTCACCTCCTCCCTCAAAACCATCATCTCCTCTCATCTCCTCCTCATCTACAGCAGGTGCCTCAGGGGGAACCTAAGGAGGTGCTACCAATCTATTCGCATGCATGGCATCGAATGTCTCCTTCCAATTATGGCGTCCAGCCATAATGGAGTACTCGGGAAGCCATGCCACACCTCTACCTCCTCTATCCTCCCAAGGCATGGCGGCGGTGGGTGGACCTTTATGTCTAGGGAAAATCAACCCTCTAGTCATGAGACTCTGAAGTCCTAACGGCCTTGCCGCTATCCTAGTGTAGGCGGAGAAGTCTACTCCTAACCGTCTAGCAATGTGGGTGACCATCCCACCATATCCAATATTGCCAGCCCTCTTGTTCTTTAGTTTACTAATGGTAGAAGCTAAGAGGGTGGCACAATCAGCAAGCCTCCCATGCAGCATCGAATACAACAAAAATAGCTCATCAGTCTTGATCTTCTGAGGAGTCTCTGTCCTAGGGAAGAGACACTCAGAAAGTACTCGGTGGGCAATCTTCAAGGCTAAGTGATAAATCAACTTAGCCTTGGTATCAACAGGTTGCTAGCGGTCCTCCCTAGCATATACCATGGCAATGTCCTCCCAAAAATCCTTGGCGTACACGCCACTAGGAAATCGACCATTGAAGGTCTCGTGGAACCCAAAGAAGGCTCCAAACTCTCGGATCGAAAATTCAGTTCCTCTCCATCAGCCTGAAAGAAACTGTCCTATCCACATGGCTATGCTCAAAAGAGATCACAAACTCTCTAGTGATCTCCTCATAGGCGTCTTCCCGAATAGCGGAGAAGACGATCAAACCAACTCTATCTAGTAACCAAGTAAGGTCACCTACCACATTTAGTGGCTCTAACTCCTCAAGCAGCAAATATCGAGGTCCTATGACCGGTCTCTTCACAATTCTCTCTAAAGCATCTAGATAATCATCATGGATTTTTGGAATTCTAGGCGGTGGGGGTGATGGTGGTGACGGTGGTTCACTAGGGGGTGCCTGGGAGGAGGAGGAAGCATTGCCTTTCCTCTTCTTGGTCCTATTAGACATTCTCCTAACGAAATCCATATTCTATTCAAAACCACGGTCTGTTCTTGATAAACCACGGCCGTGGAATGCCCAGGAACCGTGGTTCGGTTCGTAATTTCCCAAAAATCACTCAATCAACACCAAAATCAACAGACAGCAGCCCTAGACTAATTCCAATCCAATTCCAATCAGTTCTCCTAATAATTCTTGCAAAAACTGAATCGAATCGACAAAGTGAAAGAAGAGAGGAAAAACCTAGGTTTTGGATTTTTAAAATCCAAATTCCGTCTTTTCCAGCAATTGTCCACTCAAATCGTTGCTTGGATCTTGTAGATGGTTGAATTTTCTGCAATTTGGGTTAAAGAATCGTTCAAAACGATTAACGAACAGAGATTTGAGAGAGGGGGATCAATTCGGCGATTTTGGGCGTGAAGTTGGGTGTTTTGGGGTGTTTTGTGAAGGAACGTGGTTTATATAATGGCCGTAAATTTTTTCGAAAATTACGGTCACTTGGGGGTTTCCACGGCCGTGGAAATGTACGGAACCGTGGTTTTGGTGATTTTTCTCAGGCTTTTGCAAATTACGGTCACTGTAGCTATCACGGCCGTGGTTTTGGCCGTGGAACTCTCTGTAATGTGCCAAAGTCCAAGTTTTGTCAACTTTCTTCTAACTTTTCCTTCTCTCTTCCTCCTCCACTGATCCTACATCCAAAAACACGAACATACCGGAAGGTATTGAAGGCAAAACAAACAAAAACGTCTAAACTATTCTAATCCACGAATAAAAAACAAAAACGTAAGTGCAATACCTTGGGTTGCCTCCCAAGAAGAGCTTGTTTAAGGTCCGTAGCTAGACCATATTCACACTTATTCGAGTGCAGTGGGCGCGAACTCTTCAGCTTGGAGTTCCGGCGAATACTTCTTGAGTCGTTGACCGTTCACCTTAAAGCTTCCGCTCTTTTCACTCCATACTTCAACTACACCATGGGGAAAAACACGTTTGATTAAATAAGGTCCAATCCAATGAGATTTAAGCATACCTGGAAAGAGACGAAGCCTTGAATTGAAGAGGAGAACTTGATCTCCTTCTTTGAGGTCCTTTGGGATGATATGCTTATCATGCCAACGCTTCGCTCTTTCTTTATAGATCTTGGCGTTTTCGTAGGCGTTCAAGCGAAGTTCTTCAAGCTCGTTAAGGTCCAAGAGACGCTTCTCTCCCGCTTCCTTCATGCTGAAGTTCAACCACTTTATTGCCCAATACGCCTTATGCTTCAATTCTACCGGCAAGTGACAAGACTTCCCATACACAAGGTTGTATGGCGTCGTACCTATGGGAGTCTTATACGCAGTCCGGTATGGCCATAATGCGTCATCTAGCTTCAAAGACCAATCCTTCCTTGTCCTTGAAACCGTCTTCTCTAGGATTCCTTTAATCTCCCGGTTCGAGATCTCCACTTGTCCACTAGTTTGTGGATGATAAGGGGTGGCGATCTTGTGAGTCACCCCATACTTAGCTAATAGAGCTTCGAATCGTCGGGCAATGAAGTGAGAGCCTCCATCACTAATGATAGTCCGTGGTGTCCCAAATCGTGGGAAAATGGTCTTGTTAAAGAACTTAACCACAACCATGGCATCATTAGTGGGAGAGGCAATTGCTTCAACCCATCTCGAAACATAATCCACGGCTAAAAGTATGTATTGGTTTCCACAAGATGATAGGAAAGGTCCCATGAAGTCTAATCCCCAATCGTCAAAGATCTCCACCTCTTGAATGTTGTTAAGAGGCATCTCGTTTCTCCTAGATATGTTCCCTGTTCTTTGGCAAGCATCGCAGCAGGAAACAAAGGTTTGCACATCTTTAAATAAAGTAGGACAAAAGAATCCAGATTGCAATACCTTAGCGCTAGTCTTGTTCGAACTAGCGTGTCCTCGAAAAGGTAGTGAATGACAATGACGGATGACACTTTGCATCTCATCTTCCGGCACACATCGTCGAATGATGCCGTCAGGACCTCTCTTAAAGAGGAGAGTTTATTCCAAAAGTATTCCCGAACATCCTTAAAGAACTTCTTTCTTTGTGCGCACGATAATCCGGTTGGTAATTCCTGGCAAACCAAATAGTTAACAAAATCAGCAAACCATGGTTCGTTACCTTTGGTGATCATGTCGATGCACTCCTCTATGATATGTAAATGCTCGTCCGGAAAGGAGTCATCTATAGGTAGATTGTCGTCCTCTAGATGTGGCAGACGACTCAAATGTTCCGCGACAGAATTTTCCGAACCCTTCTTGTCACGGATCTCTAGATCGATTTCTTGTAGGAGAAGAATCCATCTAATTAGCCTTGGTTTTGCATCTTTCTTTGCAAGCAAATACTGGATCGCAGCATGATCCGTGTACACAATCACCTTAGCACCTACAAGATAAGAGCGAAACTTTTCAAATGCATATACAATTGCTAAAAATTCCTTCTCGGTAGTGGCGTAGTTGAGTTGCGCTTCATCTAGCGTCTTGCTAGCGTAGTAGATAGCGTGGGTTCGTCCTTCCTTTCTTTTCCCAAACACAGCTCCTATAGCTACGTCACTTGCGTCACACATAACCTCAAATGGAAGATTCCAATCCGGAGGTTGAATAATCGGGGCTGAGATTAGAGCTTCCCTAATCATATTAAACGCATCTAAGCATTCCTACGAGAAATCAAAAACTGCATCCTTCATCAATAAATTAGTAAGCGGTTTTGATATCTTAGAGAAATCCTATATAAAACGTCTATAAAATCCAACATGTCCTAGAAAACTTCTTATCCCTTTCACCGAAGTTGGGGGAGGAAGCTTTTCTATAGTCTCAATTTTAGCCTTATCCACTTCAATCCCTCTACTAGAGATTAAGTGTCCTAATACAATGCCTTCTTTCACCATAAATTGACACTTCTCCCAATTAAGAACTAGGTTAGTGTCTTCACACCTTTGTAGCACAAGAGCAAGGTTAGAAAGACAGTTATCGAAAGAGGAACCATAAACAGAAAAATCATCCATAAAAACCTCCATGATCTCCTCTATGTACTCCGAGAAGATAGCCATCATGCACCTTTGAAAGGTGGCTGGGGCGTTGCAAAGCCCAAACAGCATTCTCCTATAAGCAAATGTTCCCCACGGGCACGTGAATGTGGTCTTCTCTTGATCGTTCGGATGTATCGGGATTTGAAAGAAACCACTATAACCGTCAAGATAGCAAAAGTGTGAGTGTTGTGCTAACCTCTCAAGCATTTGGTCGATGAAGGGTAGTGGGAAGTGATCCTTCCTCGTTGCGTTGTTTAGCTTGCGGTAGTCTATGCACATCCTCCATCCTGTAACGGTTCGCGTAGGAATGAGTTCATTGTTCTTGTTGGTAATGACCGTCATCCCTCTTTTCTTTGGAACTACCTGTACGGGACTCACCCATTTGCTATCGGAGATAGGATAGATGATACCTGTATCAAGTAGTTTAAGAATTTCTTTCTTGACAACCTCTTTCATGGTCGGATTTAACCGCCTTTGAGGTTGTCGCGAAGTTCTAAAGTCTTCTTCCATTAGGATCTTATGCATGCATAGTGAAGGTTTGATTCCTACTAGATCCTCTATAGTATACCCTAAGGCTTTCCTATGTTTCTTAAGAACAACCATAAGCTTACTATGTTCATCTATACTCAAATTGGAACTAACAATTACCGGAAAGGTAGAATTAGGTCCTAGAAATGCGTACCTTAGATGTGTGCAGGAAGTGGCTTCAATTCCATCACTATAGGAGTCTCTAATGGCTCTTGAGGAGTATCCATTGTTTCCTTAGAAGTGTCTAAGGATGTAGAAGATGTTGGAGAAGAATCAAAAGAGGTGGTGGAAAGAACACAACTGTCTTCAGATTCACCTAGAATTACGGCTCTCCTGTTTCCTCCACGGCCGTGGTTTTGGGCGTGGAAATTAATTACGGTGCCTCTGTTTGTTCCACGGCCGTGGTTTTGGCCATGTAACTTACTGGAGTCCTCTAAATAGCTAATTACGGTCATGTTGGTAGATTCCACGGCCGTGGAATAGTACGACTGACCGTGATTTCTTATGTTTTCTGACCCATCGTATAGTTTCTCAAATTCTTCTTCATACACTTCTTTTTGCTTCTCTAAAGCTTCAATTTCCTCATCGCATTCCTCTTCTTCCCCTATATCCATAATGCTTATGGAGATAACCTTTTGCAAGGGATCTTTGAAGAGAATCAAACTTACCTCCTCTCTAGATAGCTATTCGTCATGGATGTTGAATATATCTTCATCGAAAGCTGGTTCCTTCACCAAAGTGGAGAGAACGAACTCATCTTGACCTCTCCAAAATCACATAATGCATCATATGTGACATCTCCCACTCCTATGGGAATTCAAAATGACCCCG
This sequence comes from Fagopyrum esculentum, assembly GCA_033239045.1. Taxonomy (NCBI): domain Eukaryota; kingdom Viridiplantae; phylum Streptophyta; class Magnoliopsida; order Caryophyllales; family Polygonaceae; genus Fagopyrum; species Fagopyrum esculentum. Next base: position 111,800,553 of record BSUD01000006.1, read on the forward strand.
AATCCTTCAGCTTTGGGGGCATCTTTTCCTTCATTGTCTTGATGAGATCCGATGAGTCCGAACTCATCTTGACCTCTCCAAAATCCTCTAATTTCCTTTTGTTAGAGAGGATCTCCTTTAAGAACTTTCCATAAGCAGGCATACCTACAATTGCATCAATGAAGGGTATATTAATATGAAGTTTGCTCATGAGTTCGATAAACTTACCGAATTGCTTGTCTAGATGCGCTCTTGCTCTAGATTGTGGGAATGGTAGGGGAGGTTTGAAAGCTGGAGGAGGAACGTAGATGTCTTCCTTCTCCTTCCCCTTCTCTTTCTCCTTCTCGACGGGAACCTCTACAAACTTAGGCTGCAGGTCGGTGGTCGTTGCTCCGCTCCTAGTTGTGATAACCATCACCCTTCCTTTTGGGTTATCCTCCGTCTTTCCTGGAAGTTTTCCTTGATTCCTAGGAACTTGCTTAGCATGGCTAAACATTTGGTTTTCTAAAACCTTTTGGGCTTTATCAACCTTAGTAATGTGATCATCGACCTTAATTATGTGACTCTCCAATCCTTGAAGCTTTCCCAAGATTGTTTCCAACATGGGATCGGGCTTCTCTTTCCCCGAAGTGCTTCCTCTATTTGATGCTTGTTTCTGACTTTTCAAAGGAATGGAAGAAGAAGAAGGTGGAGTTAGTGAATTTCCTGAATTGGGATAAGAATTACCGGAATTGTGTTGTTGGTTGGACCGCCAATTGTTGTTGTTTGAACCCCTATTATTGTTCCAACTGTTATTCCGGTTGTTGTTGTTGTTCCAATTGTTCCGGTTGTTGTGGTTTGTATTCTCATTCCCATTGTGGTTATTGTTGTTTCCCAAATAACCCACATCTTGCCGCTTTTGCTTTGGAAAGTTGGTTTTAATGACTTCCTTCAATTCTTTAATATCGGTATTGAGAGAAAAGATTTGAGTTTGAGCAGCTTGTGATAGCTTTGCTCCTTGCTCCACATTATTTGCTGCTACTTTCCGGTGAAAATACTTCTCAATGACTCGGGCTTGCTTCTCAGTGAAGTCCCAAGCGTCATCTTCCCTCATATCCATGAATGTGCCACATGAAAGGGATTGGAGCTTAAATTGTGTTTCCACATCCAGCCCCTTATAGTATATCTCCAATAAACCCAGTTTGGAAATGTCATGGTGTGGGCAATCCAATAGTAAGTCCTGAAATCTTTCCAAAGATTAAAACAAACTTTCGTTAGATCTCATAGAAAATGCATTAATCTTACCTCTCAACTCCGCCGTCTTGGATGGAGGAAAGAATTTGGTGAGGAATTCCGAAGAAAGATCCTCCCATGTGTTAAGTCTTCCATTTGGAAGAGCTTGATACCAAGATAAAGCTTTCCCTTTCAAAGAGAAGAAGAATGGCTTGATCTTGTAGTTGTTAGTAGTTGCATTCTTTGGCTTCATTGTCTCCATCATGATCTCGAAATTTTGTAAATGTTGATGTGGAGATTCAACACTCGTTCCTCCAAACTAATTTTGGCGAACGATGGTAATAACTTGTGGGTTGAAGCTAAACCCTTGCATATCATCAGCATCAAAGTTCACACCTAGACGGCGTGGTTGCTGAATTGGATCCATCCTTTGGCCAAGAGTTCTCGGCTCTTCTTCTACACGAGCGGCTCGCGCGCCCCCAGCCGGGACACGATAGTTGGCAGCCGGTCTTTGCCTTGGATTAAATTGATTCATGTTGACCGTCGGGTTAAGGTCTTCAAGGGATGGCATGGAATCGCTATCCTCATCGGATGAGTTGGCTCTAACCGATCTTGTCAGTTTTTTCCTCTCCTTCTTCTTTAGGTCGCTTAATTCCAGCCTCATTTGAAATATCATAACTGATAGCTCATCAATTTTCGATTGATGACGGTCCGATTCTTCCTTGCGAGTCTTCTCGCTCCATCTAAGTTGAGCTTCGGATTCCGCTAACTCTGTTTGATAATCCCGCTCCTTTTCTTGAGCCATCTTTCTTTCTTCGAGCTTCTTCCTCAAAGTCTTCTCAAGTTCTTGATCAAGAGGTAAGAGGTCCTTGTTGTTCCTAGACCTGCGCATAAACCTAAAGTAACCTGCAAATATCACTCACGAAAGATATCAAATAACAAGAGCTAAGCTCCCAAGCTTGACAACCGGTAACCGAATTCGGCCTAAACCAAATCTCCGGCAACGGCGCCAAAAACTTGTTCGCCACTTAGCGTGCGTGCAATCAAGTTTTAAATTTATAAAACTAGAATCAAGCAAGCGAACCCGTAGTGTACGGATTGACGTAGTTAAGCAAGAATTCCAGAGTATCGAACACAGGGATTTGGGGGGAACAAATTCAGTTTGTAAATTGTCAAGCAATAAAAGTTTAAGCTTTGCAAATATATTGGGAAAACAGCAACCCTAAAGATCCAGGCATCTAATTGTGGCAATCGATTCAAGATATACTAAAGAACTAAGGACAGAGTTAAGAGTTGCAAAGGTATGCTAAGGTAAAGCAATGTACGGTGAAGTTCCAAGGCTTTATATGACTTATCTAGAAATACTCTCTATAAAGGTTGTTGAGGCTTCAGTATAGAAAGGATCTAAAGACAAGAATTAATCTCAAATACCCAAACTTGTAACCCAAGGATCAAGACTAACTAAACCGATTAAGGTTGTGTCACTCGAAATCGAAGTAGAGGTTGTTGAGGCTTCACTACTACTTAGAAAAGGCAAGCCATGACTAAGTTAAAGCAAATCTTTAAATTTGGATTAAAGTAAAAGCAAAGTTCGTAAACTAATGTAAATTACGGGCAGATCTTGAGTTCCACGGCCGTGGAACCTCAAGAACAGGCCGTGATTTTGGTTCGTCGGCAAATCTCTCTAACTCTCAGGGTCCAATCTGTTTACGATCGATCTATCATCATCTAAGCCACAACTATTAACCCTTCACCTTAGAATTGCTAAAGGGTTTTAGCCAACAACAGTCATTATGATATCAAATTCAAGTTTAAGAAGAATGAAAGATGAAAAGCTTCGAAAACCTTCAATAAACTTCAAATCAATCTCAAATCCACAAACAAGGGTAATAATGTAACAGATTTGGAATAACACAAACCAATAACAATCCTTGATAAGAACGAAGAGCGGGATGTCAATCCGTCTTCTAATCAAACCTAGGAATAAAAGGCGCAACTTCCGCCACACACAACTTCCAAATCTTCAAGCCTTCGTAAATCTCCGTTGCAAAAATGCAATTCTCCGCACGTCCAATGAAAGGTGTGGTCCGGCTCAACCACCAAATCATCATAACTGATGATGTGTCTCGGATCTGGTATATACTCCCTCAGCTGAGACACATGAAGCATAGGATGAACACCCTCTAACCTCGGAGGCAAAGCTAATCTGTATGCTGCCCTCCCGACTTTATCAAGTATCTCAAAAGGACCGACATATCGGGGACTCAACTTCCCCTTTATGCCAAAACGTCTGACGCTTCGCATCGGAGATAATCTCAGCTAGACATGAGCACCCACTTTGACCTCTAGAGGTCGACACCTCCTGTCTGCATATGACTTCTGGCGGCTCTATGCAACCAACATCCTCTCTCTGATCAGCGTTATTCGAGCCATATCATCCTGAATCTGCTCTGGCGTTATATTACTGATACTGCTAGGCTCATCCCAGCATAAAGGTGTATGGCATCTACGCCCATACAGTGCCTCATACGGAGCCAATCCAACACACAAGCTCGCAACATGTCCTCCAGCGTCTGAATGGTCCTCTCTGACTGACCATCTGTCTTAGGATGAAACGTAGTCGTAAAGTATAAACTCGCCCCCAAAGTAGTCTGAATCTGCTGCCAAAACCTTGAGGTAAATTGCGCATCTCGATCAGAGATGATCGTTCTCGGTACACCATGGAGTCTCACTATTTGCCTAGTGTACTCCTCAGCTAATCTACTCATAGGCCATGTCTCTTTGATAGGAATGAAACTACAGTCTTTGTCAGTCTATCCATAACAACCCAAATAGCATCAAAACTCCTACTAGGCCTCAATCCGGTCACAAAGTCAATGGAGACGTCCTCTCACTTCCATTGCGGCATTGGCAGTGGATGGAGCTCACCTCCAGGTCTACAATGCTCAATCTTGACCTGTTGACAGATCGCACACAATGCTACAAATCTGGTCACATCGGGCTTCAGCCCTCCCTACCAATACGATCGTCTCACATCATACAATGAGTCTCTTGTAAAATCCTCTGTCTCAGCTTCGCATCAGCGTGCACACAGACGCAGTCGCATCGTCTCATCACTCCATTTGCTCCTATGGAGAACCGTGGTGCCTACCACGAGACATCTTCTCCCGAATCCTCATTAGGGTCGGGCAGGTACCCCGCTTTTGTTGGATCTCATCCAACAAATTAGGTAGAACCTCTAAAGTGTACAGTTGGACATCCTCATCAGGAAAGTGGATGTCCAACTCTAGCCAAGCAAGATCCCTCTACAACTGAGGCTGAAGTGTCAGTCTCACAATCGCCTTCTCTCGAGGCGTCTTCCTACTCTAGGCGTCGACAACAACGTTCATCTTCCTTGGATGATACATAATCTCAAGTTCAAAGTCCTTGATCAATTCAAGCCATCTACGCTGGCAATTATTCAACTCCCGCTGCGTAAAAATATACTTCAGTCTCTTATGGTCTGTGAAGATCCGACACGTAGCAGCATACAAGTAATTTCTCCAGATCTTCAAAGTATGAACTACCACTGCCAACTCTAGATCACGAGTCGGGTAGTTCTCCTTATACGTCTTCAACCATCGAGACGCATATGCAATCACTATGCCCCTCTACATCAACACACATCCCAAGGCTTGCTTGGATGCATAACTACAAACCACAAAATCCTCAAAACCCTCTGGCTGTGCCAAGATAGGAGCAAAAGTCAAACGCCTCTTCAACTCCTCAAAACTCTAGGCACATTGCTCAGACCATGCAAATCTGGTAGTCTTCCTCAACATACTCGTAAGTGGACGGACAATCACAGAAAATCCTTCAACAAAGCGTAGGTAATATCCGGCTAGGCCAAGGAAGCTACGCACATCCTTGACATTCTTCGGTGTCGTCCATGCAGCAACATACTCAATCTTCGCCGGATCAACCTTGATCCCATCGGCGGAGACGATATGACCCAAAAATGCTACCTCTGGCATCCAAAAATCGAACTTAGAGAGCTAGGCGTACAAGTCTCTATCATGGAGAACTCGCATCACAATCCTCAAGTGTCTTGCATGCTCCTCTCTACTACGAGAGTACATCACGATATCATCTATGAAGACCACCACAAACTAATCCAGGAAGTCGATGAAGATGCTGTTCATCAACTCTATGAAGACCGTTGGGGCATTCGTAAGCCCAAATGGAATCACTACAAACTCATAGTGTCCATATTAGGTTTGAAATGCCGTCTTGTGCACATCCTGCTTTCTCACCCTCAGCTGGTGATATCCTGATCCAACAAGTCATCAATACGGGGCAATGGATACTTGTTCTTGATGGTCACCTTGTTCAGCTCTCTATAGTTAATGCACAATCTCAACGATCCGTCCTTCTTCCACACGAAAAGGACAGGTGCTCCCCACGGGAATACGCTAGGGAGGATGAAGCCCTTCTCAGCCAACTCCTCGAGTTGCTTCTTCAGCTCTAGCATCTCGACAAGCGCCATACGATATGGGCCGCATGCGGGGAGACCTGCACGTACGGTTTTTAGGGGGATCTGGTCGAAAGACCGGCCGGCGCGTACCCGACTAGAGGGACTGAGAAATTAATAGAGTACAAAACTTATCTTCAAGCTTTACCTTACCTTCGAGATTGGTCTCGTACCAGGCTCCAATTCCATGATGAAGTCCACACTCCTCTGAGGTGGCAAACTAGGCAGCTCAGCAAACACATTTGTAAACTCACAGACCATTGTAATATTCTCCAATGCTGGACTCCCTCCATCCTTTATGGCATAACAATAGAAGGCCTCACATCCCTGTGCTATCAATCTCGCTGCTTGTACTACACTAATGATAGATCCTGTCTTCCCAAGATCCCAACCTCAGAAGACCTCTATCTGACCTATATCGGTAGAGACTACCACAGTTCTCCTACCTACATCTAATTCCGCACGATGTCTACACATCCAATCCATACCTAAAATGACTTCCTCATGCCCCAATCGCATGACAAAGAAGTCCACAAGCAACCCACGAGTCCCTAAACGAATGAGACAACCACGTATCTCACGGGTACCTCTGACCCTACCATCATCAAGTAACCCTATAATAAAGGGTATCCTCTCTATCAACCCAAACGCTCTACACATACATCAGAAATAAATGAATGCGTAGCACCGTATCAAATAAAACTCTAACAGGTAAACCATGAAGCAAAATGGTACTTGTAGCAGTTGGTGCAGGTGGCTCCTCTGCACTCCTCAACTTAAAAACTCTACCTTGAGCTCCTCTAGTGTTAGTGGTACTCCCACCACGATCTCTACCTCTACTCGGCCCGGAAACAGATCCTTGAGTAAAAGTTTGATTTGGGACTCTCTACTGTCCTTGTGTCTGCTGTTGAGGTGTCCTCTGCCCACCTCCTTCCGCACTAGCAGGGATAGAACCCTGTTGTGATGTAGCTCCACCCTGCCTACAGAAGGCATCTCTATGACCTGGCCTGCCACAGGTGAAACAAGTCACTGGTGGCCTCGTACACTCTGGTCGCAAATGTCCATGATCACCACAGTTGTAGCACTGTTGTCCCTTCTCTGCAGTCAATGCAAATGAGAGTTAACTCTGGCGTCTCTAGCTCCGTCCAGAACTTGAAGCTCCACAAACGTCACTAGTCTGCCCATTGGTAACATTTTTTTCATTTTTCATTTTTGCTTAGATTTTTCTGTTTTTGTGTGCTTTGTGTGTTTCGTGTTTCGTGTGTGTGCTAGAAGCATTAGTGGCATTGGAAGTCTTTCTTGACATGTGATGATGATGAACCCCTCACCAATCATGGGTGGAGCGGACGCGGAACTTGGACGGCTAGCGGTGCCTAGTGCGGGTTCCGAAGCTTTGAAGGAATGCTTAGAGCTCTCTACCATGGTTGATAGGATCTTCCAACATCAATTCACTTGAACAATCCCGAATACCATAGCAAACACTTTTACATTGTGAGAACCTTCTTTCACTCTCTTTACTTGTATACCACATTGGGGACAATGTGTTTCTAAGTATGGGGTGGGGTTCGCATGATACTTTGCATGATGAGCATCTTAGATAGGTTAATATTTGCACATGTCTTGCATTGTACATACTTAAACCAAAAATCCCATAAAAATCAGAAAATTTTAAAATTTTTTTGTGCTTTCTAGGCTTGGATATGATCCTAATGATGAAACTTGTCTTGTGATTGGCTATGAATGGCCTTATGTGTTGAATTGATAAATGCATATGTGGACTTGAACTACTTCTCTTGAATTCCATGAATGACTTGAGATCATGATGATTGCCTAGAATGGATTGAGTATTGAAAGTCGAAATTACATAATAGTTCTTGCATACCATCTAGGAATGAATGAGGCATTTCATTTTTCTCTACTTCTCATCTTGATCATGATTGCTTGAGCACCTCAATTGATATAAATTCAACCTCCTTTAAAACCCATCCGGGAATAGGAGCATGCTAGTGTGTTTGAATGTGTAAAAGCAAGTGCGGGGTGAAAATGTAATGAAAAGAATGTCGTGAATGGAATGCTGAAATTATTGTGGAAGTGTAGCCAGAATAGGTTTGGGGGCGTTGGTTTAAATGATAAGTAACTCGGTACACTTCACATAATCGGGTGTTGGTGCCTTGCCAAAGTCAAATGAGCCAATAGCCCTAACGAGCTTTGGTATGTGTGCCCGGTGTGGATGCACCTCGAAAAAGAGAAAAAGCCCGAGGATGGCTAATCACCGAGGTTTCGGCTATTGTACACCAATGCCATTGTCTCAAAAATGAGTTAAAGAAAAAGAAAAGAAAGCAAGATAGGGAAAAATGTACACTTGGGGGAAGTTGATCGAGGACAAGGAAGTGAAGTTAGTTCCATTCCCGGATTAGCATCACATACCTAGAAAATTCCCCTCCCAAATTACAACGTTTCTTAGCCTTTTATGTCACAAGCCCTTATGACCTACTTGCATGTTTGTAAGACTTAGTAATCTAGATTGGATAGACTCTTGATCTTCTTGACATCTTCGTCCTCCCTTCTCATGCATGCTTTTGAGTTAAGTACAATTGTCTTTCCATGCCCTTATTGTTTGATACATAATTGCTTATCCAATTGCCATTGATCATGACTATGAAGGTGATCCAATAGTAGAAGCACAAAACCCAAAAAGATTTTTTGCATTTTTCTGCATACATAAATCATGTCATCTCTTAGTCTATAGTTGGGAATTTGCTCGGGGACGAGCAAACATTAAGTATGGGGTATTTTGATAACACGATTTATAGCATAGTTTTAGGTGTACATTTAGATAGGATTCTCGCTCAAGCATGCATGATCTAGCACTAGTCCAATACGTTTTGCACTCAAAACATGTATTTTGTCGAGATAGACGTCTACACGGACTTGTGTGCGTTTTGTAGGTATTTCGGGAAGTTTAGAGCTAAAACGATGCGTTAAAGGATCGTTCATTTAGATGACACGTCCTCGGACTCATTAGGACACATCAAAGGGGTAAGGAGGACTCATGGAACCTTGCCAACACTAGCCATGCACCAAACCACAGCTCAATGATCCAAGGCGAAGTTTCTGCATAGAATCACGGTTTCCTGAAGAACCACGGCCGTGGAAACGACCGTGGATTTTGCCAGATTTTCGTGACAGCTGTGCCACGACTCTCATGGCCAGCTCATGCACAATTTGTTATAAAAGTGGTCCTTGATGGGTTGTTTGAGGCAGCTGGGGTAGTTTGGCAGCAGCTCATCCATTATCCATTTCTCTAACAAATATATTCTCCAAAGAAGAAGATTTTTTTCTAGGAAGGAAAGTGCCCAAGAGAAGAAGAAAGGTTCCATTGAAAAAGAGAGGAGAACACACACATAGCTTCTTGTATTTCGGATTTATTTCTAGAGATTTGTGAACCCTTGAACCTTTTTTTGGAAGGGTTGTAAGTTGTTCTAATTCCATTTTCAGATTGGTTTGTTTTTGAAGTTCACTTGTTCATCTTCTTTCTTTCATTATCTTGCAATGAATGCTATGATTTTATGTTTGTTTGCTTTGATTTCCATTATGAATGTTGTAGGCTAATTTGATGTGATTCTAGGGTATGGAAAGGATGGTTATGGCTAGATCTATGATAGGACGGATTTAGATTTACCTTTGGATGATTTTTGCTTATGAACGTAGCTGCTGTTAGAAATCACGGGTAGTTCTTGTAGAACCACGGTCGTGGTTTCTGTAGAACAAACCGTGATTCTTCCTGGTTCGAAGGATCTTACCTTAGATTCATAAAATTGTTGAAACCCTAAGTTTTGCTGAGTTTAACCTACCCTAGGGTGTCCTAGTGTAGTGACTAAGTGTTAGGAGAGACTTACCCGGTAATCCCTTCCCTTAGAATCTAAAATAGCAAAACCTTAGGTAATGGTGAACCTAACAAGTCGCCATTGGATTAGATGTGCTAGGAATGTTGATTAGGACTTCCCATTCCAAGACTTACCCGGTAAGGATAGGTTAGATCCCTAACTAACAATTCCGGTTTGTGTAGAATTCTTAACCTTAGGTTCTTAGAGACCTAACCGGTAATGAGACCTTAGGTGTGGACTAGTTGGATCATGAGACTTACCCGGTAATTGATCCCAATTTAGAAACACTTAATCCCAACATGTCAAAATCAATCTAAAGAATGAATGAATAACTTGAGTTCTATGCCATAACCGGAACTTCCAACCCCTAGAATCCGTCTTTTCTTTTCTTTGATCATTATCTCGTTTGGTTGTCCATTTTTGTTTATTTTGTTGATTGTTCACCTTGCATGAATTGTGATCTTTGATCATCAAAAACCAACCAAAAACATTTGAGATTTTCGTTCTTTGTTTTTCCTCTTTTCTAACCTTAGACCTTCACTAGACTTAATCACAAAACCGAATCGATTTCACCTTTGTCTTTGTGTTCGACCTTGGAGTACTATCCATACTACAAACGTCCCGTACACTGCGGGTGCGCTAGAAGTTAGGATAATTATAACGAGTATAAATTTAAGGCTTATTGCGTGCACACTTTTTAGCGTACCAAGTTTTTGGCGCCGTTGCCGGGGACTAGGTCTAGATTGAGTCTATTTTGTGATTGTTTCTAGTGTAGATCTTTCTTGTTGCTTTTGATCTCTCTTTGTTTGTGTCTTTGCTTTTCAGGACATCCATTTCTCTTTAGGTGTATGTGAAGATCTCGTGGCAAGGATTTAGCTCCATTCGATCCCGAACCGGAGAAAACCCTTCGATCTAGATCCAAGAACATCCGAAAGGAGAAAGAGATGGCCGGAAGAAACCTCCAAGTTGAATTGGATGAAGCCTTAGAGCAAATAAGGCTAAGAGATGAGCTCTTGGAGGAAGAAAGGAGACTTGCCAATGAGAGGCAAGAGGAAACAAGGAGGGAGAATGAGGAGATTAGGCAAGCACTTGTTCAAGGAGAGCTCAATCGCCGACAACCTCCACCTCCTCCACCACAACCGCAGTCGGCGGCCAATGTTAGGGTCGTTTCCATTGCTATTGAGGAGCCACAAACCCTAGGGAGACGTATGGATCCGGCACAAAGAGCACACCGAACGGGTGTGAATCTAGGAGATCCCGCAACCCACAACTATGAGCTCCGCCCTCAAGTTCTTCAAATGATCCGGCATAATCAATTTGGAGGGATGGAAGGAGAGTCTCCTCACCAACATTTGATGAACTATGAGATTTTGATGGAGACTCTTAGACCACCAAGATTTGAGAGCAACAACCATAAGCTAAGGGCCTTTTCCTTCTCTCTTAAGGACAAAGCCTTGGCTTGGTATCAATCTATTCCACAAGGGCGAGTTGGTACTTGGAAGGAGATGACAACCGAGTTCTTGACCAAGTTCTTCCCACCTTCCAAGACCACCGAATTAAGAGGGAAGATCAATGCCTTTGTGATGAGGGATAGAGAAAGTTTGTTCAAGTCTTGGGAGAGATTCAAAGACCTTCTCCTAGATTGTCCGCACCATGGCATACCAAAGATTGAGCTATTAGAGATCTATTTCAAAGGGCTTGATGAAGATAGCCAATTCAAGCTTCAATCTCTTTCCGGTGGGACATTTATGGAGAAACATGTAGATGATGCTTGGGAGTTTGTGGAGAAGCAAGCTCTAGTGATTGAAAAGTACTCTCATAGGAAGAGCGAAGGAAGAAAGGCGGGAGCATATGAGGTGAGTGAAGTCACCATGAGCAATTTCAAGCTTGACGCCATCAACAACGAGTTGAAGTCCTTGAGAGAGTTGTGTACTACCACCCTGAAGAGCCAAGCAACTCCTCAAGCACCTCCACAAGCTAACTTGTCTTCCAAGGAGGAAGATGTGAATTATATGGGAAGGGGCAATTTCAACAATTACCAAGGCCCAAGAAATTTCAACAACAACCGGCAATTCAACAATTACCGGCCGAACCACAACCATCCCGGATTTTCTTACTCTAATCCGGATGGAGCCTTGAACCCTCCCACCTCCACAAGCACAACTCTACCACAAAGAGCTTCACAAGAACCTCCACCCTGTTTTACTCAACCTTCAAAGGATAGAACCGAAGTCATGTTTGAACAATTGCTAGGAAGATTGAGTGGACTTGAGAGCACCGTGACTTCAATCTCTAAAGCTCAAAAGGTCTTGGAGGCACAAGTCTTTCAAAAGGCGGGTGAAGCACATAGGGATCCGGGGAAGCTTCCCGGAAGAACCGAAGACAACCCAAGAGGCCAAGTGTTGGCTATCACAACAAGGAGTGGGTTGAGTATGAAGGATCCTTTGCCCAAGGACCAAGCTAAGGGAAAGCAAGTAGTGGTAGAAGAGGGAAGAAAGCAAGAGGATGGAGGAAAGAGCAAGGATGTAGAGCCAACCTATATGGCACCGCCTCCATACAAGCCGCCACTACCATTCCCACAATCAAGAGCAAGGGCTCGTTTAGACAATCATTTTGGTAAGTTCCTTGAACTAATGTCCAAGTTGCATATTAACATTCCGTTCATGGATGCCATCTTAGGAATGCCGGCGTATGGCAAGTTTTTGAAAGAGATACTCTCCAACAAAAGGAAGTTGGAGGAGTATGGGGAGATAAGGATGACCAAGAGATCCTCGGAGTTGATCCAAACGATGAAGGAAGAAATGCCACCCAAGCTAAGAGATCCGGGCTCTTTTTGTGTTCCAATTGAGGTAGGAGACGTGAAGTACGAAGCCCTTTGTGATCTTGGGGCAAGTGTAAGCATCATACCGTTTGCACTTAGCAACAAGGTCGGGCTAGGAGAGCCAAAGCCGGTCAAGATGACCCTCTATATGGCGGACCGCTCTATTACTCACCCGGTTGGGATTCTAGAAGACATCCCGGTGCAGCTAGGAGGATTCTACGTGCCTATCGATTTTGTAGTGTTGGACATTCCGGCGGATTATCCGGTTCCCATCATCTTGGGAAGGCCTTTCCTAGCCACCTCCGGATGCTTGGTGGATTGCAAGAACGGGACTCTCTCCTTCAATATCGGGGAAGAGAACATCAAGTTCAAGCTGTCCACAATGATGAAAGGGCCAACCCTTGATGAAGATATCTTCAACATAGTCGAGCAAGAGGAATCTAGAGAAGTTGTGAGCTCGATCTTGATTAAAGATCCTTTGGAAAAGGTTCTTACCTTAAGCATGATGGAAGAAGATGATGAGGAGGCTTGCAAAGAAGAAATCAAAGCCTTGGAAGCCTTGGAAGAGGAGCCTAGAGTTGGATTTGAAAGCCACGAAGAAGTGTTGAACAGCTGCAAGTTCCACAGCCGAGATTTACAAACCACGGCCGTCAAACTTTCTGGACAACTGCGAGAAGCAAACTTGGCAAAAACCACGGTCGTGGAAAATGAGCAACCCGTGTTTCCAACCGTGGTTTTCCCTGAATCAGCTCTTGATGATGATCAAGCTTCTAGGAGCCATCGGGAGTCTTCATTTGCTTTGGACTCATCTCATCCAACCTTATTTGGATCATCTTCAACCGATAAAGGTCCTCCCTCACTTGAACTTAAACCCCTCCCCTCTCATTTAAAGTATGCATTCCTTGGAGATAATTCTACATATCCTGTGATTGTTAATGCATGCTTGAGTGATGATGAACTTGCTAAATTGCTGCATGAACTAAGATTGCATAAGAAAGCCATTGGTTATACTATTGATGATTTGGTTGGCATTAAACCATCTTTGTGCATGCATAAGATAATGATGGAAGATAACCACAAACCCTCTATTGAACATCAAAGGAGATTGAATCCTATAATGAAAGAGGTGGTCAAAAAGGAAATCATTAAGTTGCTAGATGTGGGAATTATCTACCCTATCTCGGATAGTAAGTGGGTTAGCCCCGTTCATGTAGTACCTAAGAAAGGTGGAATGACGGTAGTAACTAATGAGAACAATGAACTAATACCGACTAGGACGGTTACGGGGTGGAGGATGTGCATTGATTATAGGAAATTGAACATGGCCTCTAGGAAAGACCACTTTCCCCTCCCCTTCATTGACCAAATGCTAGAAAGGTTAGCTCAACACTCTCACTTTTGCTATCTAGATGGGTATAGTGGATTCTTCCAAATCCCTATCCACCCCGATGACCAAGAGAAAACGACTTTTACATGTCCATGGGGTACCTTTGCATATAGGAGAATGCCATTTGGGTTGTGTAATGCACCCGCCACCTTTCAAAGGTGCATGATGGCCATCTTTTCGGAATACATAGAAAATATCATGGAACTGTTCATGGATGATTTCTCTGTTTATGGTTCTTCTTTCGATGATTGCTTGGCTAACTTGTCATTAGTGTTGCAAAGATGTGAGGAGACAAATCTTGTCTTAAATTGGGAAAAATGCCACTCCATGGTAAGTGAAGGGATTGTGTTAGGACACTTGGTGTCTAACCGTGGCATTGAGGTTGATAGAGCTAAAATTGAAACGATAGAGAAGTTGCCACCACCTACCTCGGTGAAGGGGGTAAGGAGTTTCTTAGGGCATGCCGGTTTTTACCGGAGGTTCATTCAAGATTTCTCTAAAATTTCTAAGCCTCTCACTAACCTACTAATGAAGGATGTTGATTTTGTCTTTTCCAAAGATTGTCTTGAAGCGTTTTGTAGGTTGAAGAACGCCTTGATCTCCGCTCCTATCATGCAACCTCCGGATTGGAGTCTACCATTTGAAATCATGTGCGATGCAAGTGATGTGGCCGTTGGGGCCGTTTTAGGGCAAAGGAAAGAAGGGCGCACTCATGCTATTTACTATGCTAGCAAGACGCTAGATGATGCCCAACTCAACTATGCTACCACCGAGAAGGAGTTGTTGGCGGTGGTATATGCATTTGAGAAGTTCCGCTCGTACCTTGTTGGAGCGAAGGTCATAGTTTATACGGATCATGCGGCGATCCGTTATCTACTTACAAAGAAGGATGCCAAACCAAGGTTGATCTGGTGGATCCTTCTTCTTCAAGAGTTTGATTTGGAGATAGGAGATAAGAAGGGATCCGAGAACTCCGTGGCGGATCACCTTAGTAGACTCCCACCATTGGAGCTTGGGAAAGACAACATCCCGATAGATGATTCATTCCGGGATGAACAATTGCAAATGGTGGAAGAATGCTTGTTCCACGTGGCTAGAGGAAGTGAGCCATGGTACACCGACATCGTGAACTACTTGGTGTGTGAGGAAGTGCCTCCCGGACTTACATATGCACAAAGGAAGAAGTTCTTCAACGATGTAAGGCATTACTATTGGAGTGAGCCACTTCTATTCAAGAGAGGCCCGGATGGGGTGCTTAGAAGATGCATACCGGAAGATGAAATGGAGAGTGTGATCCGGCATTGTCACTCCTTACCATGTGGAGGCCATGCTAGCTCACACAAAACATGTGCAAAGGTATTGCAATCCGGTTTTTATTGGCCTAACTTGTTTAGAGATGTGCAAGGTTTTGTAGCGGCATGTGATACTTGCCAAAAGACGGGGAACATCTCAAGGAGGAATGAAATGCCCTTGAACAACATCCAAGAAGTTGAAATTTTTGATGTGTGGGGTGTGGACTTCATGGGACCATTCCCTTCTTCATGTGGAAATCTCTACATCCTATTGGCGGTGGACTATGTATCAAGATGGGTGGAGGCAATTGCCTCTCCTACAAATGATGCCAAGGTGGTGGTGCGGTTCTTCAACCGAGTGATCTTCCCTAGGTTTGGAACACCAAGGGTGATCATTAGTGATGGAGGGAAGCACTTCACAAATAGGAATTTTGGGGCACTTTTGGCCAAGTATGGGGTGACTCATAAGGTGGCAACACCCTACCATCCCCAAACTAGTGGTCAAGTGGAGATCTCCAACCGAGAGATCAAGGCCATCCTCGAGAAGACGGTGTCTAGGACAAGGAAGGATTGGGCTATGAAGCTAAATGACGCACTATGGGCATATAGAACCGCCTTCAAGACACCAATTGGAACCACCCCCTACAAGTTGGTCTATGGCAAGTCTTGCCATCTTCCGGTGGAAATGGAGCATAGAGCTTATTGGGCCATTAAGTGGCTAAATTTTGACCTCAAGGAGGCAGGAGAAAAGAGGTTGCTCGATATCAATGCCCTTGAGGAGCTCCGGTTGGAAGCCTATGAGAATGCCCGGATCTACAAGGAGAGAACCAAAAGGTGGCATGACAAGAGGATCATCCCAAAGGAGTTGAGTGAAGGAGATCTTGTCCTTCTCTTCAACTCAAGGCTAAGGCTCTTTCCCGGAAAGCTCAAATCAAGATGGACCGGGCCATATGTGGTGAAGAAGATCTTTCCCCATGGAGCTATTGAAATAGGAGGGGAGCATTGTGGAAATTTTAAAGTGAATGGGCATCGCTTGAAGAAGTATATTCCGGGAGCCCCGATAGACATGATTGCCCCGCTCCACCTTGAATAGACGCTGCCGAGTTTGGTCAAGCTAGTGACCTTAAAGAAGCGCTTGGTGGGAGGCAACCAATTGGTAAATTTTTTTTCATTTTTCATTTTTGCTTAGATTTTTCTGTTTTTGTGTGCTTTGTGTGTTTCGTGTTTTGTGTGTGTGCTAGAAGCATTAGTGGCATTGGAAGTCTTTCTTGACATGTGATGATGATGAACCCCTCACCAATCATGGGTGGAGCGGACGCGGAACTTGGACGGCTAGCGGTGCCTAGTGCGGGTTCCGAAGCTTTGAAGGAATGCTTAGAGCTCTCTACCATGGTTGATAGGATCTTCCAACATCAATTCACTTGAACAATCCCGAATACCATAGCAAACACTTTTACATTGTGAGAACCTTCTTTCACTCTCTTTACTTGTATACCACATTGGGGACAATGTGTTTCTAAGTATGGGGTGGGGTTCGCATGATCCTTTGCATGATGAGCATCTTAGATAGGTTAATATTTGCACATGTCTTGCATTGTACATACTTAAACCAAAAATCCCATAAAAATCAGAAAATTTAAAATTTTTTTTGTGCTTTCTAGGCTTGGATATGATCCTAATGATGAAACTTGTCTTGTGATTGGCTATGAATGGCCTTATGTGTTGAATTGATAAATGCATATGTGGACTTGAACTACTTCTCTTGAATTCCATGAATGACTTGAGATCATGATGATTGCCTAGAATGGATTGAGTATTGAAAGTCGAAATTACATAATAGTTCTTGCATACCATCTAGGAATGAATGAGGCATTTCATTTTTCTCTACTTCTCATCTTGATCATGATTGCTTGAGCACCTCAATTGATATAAATTCAACCTCCTTTAAAACCCATCCGGGAATAGGAGCATGCTAGTGTGTTTGAATGTGTAAAAGCAAGTGCGGGGTGAAAATGTAATGAAAAGAATGTCGTGAATGGAATGCTGAAATTATTGTGGAAGTGTAGCCAGAATAGGTTTGGGGGCGTTGGTTTAAATGATAAGTAACTCGGTACACTTCACATAATCGGGTGTTGGTGCCTTGCCAAAGTCAAATGAGCCAATAGCCCTAACGAGCTTTGGTATGTGTGCCCGGTGTGGATGCACCTCGAAAAAGAGAAAAAGCCCGAGGATGGCTAATCACCGAGGTTTCGGCTATTGTACACCAATGCCATTGTCTCAAAAATGAGTTAAAGAAAAAGAAAAGAAAGCAAGATAGGGAAAAATGTACACTTGGGGGAAGTTGATCGAGGACAAGGAAGTGAAGTTAGTTCCATTCCCGGATTAGCATCACATACCTAGAAAATTCCCCTCCCAAATTACAACGTTTCTTAGCCTTTTATGTCACAAGCCCTTATGACCTACTTGCATGTTTGTAAGACTTAGTAATCTAGATTGGATAGACTCTTGATCTTCTTGACATCTTCGTCCTCCCTTCTCATGCATGCTTTTGAGTTAAGTACAATTGTCTTTCCATGCCCTTATTGTTTGATACATAATTGCTTATCCAATTGCCATTGATCATGACTATGAAGGTGATCCAATAGTAGAAGCACAAAACCCAAAAAGATTTTTTGCATTTTTCTGCATACATAAATCATGTCATCTCTTAGTCTATAGTTGGGAATTTGCTCGGGGACGAGCAAACATTAAGTATGGGGTATTTTGATAACACGATTTATAGCATAGTTTTAGGTGTACATTTAGATAGGATTCTCGCTCAAGCATGCATGATCTAGCACTAGTCCAATACGTTTTGCACTCAAAACATGTATTTTGTCGAGATAGACGTCTACACGGACTTGTGTGCGTTTTGTAGGTATTTCGGGAAGTTTAGAGCTAAAACGATGCGTTAAAGGATCGTTCATTTAGATGACACGTCCTCGGACTCATTAGGACACATCAAAGGGGTAAGGAGGACTCATGGAACCTTGCCAACACTAGCCATGCACCAAACCACAGCTCAATGATCCAAGGCAAAGTTTCTGCATAGAATCACGGTTTCCTGAAGAACCACGGCCGTGGAAACGACCGTGGATTTTGCCAGATTTTCGTGACAGCTGTGCCACGACTCTCATGGCCAGCTCATGCACAATTTGTTATAAAAGTGGTCCTTGATGGGTTGTTTGAGGCAGCTGGGGTAGTTTGGCAGCAGCTCATCCATTATCCATTTCTCTAACAAATATATTCTCCAAAGAAGAAGATTTTTTTCTAGGAAGGAAAGTGCCCAAGAGAAGAAGAAAGGTTCCATTGAAGAAGAGAGGAGAACACACACATAGCTTCTTGTATTTCGGATTTATTTCTAGAGATTTGTGAACCCTTGAACCTTTTTTTGGAAGGGTTGTAAGTTGTTCTAATTCCATTTTCAGATTGGTTTGTTTTTGAAGTTCACTTGTTCATCTTCTTTCTTTCATTATCTTGCAATGAATGCTATGATTTTATGTTTGTTTGCTTTGATTTCCATTATGAATGTTGTAGGCTAATTTGATGTGATTCTAGGGTATGGAAAGGATGGTTATGGCTAGATCTATGATAGGACGGATTTAGATTTACCTTTGGATGATTTTTGCTTATGAACGTAGCTGCTGTTAGAAATCACGGGTAGTTCTTGTAGAACCACGGTCGTGGTTTCTGTAGAACAAACCGTGATTCTTCCTGGTTCGAAGGATCTTACCTTAGATTCATAAAATTGTTGAAACCCTAAGTTTTGCTGAGTTTAACCTACCCTAGGGTGTCCTAACAAGTCGCCATTGGATTAGATGTGCTAGGAATGTTGATTAGGACTTCCCATTCCAAGACTTACCCGGTAAAGATAGGTTAGATCCCTAACTAACAATTCCGGTTTGTGTAGAATTCCTAACCTTAGGTTCTTAGAGACCTAACCGGTAATGAGACCTTAGGTGTGGACTAGTTGGATCATGAGACTTACCCGGTAATTGATCCCAATTTAGAAACACTTAATCCCAACATGTCAAAATCAATCTAAAGAATGAATGAATAACTTGAGTTCTATGCCATAACCGGAACTTCCAACCCCTAGAATCCGTCTTTTCTTTTCCTTGATCATTATCTCGTTTGGCTGTCCATTTTTGTTTATTTTGTTGATTGTTCACCTTGCATGAATTGTGATCTTTGATCATCAAAAACCAACCAAAAACATTTGAGATTTTCGTTCTTTGTTTTTCCTATTTTCTAACCTTAGACCTTCACTAGACTTAATCACAAAACCGAATCGATTTCACCTTAGTCTTTGTGTTCGACCTCGGAGTACTATCCATACTACAAACGTCCCGTACACTGCGGGTACGCTAGAAGTTAGGATAATTATAACGAGTATAAATTTAAGGCTTATTGCGTGCACACTTTTTAGCGTACCACTGAGGCTCGATCCTGCTAATCTATCAAGGACTCACAATGAAATCCCGCCATATAAGAGCGTGTACTCTCCCTCAGTCGACGAGAGAACAAATACATGTGTTGGTCCTCAAATAGTGCAGCTGGACCCAGTAATGCCAGCTCTGTTTAGAAGCGGTTGATGGCATTTCTATCGGCACATCCTCAAACCCCGGCTCCACGAAGTCCTGCAGTTTCTCCCTCCTCAATGAGGCAAGGCAGAAACACTCTCTAACCGGGCTCCTCATCTACTCATAGCTAGTGGCTCGACCCCGCATGGTCCTACACCACCACTAGTGAGCTAGGTCACAGAATAGTGTTTGGACCAACTCTATCCGTCTGTCCTCTAGGCATCTGATAGACTCAAGAGTTGAGTCCATATGCCCAATCCAAACCTCTATCTCTAATCCCATCTTCCCAGAGAAAGGGGGTACTCCCAACTGATGGAATGCCTTCAACCAAGTGTCTAGTCGAGGCCCTCTATACTCCTCTGGAGCTCTAACAGTCTCAGCAGCACGTGCCGGCATAACTGACACCTGAGTGGCTCCATGGGACATCTCAGAAGATCCCTCATGCACTAGTAGATCTGGGGCTCGTCTACCCGCTTTGGCAGTCTTCTCCACTCGCCTAATGTAAGCACGGAAATTTGGTCCCCTCATAGACACACGATCTGAGTCATCTGACTGGACCTACTGTGATCGTTGTCTCCCAGATCCACCGCTCCTCATCTCAGGAATGACACTCTCAGCAATCTCCTCATGAACCTCCCCCACCACTAGTCGATCAGCAGTGGTAACTAGTCATTGTCCTACCATCCTCGGAGGAAGAGGTGGTCTACCTCTACCCCGGCCTACAACAGAAGTTTCTAGTCCGAGCCATTTGCGGGGTATGCACACCTAACTTATAAGGCTATATATATGCCATATGTATATGTATATATATATATATACATATCTATACTACTGAGATCCACGGCAGAGGTGACGACTTCCCGTACATTCTATCCCAAAAGAACACTTTTAAAACCAAAATCCTTTGAAAACGTCAGACCCCTTTCGGGTTTTGTTTATTTTATCCATCTGACCTTATTGCAGGTAGCAAGTGCCATTGCTGTCAACCTAAGGCTCTGATACCAACTCTGTAACACCCCGATTCCGTGGGACTCGAGATGCCACATTGGGCTATAATCTCACACTTGATCTTGACCCTAACATGACAACAAGTTCACTGGACCTTACAACATGACACTAACAGATTTAAAAACACATACATATAAAATTATACATCAAAGGTATACAAAATCATATCCGAGTATAAAACATCATCCTCACATAGGAGGTATACAAACATCATCCTCACGCAGGAGGTATATATAATATCCCCGAAACCATAACCACCTAATGTACGAGAGTCCTCGGCCTGTCACCCTGCCGGATCTCTTTGCAGCTCTCCTATCCTGAAAAACATCTACAACACGGTATAAAACCTTTATCTAACCATACATATATAAGGTAATGCATAAGCACAAGCACAAGTCATGAAAGATAAACACATAATAATGTTGTCACTCATTTACCCATTTAGTTATCTTTATATAAGGTCTTACTCAATCGTATATATATATATAGATATACGAAACTATGTGACACAAGGAACATATCATCCTCGCCTCTGGGCCTGCTAGCCATCTGTGGTAGTGTCTGTTACACAACCCATGTACCCTATGGGAGTGGTGTTGTGCCCTTCCCGTATACCAGGTCTGGCCTCACGTCAGAGAACATCCAAGACTCCTTACAACATGAAAGGGAAAGGTTATCACTGCCACTGTAAGGGGGCTATCAATAAAACATAGGTCGGTAATAATCGACATTGCATGCTATCATATCAAGCATATAACACACACACACCACTCATGCACACACCCAATATAAGGATGGTATCTAAGTAAGTCCTACGGACTTACCTCAACCTTGTACAATCTCAACCACGATCAATCTTCAATCCTGAGAGGGACACTGTCAAATAACAAGGCATAGAGATATTACAATCTCCTATCAATCAAAGGGGACACACCTAGACCCAAGGGATCCATAGGATCATAATCAACCTAAGCCACACAACCTACTAATCCTCAAATCCATACCAGGCATAACATGATCATAATATCATCATCACACTCTCATCAATACCTAGCATGATACTACACACTCACACAAGGAAACGAAGGGACAATGCCATCCTTAGGCAAGCCCAAAAGCAAGACAAACCTACGTGAAAGATCAACACAAGGATGGAATGCAGGGAACTGCAGGGGTGGGCCTAGGTGGCGTTGGGGCGGCATATGGCCGGCTCTGGGGCGGCTTGGCTGGGCGTAGGGGCGGATGGTGTGTAGATTGCACACTTCAGCTCCTCTTTCGCTTCTTCACTTGAACCTCTTCACTCCTTCAACCAGCATCGCCATACATACAATATATAAATTAAACAAATCCTAGAAAGGCTGCCAAAAGATCAATCTTGTGGAATCCTAAGCTAGAAGACGATAAGAGAAGAAAAGAAGAAAGAAAGACGAAAGAAAGGGAAAATTAACCAGCTGAACCCTAACAGAGGAAGAACAGCACACCATAACCTCAAGGCTGGCTCAACACAAGCACAACAACATCATCAAACCAACATCAAACTCTCTTCAAAACTCTTTCCAGATCAAAGAAAACAAGAAGAAGATTCAATGAGGGAAGAAGAAGGAAGAAGAACGTAAGGGAGAGAAGATGGAGCTGGAAGAGATGAGAAACCCTCCACATGAAGCAAGGAAATAACTTGTATAGGAAGCCATCCCAAAGCACGGGTCAAGGTCAACAATGCCGGTTGCAGCACACCACAAACCGCAGGGGCGGCTCATGGAGGGGCAGGGGCGGATCAAGGTGGCCGCAAGGGCGCAATATCTGGCCGCAGGGGCGGTTCAGGCAGCTCTTATCACAACTCAACACTCTCAGCACCTCCAAGACTAAGGTTCTTACAGTGTAGGGAATCCGAGATGAGCTTAATGTGAGAGTTAGATTTCTTTCTTGGTCTTCAAGTCACACAAGCAAAGAAATGAATTTTTCTTAATCAAAGCTAGTATACCAAGTACTTACTCAAGAAATATAAAATGGATCAATTCAAGGTAGCAAAAACTCCTATGATTTCCACACTTTCACTTGATCAAGACAAGAATGGTAAAAATTTTGTACAAAAGGAGTATCGAGGTATGATTGGTTCTTTGTTATATTTGACCGCTAGTCGACCTGAAATTATGTTTTGTGTATGCATGTGTGCAAGATTTCAAGCTGATCCCAAAGAGTCACACTTGATAGTTGTGAAAAGGATATATCGGTATCTCAATGGCACTAAGGACTTAGGGTTTTGGTATACACGTGAAAACTCGTTTAACCTATTTGGCTATTGAGATGTTGACTTTGCAGGCTATAAGGTTTATAGAAAGAGAAATTCCATATGTTTCAAATTCTTAGGGTCATCCGTAATCAGTTGACATTCCAAGAAGCAAAATTTTGTCTCCCTATCCACAGCCAAAGCCGAATATATAGCTGCTAGAGCTGTTGTGCGCAAATTCTATCCACAACTTTGTGATCTTGGTTTTGAACTCAAAGGTAAACCTATTAAATGTGATAATACTAGTGCTATTTCGATTACTAAAAATCCCGTGCAACATTCAAGAGCAAAGCATATCGACGTAAGACATCACTTTCATACGTGATCATGTTGAAAAAGGTGATGTTTCTATATCTTTTACTTTTACTAACTTGCAGCTTGTAGATATATTTACTAAGCCTCCACCTGAAGATCGATTCAATTTTATTAGATTAGAGCTTGGTATGTTGAACAAGGAAGAATTAATTTTGGGGGAGTAAATCATTTTATTTCCAGCTTATAATGCAGTCCACTTTTCTATTTCAAGGCCTTGCAATGCAATCCAAGGTCTTGAAACGGAGTTGAAGGACTATTTTAGTAATCATAAATCGGATTAATTGTTGTTATCTTTTTAGCTAATTGATCATTAAATCATTTTAAAGAAGAGTTTTTATAATGATTTCTAATGATTTTCACCAAGATTTTATTTTCAAAATTCAAATCTTTTTGAAAGTTGGTTATGATTTATTATGATAGCATGCAAATCATTTTCGGTTTTCAAGACCTTGATTCTCTCAAGATCTTAATGAGCCATAAATTGATTTGACATGTCTCCTTTTAATACAATCCTCTTTTCCACCTTTATCTCTTTCCTTCTTTAATACGTTTACAATACCCCATGCTTTACTCTCCCTCTTCCAAAAATCGCTCGGTTACTCTCACAAACTCATCCATGGCAACAAAGAGAAACTATAACCGTCTTGCTTCGACTCACAAAGCAAACACAACCCATATATCCTCAGCATCTAAAGAGCCACATTTTCCGGAGGATGTTGATATCTCTCCTCACATTGGGCTACCAACAACCTGGTTCATCAAATTGAAAGCCACAAGAACCTGGTTGGACGGGTTTCACAATCGCCCACTCTGCATGTGCGATTCGGTCGACATGGAGTTCCTAGAGATGCATCAACCGGTAGAAACTGCTTTCACCAGACTTACAAGGTTGTTCTATGTCAACCTCTCAACCAAACAGGAAAAGGGAACCTTCACCCTTGATATAGTGGTTAAAGGTACGCCAATTTCTTTCACTCCTACCGTTATGAGCGAGATTTTTGGGCTTCCCACAAATACTTCCCTCCAACACCCTTCTAGATCTGAGAGTATTAGGATTGCAAATGAGAAATTTCTGGTCCCAAACTCCAAGTCTTGACAGCTCACCCACACCTCCCTAACCCTAGACGCCAATATTGTTTTTACTGTTTTGGTTAGGTGCGTAAATCTCCGAGCTAACTCAAGGGAACAGTTGACAGATCAGACTCTCAAAGAGATCTACTTGATTTTGTTTGGGTTGGATATTGACCCGCCTAACCTAATCCTGAACCACATGGTCCACTCCATAAACTCCACCCGAGCCATCCCCTTGCTTGATGGGAATCTACTACCTAAGATTTTTGCTCATTTTTCCATCGACACCTCCACTGAGGATCAGCAAATGTCTACTGGAAGAATAGATGAACAATGTCTAGAAAGATTAGGAGTGGAAAAGACTCTTGCCGGAGTATGCACATTAAAGGGCAAGACAGTTGTTGTGACACCATCCCCTACAATTCCTTTTGTATCTGAGACTAGGCTGGATGGATTTGAGCTGGATATGCTGAGGTTATGGAAATTGAAGTACTCACAATGTCTCAAACACAGAACAACATAATAAGAAACAAGAAGCAACACCATGGTCGAGAAGGATCAAGCATCTAGTGGTGGAGGATATGGAAATTGAGTAGGGTTGAAAGCATGCCCGAATTGTTGATGATACATCTCCATCATCACCTGGTGGTGAATAGCGTCACACTCATCCATGTCGCGCCTCATATCACCTATCAATTGGGTCTGAGTAGTGTGACGCTTGTTAGCATGAAATATTGTGATATTTTAGGCACGTTTTCTAAGTGTATTTCATCCATATTGGTATTCATTGATAAATGATTGAAGCATTTATGAGTTAGTTTATCTATATTGTCGATATAGAGGTCTACATAAGCTTTGTGTTGATTGTAGGCAATTAAGAGCTAAAACCGAACGGATTGAAGGAGAATGGAGATGAATTGAGCATGTCCTAGGATTGAGGACATCACTAGGAGCTAAGGAAGATGCTAAGCTGAAGAATAGCACGAGACAAAGGAGAATTACGATCTACATGTGTTCCACGCCCTAAAATAAGGCCATACTAGGATCCACGCTCTAAACCACGGCCGTGGAACCTTGGCAAGACAAGCGTGGAGCATTCCAGCAAGTTACACGGTCGTGGAAAGTTGTGACAAACCGTGATGAATTTCCACGCTCTAAACCACGCTCTAAACCACAGTCGTGAAATCCCAAAGAACCATGATTTAGGCGATCTTTAAACGTACAACTTAAAGCCATGATCTTTTACACATTGGGATGGGCTCAAATTTTATCTTGCCCTATAAAAGGACGGAATGAGAGAGATTCCGTCACCTTCGCTTACACCTCCGTTTAGAGATTGCGCCTAGCCCTATTGAAATTCCGAATTGACGGAAAGCTTAGAGAAGAGTGAAGATTTGGAAGATTGTTTGTAAGGAGATTTCATCCTTTATCCTTAGGTTTGATTAGAAGACGGATTGACATCCCGTTCTTTGTTCTTATCAAGGATCGTGATTGCTTGTGTTATTCTTAATCTACTTACATCATCGTTCTTTGTTTGTGGATTTGAGATTGAATTGAAGTTTATTCAAAGTTTTCGAAAGTTTTCATCTTTCATTCTTTTAAATCTTGAATTTGATATCAATATGACTGTTGTTGGCTAAAACCCTGTAGCAATTCTAAGGTGAAGGGTTGATAGTTGTGGCTTAGATGATGATAGATCGATCGTAAACAGATTAGACCCTGAGAGTTAGAGAGAATCATCGAGGAACCCAAAATCACGGCCTGTTCTTGAGTTCCACGGCCGTGGAATCTCAAGATCCACCCGTAATTTCCTTCAGTTTACGAACCTTGCTTTTACTTTAATCCAAAGTTAAAGATTTGCTTTAACTTAGTCTTGGCTTGCCTTTTCTAGGTGGTAGTGAAGCCTCAACAACCTCTACCTCGATTTCGAGTGTCACAACCTTAATCGGTTAAGTTAGTCTTGATACTTGGATTACAAGTTTGGGTATTTGACATTAATTCTTACCTTAAGATCCTTTCTATATTAAAGCCTCAACAACCTTTATAGAGAGTATTTCTAGATAAGTCACATAAAGCCTTGGAACTTCACCGTACATTGCTTTGCATTAGTATACCTTTGCAACTCTTAACTCTGTCCTTATATCTTTAGTATATCTTGAATCGATTACCACAACTAGATTCCTGGATCTTTAGGATTGTTGTTTTCCCAATATTTACAAAAGCTCATACATTTACTTGCTTGACAATTTATAACTGGATTTAACCCCCCAAATCCCTGTGTTCGATACTCTGGAATTCTTGCTTAACTACGTCGATCCGTACACTGCGGGTTCGCTTGCTTGATTCTAGTTTTATAAATTTAAAGCTTATTTGCACGCACGCTAAGTGGCGAACAAGTTTTTGGCGCCGTTGCCGGGGATTTGGTCTAGGCCGAATTCGGTTATCGGTTGTCAAGCTTGGGAGCTTTTCCCTTGTTATTTGATATCTCTTCGAGTGTATGCGCAGGTCTAGGAATAACGAAGAACCCTTACCTCTTGATCAAGAGATTGAGAGGACTTTGAGGAGAAAGCTTAAGGAAAGAAAAATGGCTGAAGAGAAAGAACGTGATTTCCAAACGGAGTTAGCGGAAAAGGAAGCTCAACTCCAATGGAGTGAGAAGACTCGTAGGGAAGAAACGGATCGTCATCAAATGAAAGTTGACGATTTAACAGACATGATGTTCCAAATGAGGTTGGAAATAAACAACCTCAAGGAGAAAAAGTGAAGAAGGAGGCCATCAAGATCGGTTAGAGCCAACTCATCCAATGAGGATAGCGACTCCTCCATGCCACCACTAGAGGAAATTGATCCAACGATCAATGTGAATCCATTCTTTCCACGGCCAGCTGCAAATCGCCGTGTTCCACCTAGAGGTGCGAGGGTCGAACGTGTAGATGAGGAGCCAAGAACTCTTGGCCAAAGAATGGATCCAACGCAGCAACCATGCCGTTTAGGTATGAACTTTGATGTTGACGATGCACAAGGATTTAGCTTCAACCCTCAAGTTATTACCATTGTCCGCCAAAATCAATTTGGTGGAACAAGCGCTGAATCTCCACATCAACATCTACAAAATTTTGAGATTATGATGGAGACAATGAAGCCGAAGAACGCAACTACCAACAGCTACAAACTCAAGCCTTTCTTCTTCTCCTTGAAGGGGAAAGCATTGTCTTGGTATCAAGCTCTTCCAAGTGGGAAGCTTGAAACATGGGAGGATCTTTCTTCAGAATTCCTCACTAAGTTCTTTCCGCCATCTAAAACGGCGGAGTTAAGAGGTAAGATTAATGCATTTTCTATGAGATCTAACGAAAGTTTGTTTCAATCTTGGGAAAGATTTCAGGATTTGCTATTGGATTGCCCTCATCATGGCATATCCAAGCTTGCACTATTGGAGATATACTATAAGGGGCTGGATGTGGAAACACAATTCAAGCTCCAATCCCTCTCATGTAGTACATTTATGGACATGAGGGAAGATGACGCTTGGGACTTCATTGAGAAGCAAGCGCGAGTTATAGAGAAGTATTCTCATCGGAAAGTGGAGGCGAATCATGTGGATCAAGGAGCAAAGCTATCACAAGCAGCTCAAACTCAAATCTTTTCTCTCAATACGGAGATTAAGGAGTTGAAGGAAACCATCAAGAACAACTTTCCAAAGCAAAAGGAACAAGATGTGGGTTATTTAGGCAACAACTATAACCACAACGGTAATGAGAATACCAATCGCAACAATCGGAACAACAACCGGAACAATTGGAACAACAACAACAACAACCGGAACAACAATTGGAACAACAATAGGGGTTCAAACAACAACAATTGGCGTTCAAATCAACAAAATTCCGGTAATTCTTATCCTTCCAATTCAGGAAATTCAATAACTCCACCTTCCTCTTCTTCCACTCCTTTGAAAAGCCAGGGGCAAACATCTAATGGTGGAAGTACTTCGGGGAAAGAGAAGCCCGATCCCATGTTGGAAACAATTTTGGGCAAGCTTCAAGGGTTGGAGACTCGCATCATCAAAGTTGATGATCACATCACTAAGATTGACAAAGCCCAAAATGTTTTAGAAAACCAAATGTTCAGCCATGCGGAGGAAGTTCCTAGGAATCAAGGGAAACTTCCAGGAAAAACGGAGGACAACCCAAAAGGAAGGGTGATGGCAATCACAACTAGGAGCGGAATAACAACTACCAACCCGCAACCTAAGTTTGTAGAAGTCCCCGTTGAGAAAGAGAAAGAAAAGGGGAAGGAGAAGGAAGATGTCTACGTTCCTCCTCCAGCTTACAAACCTCCCCTACCATTTCCGCAATCTAGAGCAAGAGCGCGTCTAGACAAACAATTTGGTAAGTTTATTGAACTCATGAGCAAACTGCATATTAATATACCTTTCATTGATGCTATTGTAGGTATGCCAGCTTATGGTAAGTTCTTAAAGGAGATCCTCTCTAACAAGAGAAAGCTAGAGGACTTTGGAGAGGTTAAGATGAGTTCGGATTCTTCGGATCTCATCAAGACCATGAAAGAGAAGATGCCCCCAAAGCTAAAGGATCCGGGGTCATTTTGTATTCCCATAGGAGTGGGAGATGTCACATATGATGCATTATGTGACTTGGGAGCAAGTGTGAGCATCATCCCACTTGCATTATGTAGGAAGATCGGTTTAGGTTATCCTAAACCGGTGAAGATGACGTTGTACATGGCGGATCGATCCATAACTCGCCCCGTCGGTATAGTTGAAGACGTTCCGGTCAAGCTAGGTAAATTCTATGTTCCTATAGATTTTGTTGTGCTTGACATTCCTGCAGATAGTCCGGTCCCTATCATTCTCGGAAGACCGTTTCTTGCAACATCCGGCTGCATAGTCGATTGCAAGAATGCTAGACTCGCCTTTTACATAGGAGAAGAGAAGGTAGAGTTCGTTCTTTCCATTCTAGTGAAGGAACCAATATTTGATGAGGATATATTCAATATCCATGAAGAAGGGCTATCTAGAGAGGAGGTAAGTGCTATTCTCTTCAAAGATCCTTTGCAAAAGGTTATTTCTATGAGCCTAACGGATATAGGGGAAGAAGAGGAGTGCAATGAGGCAATTGAAGCCTTAGAAGCACAAGAAGAAGTGTGTGAAGAAGAGTTCGAGAAACTCCACGATGAGGCAGAAAACGTACGGATCCACGGTCAGACGGCCTATTCCACGGCCGTGGATTTTACCAACAAAAGCGTGGAGCACTCCAGAGGGTTACACGGTCGTGGAGGAAATAGAGCCACCGTATTTACTTTCCACGCCCAAAACCACGGCCGTGGAGAAGTCAGGGACACCGTAATTTTGGGTGAGCTCGATGGAAATTGTGTCTCTTCTACAACTTCTCTTGAATCTTCTCCAACACCTTCTACATCCTTAGACACTTCTAAGGAAACATCGGATGCTCCTCAAGAGCCATTGGAAACTCCGATAGTTATGAAATTGAAACCACTTCCTACACATCTAAGGTACGCATTTCTTGGACCTAATTCTACCTTTCCGGTAATTGTTAGTTCCGATTTAAGCATAGATGAACATAGTAAGCTTATGGTTGTCCTTAAGAAACATAGGAAAGCTCTAGGATACACTATAGAAGACTTAGTTCGAATCAAACCTTCCCTATGCATGGATTAGATTTTGATGGAAGAGGATTTTAGGACTTCTCGACAACCTCAAAGGCGGTTGAATCCGACCATGAAGGAGGTTGTCAAGAAGGAACTTCTTAAACTTCTTGATGCAGGTATCATCTACCCTATCTCCGATAGCAAGTGGGTGAGTCCCGTACAAGTGGTTCCGAAGAAGGGAGGAATGACGGTCATCACCAACAAGAATAACAAACTCATTCCTACCCGAACCGTAACAGAATGACGGATGTGCATAGACTACCGCAAGCTAAACAACGCGATGAGGAAGGATCACTTCTCACTACCCTTCATCGATCAAATGCTTGAAAGGTTAGCACAACATTCGCATTTTTGTTATCTTGACGGTTATAGTGGTTTCTTTCAGATTCCGATACACCCGGATGATCAAGAGAAGACCACATTCACGTGCCCATGGGATACGTTTGCCTATAGGAGGATGCCGTTCGGGCTTTGCAACGCCCCAGCCACCTTTCAAAGGTGCATGATGGACATCTTTTCGGAATACATAGAGGAAATCTGATAGCATGAATTATAGTCTATATTTTAGGGTTTGTTTGGACGTTTTATCTTTCATAATCTGCATGTTTGTATGTACATTATGTGATTTTACTACCATTTCATCTACCTTTGCGAGAATCGAGGTCTACACCTAGTTTCGTTGTAATTGCAGGTAATATGGTACGTTTTGCATCGAAAAGGAGCAAAAGGAGTCAAGAGTCATTTGGAGCTACATTGAGGAGCAAAAAGGAATCCTTCAGGAAGCATAGCCATGGATTAAAGATTTACTTTGGACCAGTTTTGAGAGATTCTACACTCAGTTATGAATCACCTCGGTTGCCCAGAGATTCATCTCGACCGAGGCGATCCAGAGACGCCGACTCGACCGAGGCGAACACCTAGGACGCGGCGAGAATATTTTATTCTTGGCTGAGATCTTTTAAAATTGGAAAGTGATCTTATATTTTTGGGCTGAGTTTCTAGAAGGAAGGAGATATGCAGAATCATATATTTTACCTATATTTATGGGATAATATCTTCTTAAGATTTATTATCTTTGGAGGTTTATTTTTCCTATAAAAAGGATTGGATTTTCCACAAATCCGGGCATGCTTAGAGGCTGCATACATCGATCAATACCCTACATATACAGCAGCCGCATCCTACTCCAATTTGGGAGAGAGTTGAAGAACCTTTTTGAAGGTTGAAGGAAGATTGAAGACTATAGCTTTATAGCTTTTTGGAGGGTTTTGTAAGATTGTCTTCAATTCCTTTCCTTGTTGTCTTGTCTTGTTGGATTATTATCCAAGGAACGATTTTGTGTGATATTTGATTCAGTTATTGAAGTGTTTTCATTAAATTCTTCTTTGTTCAAATATTCACCTTCTTCCCATATATTTTAATACTTTCATTATGATGATGAGTGGCTAATTTCCTTGTGTGATTCTAGGGTGATTGGCTGAAGGTTGTGGGAAAAACAATGATAGAATAATCTTAGATTCCAGTAGGATCCTGAAAGTTCGAGTCTTTAACCTTAACCCTAAGCATCTCGTTCAGTCGATGAACATCTCGGCCGGGGTGGAAACTGGCTGACCGAGGTGACTTATCCGATCCGTAACTGAGAGTTAAGTGTTAGAGTTTGCTAAATCCTATTCTTATTACACCTTCCTGGTTCAAAGCAAGCTTAGGATGAGACTTACCCGGTAATTCCTTAGTTTGTATACCAACGATCATAAGTGTAGGTAATAAAGGCTTGTCCTTTATTGGGGTTTGAGTGTGCTTCCATCCCATCTTTGTGAGTTAGCCTGAGACTTACCCGGTAAAGGTTGATTCTATTCCCTTAGATGGTGTGTTAGTTTGAGGTTATAGTTCTTTATCTTAATTCCTTGAGACTTACCCGGTAATAGGAGTTACGGTTTAGGATTAGTGTGTAGTGAGACTTACCCGGTGATCTACTCCACTTTAGTAACACCTTCCCCATGCAAAAATCTCAGCTTTGTCCGCTTATCTATAGATCTTGAGTTGGAACCACAACTAGATGCTTTAATCCCTAGAATTGCATGTTTGTTTATTTGATATCTTATTCATCTTTGATTGTATACTTGCTCTTGTGGTTAGCATTAACACTAGCATACCGTATTGGACTTTGTTTCACTAAGTCCCTGTGATCGACCCCTGGAATTTTCTTGCTTTTACTACGATTGACCCGTACACTGCGGGTTCGCATCCTTGTTTTAAGCTTAAGTCTAGGGTTATAAATTTAAAGCTTGCACACACCGTTTGGAGCGAACAAGTTTTTGGCGCCGTTGCCGGGGACTTGGTCTAGACCGAGCCGGTACGGTTTGCTCTTGGGGCATTTGCCCCTATTGCTACTAACTACTCTTTCTATGAGTTTTGTAGTTTTCAGGATTTCTGATGGCTATGTTTGATCCAGCCTGGATAGCAAGACAAAGTGCTAGGGCAGATTATTATGAATACTTGGAGGAAAAGTACTCCTTCTATTGGTTCAACAATGAATGGGAAAGAGAAGAAGCCATTCAGCGTGAACTTGCGATATGGGATGAGAAGAATGTCCCTAGAAAGACTTATGAGCAACCTCTTGAAGACTCTCTCGAATCTAGGTTGGAGAAGTTGATGAAGAAGGTGACGGAGCTCAAGGAAAGCACCCTATCCTATGCTAAGCCAGAAGAGGAGCATAAGGAAGTGTTGCACGTTTCGAGCATACCTCCAGTCAAACCAGAAGTTTCTCCTGAAGCTTTTGAGGTAGAAGATGTGGAAGATCTCGATCTGACTGTTGAGACCTCGGTCGAGGTGGAAGTGACCTCGGTCGAGATGAAAGAAGAACCTGCAGAACCAGAAGAAGCGGATGCAGAAGACTTTGGCCAATTTACTGAGAATGTGGTCAAGGTGGAAAGAAGACTAGCAGAACTGAGAGAGATTTCGTGGGTGGATTATCAACCCAACACGAAACTTGTCTCGAACTTTGGAAAACTTTACAAGGTAATTTCTCTTACTCCATTTGAATTTCCTATTAAAATTTCTGAATTTTTCAGGAAAGCACCGGAGAGTTGGAGGTCTCTTCCGAAAGAACCTCCAAAGATCAAGATGAAGTCTTCCTTAAAATTTTTGGAAGAAGATGCTCCTTGGATCATGAGGAGTGGAGTTGGCAAGCACTACACCGCTAAGGCGATGAAGAGTCTCTTGTTCAAGTATGGGGTCCCTCGCATGCTAAGGACCTTGTACCATCCCCAAGCTATAGATGGGGAAGCTGCTATGATTCTCGAGAAACTGTTTTCTCGATCAAGGAAAGGATGGGACGCAAGGCTAGATTATGTCCCATTGGAGTGCAGGAAGGCTAGAAGGAATCCGGTGAGAATCAAACCGTACAAGCTTGTACGTGGGAGATCTTACCATTTGCCGGTGAAGTTAGGAACCGGAACCTTCTTGGAAGATTTTTACGGATGTGATGAGCACTCCACGACATTCGAAGTGCATTGAGTAATCCCATGCCGTATGGTCCAGCTAGCGACCTTAAACCAAGCGCTTCTTGGGAGGTGTTCGCTCCAAAAGGTGTGTGCAAGCTTTAAATTTATAACCCTAGACTTAAGCTTAAAACAAGGATGCGAACCCGCAGTGTACGGGTCAATCGTAGTAAAAGCAAGAAAATTCCAGGGGTCGATCACAGGGACTTAGTGAAACAAAGTCCAATACGGTATGCTAGTGTTGATGCTAACCACAAGAGCAAGTATACAATCAAAGATGAATAAGATGTCAAATAAGCAAACATGCAATTCTAGGGATTAAAGCATCTAGTTGTGGTTCCAACTCAAGATCTATAGATAAGCGGACAAAGCTGAGATTTTTGCATGGGGAAGGTGTTTCTAAAGTGGAGTAGATCACCGGGTAAGTCTCACTACACACTAATCCCAAACCGTAACTCCTATTACCGGGTAAGTCTCAAGGAATTAAGATAAAGAACTATTGCCTCAAACTAACACACCATCTAAGGGAATAGAAT
Source organism: Fagopyrum esculentum (assembly GCA_033239045.1). Lineage (NCBI taxonomy): Eukaryota > Viridiplantae > Streptophyta > Magnoliopsida > Caryophyllales > Polygonaceae > Fagopyrum > Fagopyrum esculentum. The sequence goes on from BSUD01000006.1 coordinate 111,834,668, forward strand.
CAACCTTTACCGGGTAAGTCTCAGGCTAACTCACAAAGATGGGATGGAAGCACACTCAAACCCCAATAAAGGACAAGCCTTTATTACCTACACTTATGATCGTTGGTATACAAACTAAGGAATTACCGGGTAAGTCTCATCCTAAGCTTGCTTTGAACCAGAAAGGTGTAATAAGAATAGGATTTGGCAAACTCTAACACTTAACTCTCAGTTAAGGATCGGATAAGCCACCTCGGTCAGCCAGTTTCCACCCCGGCCGAGATGTTCATCTAAGCTTGCTTTGAACCAGTTTCCACCCTAGAATCACACATGCAATCTCAGATAACTCACAAAGATGGGATAGAATCATCCTTGTTTTAAGCTTTTGACTGCCTAGGGTTAGAGGCTGACCTTAGGAGGATGATAGCTACAGTCGGGCTGGATCAGTTTTCTGAGATCCGAGCCCCAGCCTACATAGAGCCGACACTAGAGTTCGTCAGCTCCTTCTCCTACCTACCCACAGAGGGATCTGTGAAGTACCGGCTGATGAGCCGGAACTTCATAGTTCCATTAGAGATATTCAGAGAGATTTTCAGCTTTCCTACCCCTACAGCCGTAGACTTCCCCTCCCGATCCGTAGCTAGGGAGTTTTGGGGTCAGATAGCCCACATCACCACTCACGCAGACAGATGGCGCCCTGGAGATTCCAGGGAGAAGGTCATCTTCCACCCAGCTTTCAGACTCGCCCACCGGATATTCAGCGAGATGCTTCTGGCGCGTACTGAGACGCCCCAGAAGATCAGACAGGGGGAGCTATTCTCGCTATACTGCATGGTCACGGGAGGATACCCTGACTTTGGCTTGATGCTGGCAGAGGATCTGCACAGGATCAAGGCCAAAGGGAAGGGTGATATTTGCTGTGGAGGTCTAGTCACCCACATCGCCTCCTACCACGGGATGGATCTCAGTATTTGCACATTGGCGGCGGCTCCGAAGCCGCTAGGTCTGCAGGAGATGATCACGAGGCGGATTCTTGTTCCCCGTGGGCTGACTACACCGTATGTTGCCATGCCTTGGGAGCGGACAGCGCCTCAGGGCATCAGATGGTCTGCACAGTTTTCTGTCGCCGACCCGCATTTCTGGCAGGCTGCATGGGTCCCGCTGATGGAGGACTACAGAGAGGGAGCAGCTGCTGCTGCTGCAGCTGCAGAGGAGGCAGAGGAGGCTGATGAGGAGGATGATGACGAGACAGTTGAGGAGAGAGGAGGCGGCGTCCCGATGGACACAGGGACGGACACTGCTGGGACGAGCGCGCCTCCCATTATTGATCTTGATGAGGACGAGGAGGACACTGAGCCAGCGCCGGCTGAGACTTCTCCAGTCAGGCCCGCTAGGCGCAGGAGGCAGAGGGTTAGAGACAGAGCAGCACACCGACGGATTGATGACCTGACAGATCAGGTTATCGACACTTATGCTGCACTTTCTTTGGATATCCGGGAGATGCAGGAGCGGCAGCATCATCAGCACATGATGGCTCAGCTACAGTTCCAGCATGTCATGGGCTATCCCTATGACCCTACTTTGTACCCTTACATTCCACCACCACCACCGGATCAGGACTTCTGAGGAGCTGCAGGATTTTATTTATTTTATTTTTATGCAGTTCGGCTCTTTATCCGGTGAGTCCTCCTTTCTTTCAGACTTTTATTACACCCACTGGGACAGTGTGTCTCAAGTATGGGGTAGTTGATGTATTATCTGACTTATTTGACTTATGATGTACCGGATATTTTCATATTTTGATAGCATGAATTATAGTCTATATTTTGGGGTTTGTTTGGACGTTTTATCTTTCATAATCTGCATGTTTGTATGTACATTATGTGATTTTACTACCATTTCATCTACCTTTGCGAGAATCGAGGTCTACACCTAGTTTCGTTGTAATTGCAGGTAATATGGTACGTTTTGCATCGAAAAGGAGCAAAAGGAGTCAAGAGTCATTTGGAGCTACATTGAGGAGCAAAAAGGAATCCTTCAGGAAGCATAGCCATGGATTAAAGATTTACTTAGGACCAGTTTTGAGAGATTCTACACTCAGTTATGAATCACCTCGGTTGCCCAGAGATTCATCTCGACCGAGGCGATCCAGAGACGCCGACTCGACCGAGGCGAACACCTAGGACGCGGCGAGAATATTTTATTCTTGGCTGAGATCTTTTAAAATTGGAAAGTGATCTTATATTTTTGGGCTGAGTTTCTAGAAGGAAGGAGATATGCAGAATCATATATTTTACCTATATTTATGGGATAATATCTTCTTAAGATTTATTATCTTTGGAGGTTTATTTTTCCTATAAAAAGGATTGGATTTTCCACAAATCCGGGCATGCTTAGAGGCTGCATACATCGATCAATACCCTACATATACAGCAGCCGCATCCTACTCCAATTTGGGAGAGAGTTGAAGAACCTTTTTGAAGGTTGAAGGAAGATTGAAGACTATAGCTTTATAGCTTTTTGGAGGGTTTTGTAAGATTGTCTTCAATTCCTTTCCTTGTTGTCTTGTCTTGTTGGATTATTATCCAAGGAACGATTTTGTGTGATATTTGATTCAGTTATTGAAGTGTTTTCATTAAATTCTTCTTTGTTCAAATATTCACCTTCTTCCCATATATTTTAATACTTTCATTATGATGATGAGTGGCTAATTTCCTTGTGTGATTCTAGGGTGATTGGCTGAAGGTTGTGGGAAAAACAATGATAGAATAATCTTAGATTCCAGTAGGATCCTGAAAGTTCGAGTCTTTAACCTTAACCCTAAGCATCTCGTTCAGTCGATGAACATCTCGGCCGGGGTGGAAACTGGCTGACCGAGGTGACTTATCCGATCCGTAACTGAGAGTTAAGTGTTAGAGTTTGCTAAATCCTATTCTTATTACACCTTCCTGGTTCAAAGCAAGCTTAGGATGAGACTTACCCGGTAATTCCTTAGTTTGTATACCAACGATCATAAGTGTAGGTAATAAAGGCTTGTCCTTTATTGGGGTTTGAGTGTGCTTCCATCCCATCTTTGTGAGTTAGCCTGAGACTTACCCGGTAAAGGTTGATTCTATTCCCTTAGATGGTGTGTTAGTTTGAGGTTATAGTTCTTTATCTTAATTCCTTGAGACTTACCCGGTAATAGGAGTTACGGTTTGGGATTAGTGTGTAGTGAGACTTACCCGGTGATCTACTCCACTTTAGAAACACCTTCCCCATGCAAAAACCTCAGCTTTGTCCGCTTATCTATAGATCTTGAGTTGGAACCACAACTAGATGCTTTAATCCCTAGAATTGCATGTTTGCTTATTTGACATCTTATTCATCTTTGATTGTATACTTGCTCTTGTGGTTAGCGTCAACACTAGCATACCGTATTGGACTTTGTTTCACTAAGTCCCTGTGATCGACCCCTGGAATTTTCTTGCTTTTACTACGATTGACCCGTACACTGCGGGTTCGCATCCTTGTTTTAAGCTTAAGTCTAGGGTTATAAATTTAAAGCTTGCACACACCGTTTGGAGCGAACAAGTTTTTGGCGCCGTTGCCGGGGACTTGGTCTAGACCGAGCCGGTACGGTTTGCTCTTGGGGCATTTGCCCCGTGTTGTCTTACCACTCTACTTGAGTGACTTTTGCAGGTTCTTTCTTAGGTATATGCGAAGAACCCGCACTGGAAAGGAAATCGTTCCTTACGATCCCGAACCAGAAAAGACGTACAAGAGACGCTTAAGAGAAGCGAAGATGGCCCGACAAGACGATCACGATCTTGCGGCCCAGTTGAGAGAGACGCAGGAGTTGCTACGTCTCAGTCAAGAAGAGCTAAGGCAAGAGAAAGAGGAGAATCAGGCTAGGACTGCAGCAATCGAAGCTGAGATTGCAGCAATTCGGAACCAGATTCAACCTCGACCGATGCAGGATCCAGTAGTTGATCCTCGACCGAGGCAGATTCCAGTACCTGACGCCCCGGCCGATGTGCATCCGCTTCGGATGCCAATCCGAGATGTTCTTCTTGCAGGGATTCCACAAACCCTAGGTCAAAGGATGGACCCTAATCAACAGCTGAGGCGTCCAGGAGTGAACCTAGGAGATCCAGCGGACCATGACTACGAACTTCGACCGCAAGTTCTAGCGATGATTCGCCAATGTCAATTCGGAGGGCTAGAGAAGGAGTCGCCGCATCAACATCTTCAAAACTACGAGATCTTGATGGAGACCTTGCGACCTCCCAGAATTGAAAATAACAACTACAAGCTAAGACCTTTCTACTTTTCTCTTAAAGATAGAGCTCTTACTTGGTATCAATCTCTTCCTGCAGGAAAGATCAGCACATGGGAAGAGATGACTACGGAATTCTTGACCAAATTCTTTCCCCCCTCAAAGACTGCTGAAATGAGAGGGAAGATCAATGCTTTCATCATGAAGGACAAGGAGAGCCTGTCCAAATCATGGGAGCGGTTCAAGGATATCCTTTTGGATTGCCCACATCATGGGATTCCAAAGATCGAGTTGTTGGAGATCTACTTCAAAGGGCTGGACGGAAACACCCAGTTCAATCTCCAATTACTCTCCGCCGGCATATTCATGGATATGGCGGTTGACGAGGCTTGGGACTTCATTGAGAAGCAAGCCTCGCACATGGAGAAGTACACCCACCAAGGAGCTGAAGGTGGAGTTAAAAGAGTTAACTTTCAAGAGACTCAAACCAACAACAACCAATTCACGTCCTTGAAGAACGACGTGAAGCAGTTGAAGGAGCTCTTGATGGCTCAAGCTAAACCGGAGGAGCAAGGGCAAAGGAACAACAACAACAACAACAAGAACGGGTACCGTAACAACAACAACGGACCCCGAAACAACAACTACAACAACAATAGAGGATCCAATAGCAACAATTGGAGAGCGAATAATAACCAAAACAACGGTAACAATTATTCAAACTCCAACTCTAATGATTCCTCTAATCCTTTCCTCTCTCCTCCTTCTTCTTCTTCTACTCCATTGAAGAGCCAAGGGCAAGGATCAAGTTCGTCTCAGCCGGAAAAGAAGGACGCAGTCCTGGAGGCAATCTTGATCAAGCTTAATGCTATGGAGAATTCTATGACTTCATTTTCGAGGGCCCAAAAGTCCTTCGAACAACAACTTGCTAATAGGGCGAATGAAGCGCCAAGAGATCCAGGGAAGCTTCCAGCAAAGACGGAAACTAACCCTAAGGGCCAGTGCATGGCCATCACGACGAGGAGTGGACTCAAAACCACAGATCCAGTACCTCGCTCGACGCAGACCACCTCGGTCCAGATCCAGTCGAAGAACACCTCGACCGAGATGCCAACCGAGGCGGTGCAACAGAAAGCAGGAGGAACAACTGAAGCCTATGTTCCACCTCCTGCATATAAACCACCACTTCCATTCCCCCAGTCCAGAGCCAGAGCACATCTTGACAAGCACTTTGGTAAGTTCCTTGACTTGATGAATAAGCTCCATATTAATATTCCTTTCCTTGATGCTATTCTAGGTATGCCCGCCTATGGGAAGTTCCTAAAAGAGATCCTATCAAGGAAGAGGAAGCTGGAGGATGTTGGTGAAGTTAGGATGACATCTAAGTCTTCGGAGCTTATAAAGATCATGAAGGAGAAGATGCCACCTAAATTGAGAGATCCCGGCTCATTTTGCATTCCCATTCAAGTTGGGGATGTCACTTGTGAAGCCCTTTGCGATCTAGGAGCCAGCGTGAGCATCATTCCACTGGAGCTATGCATTAAGATCGGTCTTGGAGAGCCCAAACCGGTCAAGTTTCGACTCTACATGGCGGATCGCTCCATCACCCATCCCGTGGGCATTTTGGAGGATGTTCCGGTCAAGTTAGGTAACTTCTATCTACCCATAGATTTTGTCGTACTTGACATTCCCGCAGATTATCCTGTTCCTATCATTCTCGGGAGGCCATTTCTAGCAACTTCGGGTTGCAATGTGGATTGCAAGAACGCCAAGTTGAAATTCAACGTTGGTGGCGATGAGGTGGAGTTCGCACTACTTGCAGCCATGAAGGGGGAGCAACTAACTGATGATATCTTCAACATCTACGATGAAGAAGAATCAAGAGAATTGGTGAGCTCTATCCTTATTAATGATCCACTCGAAAGAGTTATTAGCTTCAGTTTAATGGAGGAAGGTATAGATGCTTCTTGTGATGCAGATATACGGAGCCTGAAGGCACTGGAAGAAGATCCAGGAACCATGACTGAGAAGCTGATCCAGGAAACGAAGATTTCCAGCCTCGGATCCAGTAGCAGTACCTCGACCGAGGCACTTTCTGGACTGAGCGAGGCGTCTGAAGAACACCTCGGTCAACGCCTTTGCGCCTCGACCGAGGTCGACAGAGAGACGATTCAGACTGAGATTACAGAGAATAACAATTTTTCTACTCCCTTCTCTGACATTCACCCACAGTTGGCGGATCATTCCCTCCACCAACTTTCTGATAATAAAGGTCCTTGGTATGCTGATATTGTGAATTATCTTGTTTGCCAGGAAATACCACCCGGATTGACGTACTCTCAGAAGAAGAGATTCTTCAAGGAAGTACGACATTACTACTGGGATGAGCCGCTGCTATTCAAGCGCGGACCGGATGGGATGCTTCGAAGGTGCATTCCGGAAGATGAAGTTAATAGCGTCATAAGGCATTGTCATTCACTTCCTTGCGGAGGACATGCTAGCACCGATAAAACATGCGCTAAGGTATTGCGTTCCGGTTTCTTTTGGCCTACATTATTTAAGGACGTGCAATCTTTTGTTGTTTCTTGTGATGCATGCCAAAGAACAGGGAACTTATCAAGGAGGAACGAAATGCCACTTAACAACATCCAAGAAGTGGAAATCTTTGATGTATGGGGGATTGACTTCATGGGACCTTTCCCATCCTCCGGAGGAAACCTCTACATTCTCCTTGCAGTTGATTACGTCTCTAGATGGGTTGAAGCCATTGCTTCTCCCACTAACGACGCAAAAGTGGTTGTGAAGTTCTTGAATAGAACTATCTTTCCACGATTTGGAACTCCACGCATCATCATTAGCGATGGAGGAACGCATTTCATCAACCGGAAGTTCAAAGCACTTCTATCGAAGTATGGGGTAACCCACAAGGTATCAACTGCTTATCACCCTCAAACTAGTGGACAGGTCGAGATCTCGAATAGAGAAATCAAAGCAATTTTGGAGAAGACCGTCTCTAGAACGAGGAAGGATTGGTCCATGAAATTGGACGATGCTCTTTGGGCGTATAGGACCGCATTTAAGACTCCCATAGGTACCACCCCTTATAATTTGGTATATGGGAAGTCTTGCCATTTTCCCGTGGAATTGGAACACAAAGCGTATTGGGCGATCAAATGGTTAAACTTCGACATTAAGGAGGCCGGCGAGAAGCGACTATTGGAACTCAACGAGCTGGAAGAGCTGCGTTTGAACGCCTATGAGAATGCCAAAATCTATAAGGAAAGGACGAAGAGATGGCATGACAAGCGTATCATTCCAAAGGAGCTTAACGAAGGAGACTTAGTTCTACTCTTCAACTCCCGCCTCCGCCTTTTTCCAGGTAAGTTAAAATCAAGATGGACCGGACCTTATGTTGTGAAACATGTTTTTCCTCATGGTGCAGTTGAGATATGGGGCGAAACTAGCGGAAGCTTCAAGGTCAACGGTCATAGACTTAAGAAGTACCAACCGGAAACTCCGGTTGAGGAGGTTGCACCGATATACCTCGTTTGAGACGCATTATGGTCCAGCTAGCGACCTTAAACCAAGCGCTTCTTGGGAGGCAACCCAAGGTATTGTTTTTCTTTTCCCTTTTTCTAGTTTAGCTTAGATAGTTTGCTTTTGCTTTGTTTTGTTTGTTTTTGGCGTCCTAGACAGATGACAGGAGACATCTAAGGAAGGAGCATAACTGGAAGTACAGAAGTTCGAGAATTCGAGAAGACGAAGTTTGACTGAGACACCTCGGTCCAGTCGAGACCACCTCGACCGAGTTGATTCTTGAGCAACCGAGGCGACTAGGGTTTCTGTAGAACCACCTCGGCCGTACCACCTCGGTCCAGTCGAGACCATCTCGACCGAGGTGGCAGCAGTTCCAGGAACAGTATAAAAGGGGGAAAAAATTTCTTTTTCACTTTTTTACCCACTTCGACTCGACCGCGGCACCTTTCCACCTCGCTTCCTCGAATCTTGCTCGTTTTCGAAGATTTCCGCTTCCAAACTACGATTGAAGGGTAGAGGATCCCATTGCAAGTACAGATCTGCGAAGAAATCGAACGAATCGACCGAAACGAGGTAAAAACAGTCGAAACCCTAACTCGTTCATTCGCTTCGATTTGGGCTTTGGTTGCCCTTGCATCTGCTGAGAAAAGGCTTAAGTACCCCATAGGAAGCAATTGTAGTGATTTTTGGGGGAAAAGAACTGGATTTCTGAGAGTTGAATCGCGAACTGCTTCCGCCTCGGTCCAGTCGAACTGCGCCTCGGCCGAGGTGATTCTTGAGAATTGTCAGTGACCGAGGTGGTCTGACAGTAGCTAAGTGAAAATGAGTTCTGAACGTCGCCTTGCCCTCAGAGATAGATCCTCACCTTCCCCTTCCTCCTCTTCTTCCCGACCTTACCGCCCGGTCATCCACGAGAGACACCAGGTGGACTATGAGCGTATTTCGGGCCGTCCAGTTATTGCACCGCGATTTCTGGAGGTATCCGCTTTCGATTGCCTAGGGGTAGATGGAGACCTTAGGAGGATGATTACCACAGTTGGGCTGGATCAGTTTACTGAGATCCGAGCTCCAGCCTACTTGGAGCCGACCCTAGAGTTCGTTAGCTCCTTCACCTACCTTCCCACATAGCAGTCTGTGAAGTACCGGTTGATGAACCGAAACTTCTTAGTTCCACTAGAGATTTGGAGAGAGATTTTTGGCTTTCCTGAGCCCACCGCTACTGACTTCCCCTCCCGATCTGTAGCTAGGGAGTTCTGGGGGCAGATAGCCCATATTGTTGAGCATGCAGACAGATGGCGCCCTAGAGATTCCAGGGAGAAGGTCATCTTCCACCCAGCCTTCAGATTAGCCCATAGGATATTCAGCGAGACACTTCTGGCGCGTACTGAGACGCCCCAGAAGATCCGACAGGGCGAGCTCTTCAGTTTATACTGTATGGTTACTGGGGGTTTTCCAGACTTTGGCTTGATCTTGGCAGAGGACCTGCACAAGATCAAGGCCAAAGCGAAGGGAGACATCTGCTGCGGAGGGCTTGTCACCCACATAGCTGCTTTTCATGACATGGACCTCAGTGCTTGTACGATGGTGGCGGCTCCGAAGCCGCTTGGATTCCAGGAGATGATCACTCGGTGGATTCTCGTCCCCTGAGGTCTGACCACTCCATATGTGGCTATGTCGTGGGAGCTGACTGCGCCACAGGGGATCCGATGGTCTGCCTAGTTCACCGTTTATGACCCACACTATTGGCAGACCGCCTGGGCTCCACTGATGGAGGATCATAGGGAGGCAGCAGCTGCCCCAGCTGAGGAGGAGGAGGCTGACGACGAGGATACAGTGGATGAGAGAGATGGTGGAGTCCCGATGGATAGAGGGACAAATACTGCAGGGACGAGCGCGCCACCGATTATAGATCTGGATGATGATGATGAGACTGAGCCTACACCAGCTGATACTTCTCCAGTTAGACCTGCTAGACGCAGGAGGCGCAGAGTGAGGGATCCAGATGCTCACAGACGGATCGATGACCTGACGGATCAGGTTATTGATTCGTATGCTGCTTTGTCGCTGGATATCCGCGAGATGCAAGAGCGGCAGCATTATCAGCACATCATGGCCCAGCTTCAGTTCGAGCGTATCATGGGTCATCCATTCGACCCGACTCAGTATCCATACGTGCCACCACCACCACCACCGGATCGCGACTACTGATGAGCTGCAGGACTTTCTTTATTATATTTTTATGCAGTTCAGCTATTTATCCGGTGAGTACTCTTATTTTTAGACTTATATTGACCCACTGGGACAGTGTGTCCCAAGTATGGGGTATTCGATGTATTTATTTGATGACGATTTGATGTACTTATTCGATGACTTTGATGATTATTTGATCGGATATTCTATATTTATGCTTCACTTATGCATTTATATGTTTATCTGAGATTTCATGCATATTTACAGGTTATTTGATTGAGAAAAAACGTCGAAACTAAAAAAAATGGTTTTAAAAAAATTTTTTTTTGACCTCGACCGAGTCAGTCTTGGCCAAACGAGGCGTTTCACCTCGGTTGAACCAAGAACACCTCGACCGAGGTGGGTTAACTGAGAGTTTTCGAAAACGATTTTTGTGTTACTTATCTGGATATGATTTCAGTGAAGATCTTGTTTACTGACTGGTTTTAAATTCTTTGTGTTTGAAAGGTTTTATAATATGTTTAAGTTGCTAAATGCTTTGTTTGAAATTATTGGCATGTTTAATACTTTGTTTTATCTAAATTATGTTGAATTTGAAGGTTGACACCACGTTATGAGTTCTCTCACTTTCTTCCTGGAAAGACCAAGGCAATTCATTCTTCTCTCTTCTTCTTCTTATTCATGCTTAGCCCCTCATATACATTTTGCCTCCCTTTACCTATCCGGGAATTTGGAAGCAAGCGAAGTGGTGAAAGCAAGTGAAGTTAAAGTTGAGAAGTTGGCTGGAAGTGAAAGTGTTAGAAAGTAATAATAGGTTTGGGGAAGTCAATCATGAAGATGAGTAACTCGGCACCATTCACATAGCCGGGTGTTTGTGTCTTGCCAAAGTCGGATTGAGCGATATTCCTAACGGGTCATGGTATGTGCATCAAGGGTTTGATGCATCTCGAGAAATTGATGATTGCAGATTTCCTAGGCTTCGGTTATTGTGCACCTCTGTCCATGCATCCCAAAAAGTAAAGTAAAAAGAAAAAAAAAGGAGTGTGAGATAAGCAAAGCTTATTGGTGGAAGATGTTGCAAGTCAAAGTGAAAGTGAAGTTCGTCCTTTTCCCGGATTCTAGCACCACATTACCTTACATACATCCCTACCCTACACATTTCTTGACCTTTTCTTTTGAGAAGCCCTTGAGACCTTGAGCTTGTTGATTGACTTAGCGGTTTAAATCGGATTATACATGATTAATTTTGATAATTATGATTTATTATGCATTCTATGATTTTATGCAAAGATGAACAACTTTCCTATATTTATAAAATGTTTTGAGCATATTGAGTTTTTAAATTCCAAGAAGTACTCTCTTAGAGTGATCTATGATAGTTGCACACCATAAAATGTTTTTGAAAGACTTTTCATTGATTTTCTTGACTTATAATCCATTCTATCTTGTCTTCTATATGAGGAACTTGCTTGGGGACAAGCAAGGGCTAAGTATGGGGTATTTTGATAGCATGAATTATAGTCTATATTTTAGGGTTTGTTTGGACGTTTTATCTTTCATAATCTGCATGTTTGTATGTATATTATGTGATTTTACTACCATTTCATCTACCTTTGCGAGAATCGAGGTCTACACCTAGTTTCGTTGTAATTGCAGGTAATATGGTACGTTTTGCATCAAAAAGGAGCAAAAGGAGTCAAGAGTCATTTGGAGCTACATCCAGGAAGCACAACCATGGATTGAAGATTTACTTTGGAGCAAATTCGAGAGATTCCACATTCTGATCACCTCGGTTGACCAGAGATTCATCTCGACCGAGGCGATCCAGAGACGCCGACTCGACCGAGGCGAATACCTAGGACGCGGCGAGAATATTTTATTCTTGGAAGAGATCTTTTAATTTTGGAAAGTGATCTTATATTTTTGGGCTGAGCTTCTAGAAGGAAGGAGATATGCAGAATCATATATTTTACCTATATTTATGGGATAATATCTTCTTAAGATTTATTATCTTTGGAGGTTTATTTTTCCTATAAAAAGGGTCGGATTTCCCATAATTCGACAGGCTGCATACATCGATTAAAAAGGCCGCACACGATCCGATTACAGCAGTATACGCAGCAGCATAGCCTACTCCAATTTGGGAGAGATTTGAAGAACCTTTTTGAAGGTTGAAGGAAGATTGAAGATCATAGCTTTATAGCTTTTTGAAGGGTTTTGTAAGATTGTCTTCAATTCCCTCATTGATTGTCTTGTCTTGTTGGATTGCTATCCAAGGAACGCTTTTGTTTGTGATATTTGATTCAGTTATTGAAGTCTTTTCATTAAATTCTTCTTTGTTCAAATATTCACCTTCTTCCCATATATTTAATACTTTCATTATGATGATGAGTGGCTAATTTCCTTGTGTGATTCTAGGGTGATTGGCTGAAGGTTGTGGGAAAAACAATGATAGAATAATCTTAGATTCCAGTAGGATCCTGAAAGTTCGAGTCTTTAACCTTAACCCTAAGCATCTCGTTCGGTTGATGAACATCTCGGCCGGGGTGGAATTCTTCTGACCGAGGTGACTTATCCGACCTAAAACAGAAAGTTAAGTGTTAGAGTTTGCTAAATCCTATTCTTATTACACCTTTCCTGGTTCAATGCAAGCTTAGGATGAGACTTACCCGGTAATTCCTTAGTTTGTGTACCAACGATCATAAGTGTAGGTAATAAAGGTTTATCCTTTATTGGGGTTTGAGTGTGCTTCCATCCCATCTTTGTGAGTTAGCCTGAGACTTACCCGGTAAAGGTTGATTCTATTCCCTTAGATGGTGTGTTAGTTTGAGGTTATAGTTCTTTATCTTAATTCCTTGAGACTTACCCGGTAATAGGAGTTACGGTTTAGGATTAGTGTGTAGTGAGACTTACCCGGTGATCTACTCCACTTTAGAAACACCTTCCCCAAGCAAAAATCTCAGCTTTGTCCTCTTATCTATAGATCTTGAGTTGGAACCACAACTAGATGCTTTAATCCCTAGAATTGCATGTTTGCTTTATTTGACATCTTATTCATCTTTGATTGTATACTTGCTCTTGTGGTTAGCATCAACACTAGCATACCGTATTGGACTTTGTTTCACTAAGTCCCTGTGATCGACCCCTGGAATTTTCTTGCTTTTACTACGATTGACCCGTACACTGCGGGTTCGCATCCTTGTTTTAAGCTTAAGTCTAGGGTTATAAATTTAAAGCTTGCACACACCGTTTGGAGCGAACAAGTTTTTGGCGCCGTTGCCGGGGACTTGGTCTAGACCGAGCCGGTACGGTTTGCTCTTGGGGCATTTGCCCCGTGTTGTCTTACCACTCTACTTGAGTGACTTTTGCAGGTTCTTTCTTAGGTATATGCGAAGAACCCGCACTGGAAAGGAAATCGTTCCTTACGATCCCGAACCAGAAAAGACGTACAAGAGACGCTTAAGAGAAGCGAAGATGGCCCGACAAGACGATCACGATCTTGCGGCCCAGTTAAGAGAGACGCAGGAGTTGCTACGTCTCAGTCAAGAAGAGCTAAGGCAAGAGAAAGAGGAGAATCAGGCCAGGACTGCAGCAATCGAAGCTGAGATTGCAGCAATTCGGAACCAGATTCAACCTCGACCGATGCAGGATCCAGTAGTTGATCCTCGACCGAGGCAGATTCCAGTACCTGACGCCCCGGCCGATGTGCATCCGCTTCGGATGCCAATCCGAGATGTTCTTCTTGCAGGGATTCCACAAACCCTAGGTCAAAGGATGGACCCAAATCAACAGCTGAGGCGTCCAGGAGTGAACCTAGGAGATCCAGCGGATCATGACTACGAACTTCGACCGCAAGTTCTGGCCATGATTCGCCAATGTCAATTCGGAGGGCTGGAGAAGGAGTCGCCGCATCAACATCTTCAAAACTACGAGATCTTGATGGAGACCTTGCGACCTCCTAGAATTGAAAATAACAACTACAAGCTAAGACCTTTCTACTTTTCTCTTAAAGATAGAGCTCTTACTTGGTATCAATCTCTTCCTGCAGGAAAGATCAGCACATGGGAAGAGATGACTACGGAATTCTTGACCAAATTCTTTCCCCCCTCAAAGACTGCTGAAATGAGAGGGAAGATCAATGCTTTCATCATGAAGGACAAGGAGAGCTTGTCCAAATCATGGGAGCGGTTCAAGGATATCCTTTTGGATTGCCCACATCATGGGATTCCAAAGATCGAGTTGTTGGAGATCTACTTCAAAGGACTGGACGGAAACACCCAGTTTAATCTCCAACTACTCTCCGCCGGCACATTCATGGATATGGCGGTTGATGAGGCTTGGGACTTCATTGAGAAGCAAGCCTTGCACATGGAGGAGTGTCTTGATGCTTTTTACAGGATTAAGGAAGCGTTGATCTCCGCTCCCATTATCCAACCTCCTGATTGGACCTTGCCCTTTGAGGTCATGTGCGACGCTAGCGATGTAGCCGTAGGAGCGGTGCTTGGGCAAAAGAAGGATGGACGGACCACCGCCATTTACTATGCTAGCAAGACGCTAGATGAAGCACAACGCCACTACGCTACCACAGAAAAGGAGTTATTGGCGGTTGTATATGCTTTCGAGAAGTTTCGTTCCTACCTAGTAGGGGCGAAAGTCATTGTCTACACCGACCACGCAGCCATACGCTACTTGATGGCTAAGAAAGATGCCAAGCCGCGCCTTATTCGATGGATTCTCTTGCTCCAGGAGTTTGACCTAGAGATCCGCGATAAGAAGGGATCCGAGAATTCAGTTGCGGATCACCTCAGCCGGCTACCGGAATCCTCCCGCGAGACGGATAGCCCACCCATAGACGATTCATTCCCCGACGAGCACTTGCACGTTTTGGAGCGTTTGATGGACTTACTTACTTCACCCCACGATGGAGGTGAAGTATGGGGTGAGGGAACCCCCCACCTCGTTTGAGACGCACCATGGTCCAGCTAGCGACCTTAAATCAAGCGCTTCTTGGGAGGCAACCCAAGGTATTGCTTTCTTTCCCGTTTTCTAGTCTAGTTTAGATAGTTTTTGTTTTTGCTTTGCTTTGCTTTGTTTTTGGGTTTTTGGACAGACAACAGGAAGGAGCACTCCAGGAAAGGGAGAAGTTCGAGATTCTGGGAAGAAAGAGGCACCTCGGTCACTGTCAGAACACCTCGACCGAGTTGATTCTTGAAGCAACCGAGGCGACTAGGGTTTCTGCAGAACCGCCTCGGTCCGTACCACCTCGGTCCAGTCGAGACCATCTCGACCGAGGTGACAGCAGATCTCGCGACAGTATAAAAAGCGAAAATTACTTTTCACTTTTTATTTTTCACCCATTTCGACCGCGGCGACAGAGCACCTCGTTCTCCCTCGTTTCTCGCTCTTTTCCGACGATTTCTGTTCCAAAACTGCAATTAAAGGGAAGAGGAGTCGATTGCAACCACAGATCTGCAAGAAATCTGAGTTTTTTCGACCGAAACGAGGTAAACGAAGTACGGAAACCCTAACTCCTCGTTTACCGTTTATTGGGCTTTGGTTGCCCTTATTTCTGCTGAGGAAACCCATAAGTACCCCTTAGGAAGTAATTGTAGTGATTTTAGGGGGAAAAGAACTGGAAATCTGAGATTTGGAAATTCGAACTGTACGCCTCGGTCCAGTCGGTCTACACCTCGACCGAGGTGATTTCTGGGACTTGTCAGTCAACCGAGGTGATCTGACAGATTGATTTGTAAAGATGAGTTCAGATAGGATACTAGCCCTTAGAGACAGATCTTCACCTTCCCCTTCCCCTTCTTCTTCCCGTCCCTACCGCCCGGTCATCCACGAGAGATGTCGGGTAGATTATGAGAGGATAGCGGGCCGTCCAGTTATCGCACCGCGATTTCTGGAGGTATCCGCTTTCGACTGCCTAGGGTTAGAGGCTGACCTTAGGAGGATGATAGCCACAGTCGGGCTGGATCAGTTTTCTGAGATCCGAGCCCCAGCCTACATAGAGCCGACACTCGAGTTCGTCAGCTCCTTCTCCTACCTACCCACAGAGGGATCTGTGAAGTATCGGCTGATGAGCCGAAACTTCTTAGTCCCACTAGAGACCTGGAGAGAGATTTTTAGCTTTCCTGCCCCCACCGCTGTAGACTTTCCCTCCCGTTCAGTAGCTAGGGAGTTTTGGGGTCAGATCGCCCACATCACCACTCATGCAGACAGATGGCGCCCTGGAGATTCCAGGGAGAAGGTCATCTTCCACCCAGCTTTCAGACTCGCCCACCGGATATTCAGCGAGATGCTTCTGGCGCGTACTGAGACGCCCCAGAAGATCAGACAGGGGGAGCTATTCTCGCTATACTGCATGGTCACGGGAGGATACCCTGACTTTGGCTTGATGCTGGCAGAGGATCTGCACAGGATCAAAGCCAAAGGGAAGGGTGATATTTGCTGTGGAGGTCTAGTCACCCACATCGCCTCCTACCACGGGATGGATCTCAGTATTTGCACATTGGCGGCGGCTCCGAAGCCGCTGGGTCTGCAGGAGATGATCACACGGCGGATTCTGGTTCCCCTTGGGCTGACTACACCGTATGTTGCCATGCCTTGGGAGCGGACAGCGCCTCAGGGCATCAGATGGTCTGCACAGTTTTCTGTCGCCGACCCGCATTTCTGGCAGGCTGCATGGGTCCCGCTGATGGAGGACTACAGAGAGGGAGCAGCTGCTGCTGGTGCAGCTGCAGAGGAGGCAGAGGAGGCTGACGAGGAGGATGATGACGAGACAGTTGAGGAGAGAGGAGGCGGCGTCCCGATGGACACAGGGACGGACACTGTTGGGACGAGCGCGCCTCCCATTATTGATCTTGATGAGGACGAGGAGGACACTGAGCCAGCGCCGGCTGAGACTTCTCCAGTCAGGCCCGCTAGGCGCAGGAGGCAGAGGGTTAGAGACAGAGCAGCACACCGACGGATTGATGACCTGACAGATCAGGTTATCGACACTTATGCTGCACTTTCTTTGGATATCCGGGAGATGCAGGAGCGGCAGCATCATCAGCACATGATGGCTCAGCTACAGTTCCAGCATGTCATGGGCTATCCCTATGACCCTACTTTGTACCCCTACATGCCACCACCACCACCGGATCAGGACTTCTGAGGAGCTGCAGGATTTTATTCATTTTATTTTTATGCAGTTCGGCTCTTTATCCGGTGAGTCCTCCTTTCTTTCAGACTTTATTTACACCCACTGGGACAGTGTGTCTCAAGTATGGGGTAGTTGATGTATTATCTGACTTATTCGACTCATGATGTATTATGTGACCTTTGATGTATTATTTACCAGATATTTTCATATTTATGCTTCATTCTGCATTTATATGTTTATCTGAGATTGCATGCATACTTACAGGTTATTTGATTGAGAAAAACGTCGAAACCGAAAAAAAAAATGGTTTTAAAAAAAAAAAAAAAAAAAAAAATTTTTGACCTCGACCGGGACAGTTCTGGCAAAACGAGGTGTTTCACCTCGGTTGAACCAAGAACATCTCGACCGAGGTGGGTTAACTGAGAGTTTTCGAAAACGATTTTTGTGTTACTTATCTGGATATGATCTCAGTGAAGATCTTGTTTACCGACTGGATTTAAATTCTTTATATGTTTGAAATGTTTTATGATATGTTTAAGTTGCTAAATGCTTTGTTTGAAATTATTGGCATGTTTAATACTTTATTTTTATCCAAATTATGTTGAATTTGAAGGTTGACACCGCAGCATAAGTTCTCTCACGTTCTTCTTGGAAAGACCAAGGCAATTCATTCTTCTTCTTCTTCTTCTTCTTGATCATGCTTAGCCCCTCATATACATATTGCCTCCCTTTACCTATCCGGGAATTTGGAAGCAAGCGAAGTGGTGAAAGCAAGTCAAAAGTTGAGAAGTGGCTGAAAGTGAAAGTGTTAGAAAGCAATAATAGGTTTGGGGAAGTCAATCATGAAGATGAGTAACTCGGCACCATTCACATAGCCGGGTGTTTGTGTCTTGCCAAAGTCGGATTGAGCGATATTCCTAACGGGTCATGGTATGTGCATCAAGGGTTTGACGCATCTCAAGAAATTGATGATTGCGGATTTCCTAGGCTTCGGTTATTGTGCACCTCTATCCATGCATCCCAAAAAGTAAAGTAAAAGAGAAAAAAGTGTGAAATAAGCAAAGCTTATTGGTGGAAGGTGTTGCAAGTCAAAGTGGAAGTGAAGTTCATCCTTTTCCCGGATTCTAGCACCACATTACCTTACATTCATCCCTACCCTACACGTTTCTTGACCTTTTCTTTTGGGAAGCCCTTGAGACCTTGAGCTTGTTGATTGACTTAGCGGTTTAAATCGGATTATACATGATTAATTTTGATAATTATGATTTATTATGCATTCTATGATTTTATGCAAAGATGAACAACTTTCCTATATTTATAAAATGTTTTGATCATGTTGAGTTTTTAATTTCCAGGAAGTACTCTCTTAGAGTGATCTATGATAATTGCACACCATAAAATGTTTTTTTGAAAGACTTTTTCATCGATTTTCATGACTATTAATCCATTCTATCTTGTCTTCTATATGCGGAACTTGCTTGGGGACAAGCAAGGGCTAAGTATGGGGTATTTTGATAGCATGAATTATAGTCTATATTTTAGGGTTTGTTTGGACGTTTTATCTTTCATAATCTGCATGTTTGTATGTACATTATGTGATTTTACTACCATTTCATCTACCTTTGCGAGAATCGAGGTCTACACCTAGTTTCGTTGTAATTGCAGGTAATATGGTACGTATTGCATCAAAAAGGAGCAAAAGGAGTCAAGAGTCATTTGGAGCTACATTCAGGAAGCACAACCATGGATTAAAGATTTACTTTGGACCAGTTTTGAGAGATTCTACATTCAGTTATGAGTCACCTCGGTTGACCAGAGATTCATCTCGACCGAGGCGATCCAGAGACGCCGACTCGACCGAGGCGAACACCTAGGACGCGGCGAGAATATTTTATTTTTGGGCTGAGCTTCTGGAAGGAAGGAGATATGCAGAATCATATATTTTACCTATTTTTTATGGGAATATATCTTCTTAAGATTTATTATCTTTAGAGGTTTATTTTCCTATAAAAAGGGTCGGATTTCCCATAATTCCGACATCCGCTTACAGCTGGAAACCTCGCATACAAGCACAGCAGCCGCATCCTACTCCAAGTTGGGAGTTGTTGAAGAACCTTTTTGAAGGTTGAAGGAAGATTGAAGACTATAGCTTTATAGCTTTTTGGAGGGTTTTGTAAGATTGTCTTCAATTCCTTTCCTTGTTGTCTTGTCTTGTTGGATTATTATCCAAGGAACGATTTTGTGTGATATTTGATTCAGTTATTGAAGTGTTTTCATTAAATTCTTCTTTGTTCAAATATTCACCTTCTTCCATATATTTAATACTTTCATTATGATGATGAGTGGCTAATTTCCTTGTGTGATTCTAGGGTGATTGGCTGAAGGTTGTGGGAAAAACAATGATAGAATAATCTTAGATTCCAGTAGGATCCTGAAAGTTCGAGTCTTTAACCTTAACCCTAAGCATCTCGTTCGGTTGATGAACATCTCGGCCGGGGTGGAATTCTTCTGACCGAGGTGACTTATCCGACCCTAAACTGAGAGTTAAGTGTTAGAGTTTGCCAAATCCTATTCTTATTACACCTTTCTGGTTCAAAGCAAGCTTAGGATGAGACTTACCCGGTAATTCCTTAGTTTGTGTACCAACGATCATAAGTGTAGGTAATAAAGGCTTGTCCTTTATTGGGGTTTGAGTGTGCTTCCATCCCATCTTTGTGAGTTAGCCTGAGACTTACCCGGTAAAGGTTGATTCTATTCCCTTAGATGGTGTGTTAGTTTGAGGTTATAGTTCTTTATCTTGATTCCTTGAGACTTACCCGGTAATAGGAGTTACGGTTTAGGATTAGTGTGTAGTGAGACTTACCCGGTGATCTACTCCACTTTAGTAACACCTTCCCCATGCAAAAATCTCAGCTTTGTCCGCTTATCTATAGATCTTGAGTTGGAACCACAACTAGATGCTTTAATCCCTAGAATTGCATGTTTGCTTTATTGACTTCTTATTCATCTTTGATTGTGTTAAATTGCTCTTGTGGTTAGTATTGACATTAGCATACCGTATTGACTTTGTTTCACCAAGTCCCTGTGATCGACCCCTGGAATTTTCTTGCTTTTACTACGATTGACCCGTACACTGCGGGTTCGCATCCTTGTTTTAAGCTTAAGTCTAGGGTTATAAATTTAAAGCTTGCACACACCGTTTGGAGCGAACAAGTTTTTGGCGCCGTTGCCGGGGACTTGGTCTAGACCGAGCCGGTTGCGGTTTGCTTTTGGGGCACTTGCCCCTGTTGCTACTAACTACTCTTTCTATGAGTTTTGTAGTTTTCAGGATTTCCGATGACTACACTTGATCCAGCCTGGATAGCAAGGCAAAGTGCTAGGGCGGACCATTATGAATACTTGGAGGAGAAGTACTCCTTCTATTGGTTCAACAATGAATGGGAAAGAGAAGAGGCCATTCAACATGAACTTGCGATATGGGATGAGAAGAATGTCCCTAAAAACATTTATGAGCAACCTTTTGAAGACTCTCTCGAATCAAGATTGGAGAAGTTGATGAAGAAGGTGGAGGAGCTCAAGGAAAGCACCATATCCTATGCTAAGCCGGAAGAGGAGCATAAGGAAGTGTTGCACGTTTCAAGCATTCCTCTGGTCGGACCGGAAGCTTCTCCTGAAGTTTTTGTGAAAGAGGAGGATGTGGAGGATCTCGATCCGACTGTTGAGACCTCGGCCGAGGTGGAAGAAATCTCGACCGAGATGGAAGAAGAATCTGCAAAACCAAAAGTGGAAGATGCAGAGAACCTTGGCCAAATTACTGAGATTGTGGTCAAGGTGGAAGAAAGACCAGCAGAACTAAGAGAGATTTCGTGGGTGGATTATCGACCCAACACGAAACCTGTCTCAAGCTTTGGAGAACTTTGCAAGGTACATTCTCCTACTTCATTTGAATTCCCTATTAATATTTCTGAATTTTTCAGGAAGGCACCGGAGAGTTGGAGGTCTCTTCCGAAAGAACCTCCTAAGATCAAGATGAAACCTCTCTTGAAATTGTTGGAGGAAGATGCTCCTTGGATTATAAGGAGTGAAGTTAACAAGCGCTTCACCGCTAAGGCAATGAAGTGTTATTTGTTCAAGTATGGGGTCCCTCGCATGTTCAGGACCCTGTACCATCCCCAAGCTATAGATGGGGAAGCTGCTATGATTCTCGAGAAACTATTTTCTCGATCCAGGAAAGGATGGGACGCAAGGCTAGATTATGTCCCATTGAAGTGCAGGAAAGCTAGAAGGATTCCGGTGAGAATCAAACCGTACAAGCTTGTACGTGGGAGATCTTACCATTTGCCGGTGAAATTAGGAACCGGAACCTTTTTGGAAGAATTTTATGATGGATGTGATGAGCACTCCATGGTGTTCAAGGTACATTGAGTAATTCTATGGAGAATGGTCCAGCTAGCGACCTTAAATCAAGCGCTTCTTGGGAGGCAACCCAAGGTATTGCTTTCTTTCCCGTTTTCTAGTCTAGTTTAGATAGTTTTTGTTTTTGCTTTGCTTTGCTTTGTTTTTGGGTTTTTGGACAGACAACAGGAAGGAGCACTCCAGGAAAGGGAGAAGTTCGAGATTCTGGGAAGAAAGAGGCACCTCGGTCACTGTCAGAACACCTCGACCGAGTTGATTCTTGAAGCAACCGAGGCGACTAGGGTTTCTGCAGAACCGCCTCGGTCCGTACCACCTCGGTCCAGTCGAGACCATCTCGACCGAGGTGACAGCAGATCTCGCGACGGTATAAAAAGCGAAAATTACTTTTCACTTTTTATTTTTCACCCATTTCGACCGCGGCGACAGAGCACCTCGTTCTCCCTCGTTTCTCGCTCTTTTCCGACGATTTCTGTTCCAAAACTGCAATTAAAGGGAAGAGGAGTCGATTGCAACCACAGATCTGCAAGAAATCTGAGTTTTTTCGACCGAAACGAGATGAGTTCAGATAGGATACTAGCCCTTAGAGACAGAGCAGCACACCGACGGATTGATGACCTGACAGATCAGGTTATCGACACTTATGCTGCACTTTCTTTGGATATCCGGGAGATGCAGGAGCGGCAGCATCATCAGCACATGATGGCTCAGCTACAGTTCCAGCATGTCATGGGCTATCCCTATGACCCTACTTTGTACCCCTACATGCCACCACCACCACCGGATCAGGACTTCTGAGGAGCTGCAGGATTTTATTCATTTTATTTTTATGCAGTTCGGCTCTTTATCCGGTGAGTCCTCCTTTCTTTCAGACTTTTATTACACCCACTGGGACAGTGTGTCTCAAGTATGGGGTAGTTGATGTATTATCTGACTTATTCGACTCATGATGTATTATGTGACCTTTGATGTATTATTTACCAGATATTTTCATATTTATGCTTCATTCTGCATTTATATGTTTATCTGAGATTGCATGCATACTTACAGGTTATTTGATTGAGAAAAACGTCGAAACCGAAAAAAAATTGGTTTTAAAAAATTTTTTTTGACCTCGACCGGGACAGTTCTGGCAAAACGAGGTGTTTCACCTCGGTTGAACCAAGAACATCTCGACCGAGGTGGGTTAACTGAGAGTTTTCGAAAACGATTTTTGTGTTACTTATCTGGATATGATCTCAGTGAAGATCTTGTTTACCGACTGGATTTAAATTCTTTATATGTTTGAAATGTTTTATGATATGTTTAAGTTGCTAAATGCTTTGTTTGAAATTATTGGCATGTTTAATACTTTATTTTTATCCAAATTATGTTGAATTTGAAGGTTGACACCGCAGCATAAGTTCTCTCACGTTCTTCTTGGAAAGACCAAGGCAATTCATTCTTCTTCTTCTTCTTCTTCTTGATCATGCTTAGCCCCTCATATACATTTTGCCTCCCTTTACCTATCCGGGAATTTGGAAGCAAGCGAAGTGGTGAAAGCAAGTTAAAAGTTGAGAAGTGGCTGAAAGTGAAAGTGTTAGAAAGCAATAATAGGTTTGGGGAAGTCAATCATGATGATGAGTAACTCGGCACCATTCACATAGCCGGGTGTTTGTGTCTTGCCAAAGTCGGATTGAGCGATATTCCTAACGGGTCATGGTATGTGCATCAAGGGTTTGATGCATCTCGAGAAATCGATGATTGCGGATTTCCTAGGCTTCGGTTATTGTGCACCTCTGTCCATGCATCCCAAAAAGTAAAGTAAAAAGAAAAAGTGTGAAATAAGCAAAGCTTATTGGTGGAAGATGTTGCAAGTTGAAGTGAAAGTGAAGTACATCCTTTTCCCGGATTCTAGCACCACATTACCTTACATTCATCCCTACCCTACACGTTTCTTGACCTTTTCTTTTGGGAAGCCCTTGAGACCTTGAGCTTGTTGATTGACTTAGCGGTTTAAATCGGATTATACATGATTAATTTTGATAATTATGATTTATTATGCATTCTATGATTTTATGCAAAGATGAACAACTTTCCTATATTTATAAAATGTTTTGATCATGTTGAGTTTTTAATTTCCAGGAAGTACTCTCTTAGAGTGATCTATGATAGTTGCACACCATAAAATGTTTTTGAAAGACTTTTCATTGATTTTCTTGACTTATAATCCATTCTATCTTGATTTCTATATGAGGAACTTGCTTAGGGACAAGCAAGGGCTAAGTATGGGGTATTTTGATAGCATGAATTATAGTCTATATTTTAGGGTTTGTTTGGACGTTTTATCTTTCATAATCTGCATGTTTGTATGTACATTATGTGATTTTACTACCATTTCATCTACCTTTGCGAGAATCGAGGTCTACACCTAGTTTCGTTGTAATTGCAGGTAATATGGTACGTTTTGCATCGAAAAGGAGCAAAAGGAGTCAAGAGTCATTTGGAGCTACATTCAGGAAGCATAGCCATGGATTAAAGATTTACTTTGGACCAGTTTTGAGAGATTCTACACTCAGTTATGAATCACCTCGGTTGCCCAGAGATTCATCTCGACCGAGGCGATCCAGAGACGCCGACTCGACCGAGGCGAACACCTAGGACGCGGCGAGAATATTTTATTCTTGGCTGAGATCTTTTAAAATTGGAAAGTGATCTTATATTTTTGGGCTGAGTTTCTAGAAGGAAGGAGATATGCAGAATCATATATTTTACCTATATTTATGGGATAATATCTTCTTAAGATTTATTATCTTTGGAGGTTTATTTTTCCTATAAAAAGGATTGGATTTTCCACAAATCCGGTCATGCTTAGAGGCTGCAAACATCCGCTTACAGTTAGAAATCCCGCATACACGCGCAGCAGCCGCATCCTACTCCAATTTGGGAGAGAGTTGAAGAACCTTTTTGAAGGTTGAAGGAAGATTGAAGACTATAGCTTTATAGCTTTTTGGAGGGTTTTGTAAGATTGTCTTCAATTCCTTTCCTTGTTGTCTTGTCTTGTTGGATTATTATCCAAGGAACGATTTTGTGTGATATTTGATTCAGTTATTGAAGTGTTTTCATTAAATTCTTCTTTGTTCAAATATTCACCTTCTTCCCATATATTTTAATACTTTCATTATGATGATGAGTGGCTAATTTCCTTGTGTGATTCTAGGGTGATTGGCTGAAGGTTGTGGGAAAAACAATGATAGAATAATCTTAGATTCCAGTAGGATCCTGAAAGTTCGAGTCTTTAACCTTAACCCTAAGCATCTCGTTCAGTCGATGAACATCTCGGCCGGGGTGGAAACTGGCTGACCGAGGTGACTTATCCGATCCGTAACTGAGAGTTAAGTGTTAGAGTTTGCTAAATCCTATTCTTATTACACCTTCCTGGTTCAAAGCAAGCTTAGGATGAGACTTACCCGGTAATTCCTTAGTTTGTATACCAACGATCATAAGTGTAGGTAATAAAGGCTTGTCCTTTATTGGGGTTTGAGTGTGCTTCCATCCCATCTTTGTGAGTTAGCCTGAGACTTACCCGGTAAAGGTTGATTCTATTCCCTTAGATGGTGTGTTAGTTTGAGGTTATAGTTCTTTATCTTAATTCCTTGAGACTTACCCGGTAATAGGAGTTACGGTTTAGGATTAGTGTGTAGTGAGACTTACCCGGTGATCTACTCCACTTTAGTAACACCTTCCCCATGCAAAAATCTCAGCTTTGTCCGCTTATCTATAGATCTTGAGTTGGAACCACAACTAGATGCTTTAATCCCTAGAATTGCATGTTTGTTTATTTGATATCTTATTCATCTTTGATTGTATACTTGCTCTTGTGGTTAGCATTAACACTAGCATACCGTATTGGACTTTGTTTCACTAAGTCCCTGTGATCGACCCCTGGAATTTTCTTGCTTTTACTACGATTGACCCGTACACTGCGGGTTCGCATCCTTGTTTTAAGCTTAAGTCTAGGGTTATAAATTTAAAGCTTGCACACACCGTTTGGAGCGAACAAAATCATGGAAGTTTTTATGGATGACTTCTCCGTTTATGGTTCCTCTTTTGACAATTGCCTTGCTAACCTTGCTCTTGTATTACAAAGGTGTGAAGACACTAACCTAGTTCTTAATTGGGAGAAGTGTCAATTCATGGTGAAAGAAGGCATTGTATTAGGACACTTAATCTCTAGTAGAGGGATTGAGGTGGATAAAACTAAAATAGAGACAATAGAAAAGCTTCCTCCCCCAACTTCGGTGAAAGGGATAAGAAGTTTTCTAGGACATGCTGGATTTTATAGGCGCTTCATAAAAGACTTCTCAAAAATATCAAAACCGCTTACTAATCTATTGATGAAGGATGCAGTTTTTGAGTTTTCGCAGGAATGCTTGGATGCGTTTAATATGATTCGGGAAGCTCTAATTTCAGCCCCGATTATCCAACCTCCGGATTGGAATCTTCCCTTTGAGGTTATGTGTGATGCAAGTGACGTAGCTATAGGAGCTGTTCTTGGGCAAAGAAAGGAAGGGCGAACCCACGCTATCTACTACGCTAGCAAGACGCTAGATGAGGCGCAGCTCAACTACGCCACTACCGAAAAAGAGTTCTTAGCTATTGTATATGCAATTGACAAATTTCGCTCTTATCTTGTAGGAGCAAAGGTGATTGTGTACACGGATCATGCTGCGATCCGGTATCTCCTTGCAAAGAAGGATGCGAATCCAAGGCTAATTAGATGGATTCTTCTCCTACAAGAATTCGATCTAGAGATCCGCGACAAGAAGGGTTCGGAAAATTCTGTTGCGGATCATTTGAGTCGTCTAACACATCTAGAAGACGACCATCTACCTATAGATGACTCCTTTCCGGACAAGCATTTACACATCATAGAGGAGTGCATCGATGTGATCGCCAAAGGTAACAAACCATGGTTTGCTGATTTTGTTAACTATTTGGTTTGTCAGGAATTACCGCCCGGATTATCCTACGCACAAAGAAAGAAGTTCTTTAAGGACGTTCAGGAATACTTTTGGAATGAACCTCTCCTCTTTAAGAGAGGTCCGGATGGCATCATTTGGCGATGTGTGCCGGAAGATGAGATGCAAAGTGTCATCCGCCATTGTCATTCACTACCTTGTGGACACGCTAGTTCGAACAAGACTAGCGCTAAGGATATTGCAATCTGGATTCTTTTGGCCTACTCTATTTAAAGATGTGCAAACGTTTGTTTCCTGCTGCGATGCTTGCCAAAGAACAGGGAACATATCTAGGAGAAACGAGATGCCTCTTAACAACATTCAAGAGGTGGAGATCTTTGACGTTTGGGGAGTAGACTTAATGGGACCTTTCCCATCATCTTGTGGAAACCAATACATACTTTTAGCCGTGGATTATGTTTCGAGATGGGTTGAAGCAATTGCATCTCCCACTAATGATGCCATGGTTGTGGTTAAGTTCTTTAACAAGACCATTTTCCCACGATTTGGGACACCACGGACTATGATTAGTGATGTAGGCTCTCACTTCATTGCCCGACGATTCGAAGCTCTATTAGCTAAGTATGGGGTGACTCACAAGATCGCCACCCCTTATCATCCACAAACTAGTGGACAAGTGGAGATCTAGAACCGGGAGATTAAAGGAATCCTAGAGAAGACGGTTTCAAGGACAAGGAAGGATTGGTCTTTCAAGCTAGATGACGCATTATGGGCATACCGGACTGCGTATAAGACTCCCATAGGTACGGCGCCATACAACCTTGTGTATGGGAAGTCTTGTCACTTGCCGGTAGAATTGGAGCATAAGGCGTATTGGGCAATAAAGTGGTTGAACTTCAGCATGAAGGAAGCGGGAGAGAAGCGTCTCTTGGACCTAAATGAACTTGAAGAACTTTGCTTGAACGCTTACGAAAACGCCAAGATCTACAAGGAAAGAGCAAAGTGTTGGCATGATAAGCTTATCATTCCAAAGGACTTCAGGGAAGGAGATCAAGTTCTCCTCTTCAATTCAAGGCTTCGTCTCTTTCCAGGTAAGCTTAAATCTCGTTGGACTGGACCTTTTCTAATCAAACGTATTTTTCCCCATGGTGCAGTTGAAGTATAGGGTGAAACGGGCGGAAGCTTTAAGGTGAACGGTCAACGACTCAAGAAGTATACACCGGAACTCCAAGCTGAAGAGTTCGCGCCCACCGCACTCGAATAAGTGTGAATTTGGTCTAGCTACGGACCTTAAACAAAGCGCTTCTTGGGAGGCAAACCAAGGTATTGCACTTACGTTTTTGTCTTTCATTCATAGATTAGTTTAGTATAGACGTTTTGCTTTGTTTTGCCTTCGATACCTTCCGGTATGTTCGTGTTTTTGGATGTAGGAACAGTGGAAGAGAAAAGGGGAAGGAAAAACTTGAAGAAAATTGACAAAACTTGGACTTTGGAGCATTACAGAGAGTTCCACGGCCTAAACCACAGTCGTGACAGCTATAGTGACCGTAATTTTCAAAAGCCTGAGAAAAATCACCAAAAACACGGTTCCGTACATTTCCACGGCCGTGGAAACCTCCGACAAACCGTGATTTTCAAAATTTTTACGGCCACTATATAAACCACGTTTCTTCACAAAACATACCACAAAACCCATTCCACGCCCCAAATCGCTGAATCCTTCCCCATCTCTCAAATCCTCATTCGTTAATCGTTTTTGACGATTCTTTGACCAAAACTGAAGCAAATCCAATCACCTACAAGATCCAAGCAACAATTCGAGCGGCAAATCACCGGAGAAGACGGAATTCGGATTACAAAATCCGAAAACCTAGGTTTTTGGTTCTTTCTCTCTCTTTGTCGATTTGACTTAGTTTTTGATAGAATTTTTAGGAGAACTGATTGGAATTGGACGGAAATTAGTCTAGGACTGTTTGCTGCTGAGTTTGGTGTGATTCTGTTGAGATTTGCGAAATTACGTGCCGAACCACGGTCCCTGTACGTTCCACGGCCGTGGAAATCCTAGAACAGACCGTGGTTTTCGACAGAATATGGATTTTGTGAGGAGAGTGTCCGGTAGGAACAAGGATAAGAACAAAAAGAGGAAAGGCAACAATGCTTCCTCTTCTAGAGCACCACCCCCTTCCTCTCCATCACCTCCATCATCACCATCACCACCTCGCCCTAAGATCCCCACTATCCATGACGATCATCTCTATGCTTTAGAGAGGATCCACAAGAGAGCGGTCATAGGACCTAGATACCTAGTGCTTGAGGAGTTAGAGCCTCTACATGTGATAGGAGACCTTACTTGGCTTTTAGATAGAGCCGGTCTAGTCATCTTCTCCGCTATTCGGGAAGATTCTTATGAGGAGATCACGAGGGAGTTTGTGGTTTCCTTCGAGCACAATCACGTAGACAGGACAGTTTCTTTCCGGCTGATGGAGAGAAACTATGATTTTTCGATTAGAGAGTTTGGAGTCTTCTTTGGGTTCCACGAGACCTTTAATGGTCGATTCCCCAGTGGCGTATACGCCAAGGATTTCTGGGAGGAGATTGCGATGATCTACGCCAGCGAGGACCGCTGGCAGCCAGCTGATACCAAGGCTAGGTTGATGTATCACCTAGCCTTGAAGATTGCTCATAGGGTACTTTCTGAGTGTCTCTTCCCTAGGACGGAGACGCCTCAGAAAATCAAGACAGACGAGCTTTTCCTTCTCTATTGTATGCTATACGGTAGACATGCTGATTGCGCCACCCTCTTAGCTGCTACTATGAGCAAGCTAAAGAATAAGAGGGCTGGTAACATTGGATACGGTGGGATAGTCACCCACCTTGCTAGACAGTTAGGGGTAGATTTCTCAACATGTACACGTATTGCAGCTACACTCCTAGGACTACATAGCCTCATGACTAGAGGCATTATTTTCCCTACCCATAGAGGCCCACCTTATGCTGCTATGCCTTGAGAGAGTAGGACTGGGAGAGGGATTGAGTGGCTCCCCGAGTATTCCATTATGGCTGGACGCCATAACTGGAAGGCGACATTCGCTGCCATGCACGCGAACAGATTAGTAGCCCCTCCCTATGTTCAACCACCACCAGTTGTAGAGGAGTAGATGAGAGGGGATGACGAGTTTGAGGGAGGAGGAGCTGATCATGACTTTGGTCCATTCCCGGATCAGCCGGATGCAGTTCCTGACCTTCCTAGACAATCTCCCCGCCCCACTAGAGCTTCTGGATCTTCCTCTCGCCGTGCTAGTGTGAGCGAGAGGCCGACTTGGATGGCGGATCCTCCTGCTTGGTATAGGACGCAGCCGGAATGGATGGGAGCTCCACCGACTTGGCACTCATAGCCACCACCTGCACCAGCACCTTCAGATGCACCGACATGGTACATCCAGCCGCCTGGTTGGTACGAGCACCTGCCACAGTTTGCTACCGACCTTTCCGATAGGGTTGGAGCTTTGGAGATTCGTGCTGATGCTAGGGATGCACGAGCCGACGATCTTGACCACATGATGAGAGATGTTTACCGCCAGCAGTTCGGGCGTTACTATGATCCCAGCTTCTCCCCGTTTCCACCACCGCCTCCACCGTAGTGAGGACCTTTGATGATCGACAGTTTTAGCCGCTCCACCACCGTTTTGTGAGTTTTTTTCTTTCTTTCTTTTCTTCTTTTTCTTTTTGAACATTAGGGACAATGTTTGTTCCAAGTATGGGGTGGGGTGTGACTAATAGTTGTAATAACTCTTACTCACTTTTGTATGCTTTTATCGAGACTACCTTGCATGTTCATTCTATTGTTACACGTTTCATTATTGCATTGCCTGAAAAAGCTTTTGAAAAACCCATAAACATTGAAAAATTTTGAAAATTTTGTGCTTCTAAGGATAGAGATGATTTCTATGATAATCACCACTTGTGAATTGAGTTTTGATGACAATCGCATGCTTAAACAAATAGTGAATTGAAAAGAAATTGAATGAATTGATTATTCCTCTTTTGCAAATTTCATAATGTGATGAATGTTACTTAAATCATGTTGAGAAATCAAGGTTGAAATCACATGATAAGTTCTTATGCTTCTTTTTGAGATGATTAAGGCAATTCGATTTTCTTTCTTCTTCCTTTGATCATTTAGCCCCTCATTGAAATAATGGCCTCCTTTACCTATCCGGGAATTTGGAGGAGTTGACAATTGGCATGTTTGATGTGGGAGAGCCATGAAAGCAATACTTTGCATTCAAAAGAATAGAAAGAAATTATAGGTTTGGGGAAGTCAATCATGATGATAAGTAACTCGGCACCATTCACATAGCCGAGTGTTTGTGTCTTGCCAAAGTCGGATTGAGCGATATTCCTAGAGGATTACGGTATGTGCATCAAGGGTTTGAGGCATCTCGTAAAAATGAGAAACGCCAATCTCGTAGGCTTCGGTTTTTGTGCACCTCCTCCATAACTCCAAAAGTAAAGTCGAAAAATGAATTGAAAAGAAGAGAGTGAAGCTCTAAGTTGAAAGTACTGCGAAAACCGCAAGAGAAAAAGAAAAGAGTAGTTATCCACTTTCCCGGATTCATGCACCACATTCCTTAAAGTTTTCCCTCCCTTTCCGCATTCTAGACCTTGTTTGAAAGTCCTTAAGATCGAAAGAATGATATATGACTTGGTGATCTAAATTTAAGTTTCTTATGATTGATTTTGATAATGTTTGAAGGTTATGATGTTTACATGGAAGTTTGATTAATTCATGAGCTTTCTTTACTCTTTACTCTTTGATTATGTGTATGAAAGTCTTATAAACGAATGAAGCAAGATTTGAGAATGATCTATTGATTGGAAAGCACGTTCATCTAAAAGAAGTTTTGCTTTGGAAGTGTACACATATTTCATCCTAACTTGAGTTTTATAGCTTTTGAAAGACCTTGCTTGGGGACAAGCAAGTGGCAAGTATGGGTTATTTGTTAGCATGAAATATTATGATATTTTAGGCACGTTTTCTAAGTGTATTTCATCCATATTGGTATTCATTGATAAAGCATTGAAGCATTTGTGAGTTAGTTTATCTATATTGTCGATATAGAGGTCTACATAAGCTTTGTGTTGATTGTAGGCAATTAAGAGCTAAAACCGAACGGATTGAAGGAGAATGGAGATGAATTGAGCATGTCCAAGGATTGAGGACATCACTAGGAGCTAAGGAAGATGCTAAGTTGAAGAATAGCACGAGACAAAGGAGAATTACGATCTACATGTGTTCCACGCCCTAAAATACGGCCGTACTAGGATCGACGATATAAACCACGGCCGTGGAACCTTGGCAAGACAAGTGTGGAGCATTCCAGCAAGTTACACGGTCGTGGAAAGTTGTGACAAACCGTGATGAATTTCCACGCTCTAAACCACGCTCTAAACCACGGTCGTGGAATCCCAAAGAACCGTGATTTAGGCGATCTTTAAACGTACAACTTAAAGCCATGATCTTTTTCACATTGGGCTGGTCTCATATTTTATCTTGCCCTATAAAAGGACGGAATGAGAGAGATTCCGTCACCTTCGCTTACACCTCCGTTTAGAGATTGCGCCTAGCCCTATTGAGATTCCAAATTGACGGACAGCTTAGAGAAGAGTGAAGATTTGGAAGATTGTTTGTAAGGAGATTTCATGCTTTATCCTTAGGTTTGATTAGAAGACGAATTGACATCCCGTTCTTCGTTCTTATCAAGGATCGTGATTGCTTGTGTTATTTTGAATCTACTTACATTATCGTTCTTTGTTTGTGGATTTGAGATTGAATTGAAGTTTATTCAAATTTTTTGAAAGTTTTCATCTTTCATTCTTTTAAATCTTGAATTTGATATCAATATGACTGTTGTTGGCTAAAACCCTTTAGCAATTCTAAGGTGAAGGGTTGATAGTTGTGGCTTAGATGATGATAGATCGATCGTAAACAGATTGGACCCTGAGAGTTAGAGAGAATCGTCGAGGAACCCAAAATCACGGCCTGTTCTTGAGTATCACGGCCGTGGAATCTCAAGATCCACCCGTAATTTCCTTCAGTTTACGAACCTTGCTTTTACTTTAATCCAAAGTTAAAGATTTGCTTTAACTTAGTCTTGGCTTGCCTTTTCTAGGTGGTAGTGAAGCCTCAACAACCTCTACCTCGATTTCGAGTGTCACAACGCTAATCGGTTAAGTTAGTCTTGATCCTTGGATTACAAGTTTGGGTATTTGACATTAATTCTTACGTTTAGATCCTTTCTATATTGAAGCCTCAACAACCTTTAAAGGGAGTATTTCTAGATAAGTCACATAAAGCCTTGGAACTTCACCGTACATTGCTTTGCATTAGTATACCTTTGCAACTCTTAACTCTGTCCTTATATCTTTAGTTTATCTTGAATCGATTGCCACAGCTGTATTCCTGGATCTTTAGGATTGTTGTTTTCCCAATATTTATAAAAGCTCATACATTTACTTGCTTGACGATTTATAACTAGGTTTAACCCCCCAAATCCCTGTGTTCGATACTCTGGAATTCTTACTTAACTACGTCGATCCGTACACTGCGGGTTCGCTTGCTTGATTCTAGTTTTATAAATTTAAAGCTTATTTGCACGCACGCTAAGTGGCGAACAACGCTCATCCATAGTCTGTTGCAAATCACGCAAGGAAGTCATCATCTGCTCTCTCATCGACCATGCTATAGATATCGGAGGAACCGGCACGGCGGTGAGAACTGCGCCGCACCCTCCTTGGTGGGACCTCCTGCTGTGTGGCCCTCACTGTTAGGCCATCATTAGTATCCTCGTCATCAACCTTAACCACCGGAACGCTAGAACCAACAATGTCGTCCTAGTGTCCATAGCAGCCACTCCGTCACCTTCCTCATCACTTTTTGCGCGGAATTCAAAATCAATATCGGCATGTCTCTCTAGTGTGCGCCAAATCTCTCTCCAATTATGCGGGTCGGAAACCGTGAATTGTGAAGACCTAGAATTCCCTTAGAAGTCCTATTCTCCCAAGGCATGACAACATAAGGTGTGCCACGACCTCGAGGAACGAGAATCCTACGAGTGATGAAATTCTAAAGACCTAAAGGCTTAGCCTCAACGGTTAAGGTGCAAGAAAAAAGGTCGATCTCCATGATCCGAGCAATGTGGATCACCATGCTGCCCACACAAATATCCCCCTTCCCTTTGTTGACAATCTTACTCAACATGTCCGCCAACATAAAGGGAAAATCTGGCACCTCACCAGCAGTCATGCACCACAAAGTGAAAATCTCACCCGCCTTGATCTTCTATGGTGTCTTAGTACGGGTAAACAACATCTCGCTCAAAATCTGGCGGGCAATCTTAAAAGCTAAGTGGTAGATGTTTTTCTCTTTAGAATCCCTGAGTTTCCAATTGTCGGCACTATTAGGGGTCCTTGCTACACTCTCCCAAAATACTCTAGCTTTGAATTTGGTGGGGAAGTCGGTAGCGGAAAGGGGTGAGAATCCAAACAAAACAACAAAGTTATCTAGGGTAACCCTGTAGTTCTTATTCATCATTCGGAACTTCACTCCTCTATGGTCCGCCACATAAGTGAAAGAACTTAAGAACTCATATGTTATTTGAACATATGCCAATTCCCTAAGGGCGACCAACCCCTCTAGTCCAATAGTAGATATCATGCTGCGCAAATCATCAACCACATGTAGACACGCAAAGTCCTCGATATCTATATATTGAGGTGCTATAATAGGACGAGCACGAATCCGATCATACCTTATTTGGTGACGTTCCTAGATAATTGGAAATGGTGGAGGTGGTGGGGGTGAAGGAGAAAGCTTCCGTGCGCCATCACGACCACGTACCTCAATTGCTCTCTCAAAATGACACAAAGGTTCCATTTCAAAAGTTGATCTCGGTCTGTTCTTGTTGGATCTGGGCCGAGATAACTGGGCTTGACCGAGATGGATGCATTTCAATCGAAACTCACAAATTTGTAAATATCTGCTCACAATCACACTACCAATAGATTCCTAGGGGTTTTTTTGACCTAGATTCAACTCAACTACACAACAATACCAGGCAAAACGAGACAAAATCGACCAAACCTAGGGTTAGGAGTTTTTGAATTAAATAACCCGATTTTATCTAATTTCGGTGGTTTGATGCTCCGATTGATGCTAGAGAAGCGGATGTGGCGCCTTTCTCATCGATTTTGATCCAAAAACGAGCAAAAACAAGCAAGAAACGAGAATTTGAGTAGGGAGGGCAATTTCGGTTGAGTCGGATCGCGGAAGGTTAGGTTTAGAGGAAAGAGAGGGTTTCTTTCACCTTTTATACCCGTCACAATTTTGAACTGTATCTCGGCCGAGTTGGTTGGGATACCGAGATGTTCAACCGAGTTCACTCCGTGTTGGGTTTATCTCGGTTGAGGGGGATCGATCTCGGTCGAGATCACTGTTGGCAACCGAGATCACTCCAGTTTCCGCTCTTTTTTCAAATTCTTGAACCTTGAGTTATCTTTATCTGTTTCTTGAGTCATTTTCCTTGGATCGTGCCTAGCTCCTGTCATCACGGACACACAAAACACAAAAACTATTCTAAACTAATCTAGAGAGAAAAAGAAAGCAATACCTTGGGTTGCCTCCCAAGAAGCGATTGTTTTAAGGTCGCTAGCTGGACCGTACTTTGTTATGATCACGTGAGATGTAGTTGGGCAATCTCCACTACCGGAACGTCCGGTATGTGTTTCTTCAGCCGATGACCATTTACTTTGAAATTTCGGCTATGTTCACCCCATACTTCAAGTGCACCATGAGGGAAATCATGTTTCACAATATAAGGTCCCGTCCTTCTATATTTAAACTTACCGATAAAGAGGCGAAGGAGGGAATTGAAAAGAAGAACAAGGTCTCCTTCTTTGAGCTCCTTTGGAAGAATATGCTTGTCATACCATCTTTTTATTCTCTTGTTGTATATCTTTGCATTCTCATAGGCATTTATGCGAATTTCTTCCAATTTATTGATGTCCAAGAGGCGCTTTTCTCGAACTTCCTTGATATCAAAATTCAGCCACTTGATCGCCCAATAAGCTTTATGCTCAAGTTCTACCGGAAGATGACAAAAATTCCAATAAATCATGTTGTAAGGAGTGGTTCCTATGGCAGTCTTGAATGCGGTCCTATACGCCCAAAGAGCGTCATCCAACTTCATTGACAAGTCCTTCCTCGTTCTAGGCACGGTCTTCTCCAAGATTCCTTTGATTTCTCTATTTGATATCTTAACCTGTCCACTAGTTTGAGGATGGTAAAGAGTTGCTATCTTATGGGTAACCGCATACTTCGATAGAATTGCTTAAAACTTCCGGGCTATGAAGTGCGTCCCTCCGTCACTTATGATGACTCGAGGTGTCCCAAATCTTGGTAAAATAGTCCGATTGAAGAACTTCACTACTACCGTGGCGTCATTGGTGGGAGAAGCAATGGCTTCCACCCATCTTGAAACACAATCAACCACCAAGAGTATGTATAGATTCCCTGCAGATGATGGGAATGGCCCATGAAGTCAACTCCCCATACATCAAAAATCTCATTCTTTCTAGATAAGTTCCCTGTTCTTTGACATCCATCACTAGAAACAACAAATGTTTGCACATCCTTAAATAATGTAGGCCAAGATAAACCGGAACGTAATACCTTAACGCAAGTTTTGTGGGCACTAGCATGTCCTCCACAAGGCAACGAATCACAATGCCTAATAACACTCTCCGCCTCATCCTCCGGTATGCACCTCCTAAGATCCCATGCGGACCTCTTTTTAAAGAGAAGAGGTTCATTCCAATAATATTGACGCACATCCTTAAAGAATTTCTTCCTTTGTACGTATGACAATCTGGGTGGTATTTTCTAGCAAACAAGATAGTTAATAACATCAACATACCAAGGTTCATTACCTTCACAAATCTGATGAAGCCAATCCTCCATCCAGTGCAGTTGCTCATCCGGAAAGGAATCGTCGATGGGCATGTCGTCTCTCTCCGAAGAAATGGGAGGTAACCTGTTGAGGTGATCTGCCACATAATTTTTGGATCCCTTCCTTTCGCGGATCTCCAAGTCAAATTCTTGTAGTAAGAGAATCCATCGATAAGCCGCAGTTTTACATCCTTTTTAGTGAACAAATACCGGATAACGGCATGGTAGGTATCGACAATGACTTTCGCCCCCACAAGGTAGGAACGAAACTTCTCGAAAGAGTAAACTGCCGCCAAAAGCTCCTTCTTGGTTGTGGCGTTATTCAGTTGAGCTTCATCTAGCGTTTTTCTAGCATAATAAATGGTGTTAGTGCAGCCATCCTTCTTCTATCCATGAATTGCTCCTACAGCCATACCACTTGCGTCACACATGACTTCAAAGGGAAAATTCTTATAAGAAGGTTGAATGATGAGAGCGGATATCAAAGCTTCCTTCAACCTATGGAATGCATCTAGACAATCCTGAGAAAACTTAAAAACCACATCCTTATTCAATAAGTTAGTCAACGGTTTAGAGATTTTAGAAAAGTCCTTGATGAACCTCCGATAGAATGTTGCATGCCCTATGAAACTCCACACCTCCTTAACAAAACAAAGTGGAGGAAGTTTCTCAATAGTTTCGATCTTATCTCGATCAAATTCAATTCCTCGGTTTGAAACGAGGTGACCTATGACAATACCTTCACTAAACATAATATGACATTTCTCCCAATTCAAGACGAGATTAGTGTCTTCACATCGTTGCAACACTAGATAAAGGTTAGCCAAGCAATTATCGAAAGAAGAGCCATAAACAGAAAAATCATCCATGAATACCTCCATGATCTCCTCGATATACTCGGAGAAGATAGACATCATACGGCGTTGGAATGTAGCAGGTGCTTTATACAATCCGAATGGCATCCTTCGATAAGCAAACATACCCCAAGAGCACGTGAAGGTGGTCTTCTCTTGATCATCCGGATGGATAGAGATTTGAAAGAATCACTATAATTATCCAAGTAGAAAAAATGGGAGTGTTGTACTAACCGTTCAAGCATTTAATGAATGAAAGGAAGGGGAAAGTGGTCCTTCCTTGTTCCTACATTTAACCTCCGGTAATCAATGCACATCCTCTAGCCCGTCATGGTTATTGTTTGGATCAAATCGTTGTTCTTATTGGTCACAACGATGATCCCTCCCTTCTTTGGCACCACATGCACTTGACTCACCCATTTACTATCCGAGATAGAGAAGATAATTCCTGCATCAAGCAACTTAACCACTTCTTTCTTCACAACCTCTTTCATAATCGGGTTTAACCGTCATTGAGGTTCTCGTGAAGGTTTATGGTCATCTTCCATAGGAATTTTATGCATGCATAAAGAAGGTTTAATTCCAAAAATATCATCTATGGTATATATTATTGCGTTCTATAAAGTTATAACTCATGCATCACCTTGCATATTTCATTCTGAGTAAGGTTAGCACTAACCATGACCGGATAAGTAGAATTCGGTCCAAGAAACGCATACCTTAAATGTTATGGAAGATGTTTAAGCTCCAAGATAGGAGGTTCTTAAGCGATGGTTCTGCACCTCTAGGATCTTCTTGCAAAGCTTCGGGGGAGGTGTGGCTAAGTGTTGCAATGCTTGAAATCATCGCATGAAGAAGTTTCGAAGACTCGTGAACTTCGACCGGCCCAGAAGCATCTTGACCGAGACGTGGGTCGCGGTCACTCCCTTCATAGTTTCCCTCGATTTACCCAAAAGTCATCTCGGTCGAGATTCCTAGGAGTGGTCCGAGATCAATACAGTTTTTCTCTTCTCGTTCAAGCTTCTTAAAGACAACCTTTGGATCTTTCTCCAAGGCTTCTAGACTTCTTATTTCTGCATCATAATTTGCATCTACACCATCCTCCATAATACTAAAACTTAAAAGCTTTTCAAAAGGATCTTTGATTAAGACTGAACTCACAAATTCTCTTGACTCCTCTTCGTCGTATATGTTGAAGATGTCTTATCTGAGAGCTTGACCTTTCATCATCACTGAGAGTGTAAACTCAATGTGCTCCTCCCCAATGTTGAAGGATAATGTGGCGTTCTTGCAATTGACCATGCAACTAGAAGTTGCATGGAACGGTCTTCCAAGAGTGATCGGAATTGGATAATTATCAAACACAAGAAAAGAAAAGATAATGTTGTAGAATATGCCCTTTTCATAAGGAATACTTTGATCACAACC
The DNA here is from genome assembly GCA_033239045.1 of Fagopyrum esculentum. Classification (NCBI taxonomy): domain Eukaryota; kingdom Viridiplantae; phylum Streptophyta; class Magnoliopsida; order Caryophyllales; family Polygonaceae; genus Fagopyrum; species Fagopyrum esculentum. Next base: position 111,873,444 of record BSUD01000006.1, read on the forward strand.
ATGGATTCCAAGGTCCTAGGATTCCATTATATCAAAGAGTTATACGAGGATGATGTTGATTTTGGCGAAAATTAAATCCAGTGTAAATCTCGGACAAGATTTCGATTGAGAATTGCCCCAGTTGAGAGGTAAGTATTATCTTTTCGAAGGATTAACGTTCCATGAGGATAAAGTTTGTATTCCTAGACATTCTCTAAGACTATTACTAGTTGAGGAGAATCATATGGGAGGATTAAAGGGACACTTTGGAAGAGATAAGACTTATCATATGCTTCATTCATATTTCTTTTGGCCTCACTATAACACCCCAAATCCGCGGGACTCGGGGTGTTACGGGCTGGGACCTCACAATGGGTCCCGACCCTTAGCCTGACAATAATTTTACCGGATCTTGCAATAAGGCACAATTAAAGGCCCAAACCAAAATACATTTTTATGCAATGTTATGAAACCCGAAAATAAAAGAAAGGAAAGACTTCAGCCATCCTTACAACAACATCAAAATAATACAAAAACAACAACACAAGGACTCCAAAACCCAAATCAAACCCCGGCTGCCCACTCCTCCGGATCACTCGGCCACATCCTATCCTGCACATCAACTACAACAATCGGTATAAAACAGTTAGCTCACATTCTAGGCATTATAAGAATAATATGGCACAAACACACATAGGAACACAAACACACAACATGCTCATAAACATACACATCCGTTAGTTATTATCTTTTTAGGTTATTCAATATCTAATCCATTCGTTCAAAGTGTCACACGAGAGTCTTATAACTCTCGCCTCTGTCCCCGTGTAACCAACAGGAGTGTGGCGGCGCCAAACCCGTATACCCTGAGGGAGTGATGAAGAAGCCCGCCCGTATACCGTGTATGGCCTGGTCGCAAAGATCCCCCCAGTCTCCCTTGGGAAACTGGGCGGTGATGTCACCACCCGAAAAAAATAGTAGTAACGATGGGCCAATAAAATAAGGTCAAGTAGATCCTGATCCAGTTTCATGATTACAAACAAAGGTAAATCACACACCACCATCACATATAGAAATAATGCGTAAAAGCGAGCTAAGTAAGTCCGTAAACTTACCTCGTCTCAAAGCTAACCGAAACCGATAACACTCTCCTAAGGAATATAACCAAAGTCTGTTCAAGACAAGGCACGATAATCTACAACCACTCAGACAAGCTAGAAGTCCATAGACTTTTAGTTCTATATGATCTTATTAGGTCATACACTCTCATAATCTACGATACACTACTAGCCCTCAAAAATTCACGAGATCTCAACTATAAACATGCTAGGATACTTCCATCCTAATTCCATCATCTCAACAAACACATACTCACAACCTCAACAAAGCTCACATGATAACATACGCAACTCAACCCTTAGAATGTTCAAGTCATCCTCAAATCCTCACCTAAAGTCCACAACCACTAAGTGGCATTTGCTCTCTAAGTTATGCTAGATCTAACCTAACATGACTCTACCAGTATACATAACTAGAACGAGGGAGAAGATACTCACACGAGGTCGAAGGTGAAATACGATATACGGATGTCGAGAATGGGTCGGTTGGTCTTTGTCGGGCCCTTTCGGGACCTAAGACCAAAGCTAAGCGAATTTAGCTTATATGCTAAATTGATTTTAAATATATATAATATATAACTCAAAGCTAAAACTTGTTTTCCAAATGCCATCGTTAAAACTCATAAATAATCCCTTCGGGGAAAAGTATATATTCACAAACTTAATTGTAAACCGAAATTAAAACTTCGAGCCGTAAACCAAATTTAATCCAACAAAGGACAACATATATAGTATATAAATATAAGGATAAAACTCGAAGAAAAATCCATGTTTAAAACCCGTAAACACGTTTTTCCAAGACAAATCATGTAATTCCATAAATTCGGGTCATCATCCTTAATTAAGCCTTGGGGCATTTTCTGAAATTTACACAACATAGGGCATAAATGCAACAATCCAGAAATATGGGTCAAAACTGCAATTATTATAAGAGCTATGGGTACAATATGTAGTTATTTAAATCAACAGGGCCAAACTGCAATTATACCAAAAAGAAGGGGCCCGATTTGAATATGGGAATTACGGTTTCTTTAACCCGATTGATGAGGCGCAAGGGGTATAGGTTGTGTTGGGGAACCGGGGGCGTCTTGCAACGAGGGCTCACCTTGGCGGGGGCGGCAGGGCTTCGGCAGCGGCACTGCAAGGCGAGGGCACCTGGTCTCTTTCCCCGGGGTGCAATGAAGGTGAAGGACCGATCTCCAGCGAAGGTGGAGTTCCAGAGAAAAGATGAGGAGACAGGGTGGAGAAGATGAAGTGCAGAAAGGGGAGGGATGATTTCTCATTCTTCCTGGTTGTAGACGAGGGCTTGCTCCGGCGGTGGCTGAGGCGGCAACGCGCACACGTGCGAGGCTCGACAAGGCTCCAAAAAAGAGATGAGACAGGGAAGGGAGACAATACAGGTGGCGTCGGCGGAGCGAGACGGTAAGGCACTGGACTCCTCTATCATGAGCTTTGTTTTCCGGCGTGAAAGAGGCTGTGAAGGGTGGATCGAGGGAGAGCAAAAGCTGGCTCGAGGTAGTGTGTACGTGGTTCAAGTTTACAGGTCACAGGAGCTTACTCATCACATGCTCTCCAATGGTCTTTGTTCTAGTGATAAGCTACAGAGGAAGACTGAAGCTAGAATGGACAAGGGTCACCAGTGAAGCCGAAGGTCAAGAGGGAAGAGAGAAAAGAGGATGGGGAGGGCTGCTTGGTTAGAAATAGTAGAGGGAGGGTGAGGGGTCGCTTGGCACACATAGAGGGCAGGGAGCGAGAGGTTGATCCCGGGAAGCGAGAGGTCGGGCTGTCAGGGAGGGAGAAACCAACCGGCTGAGGAGAGAGAGAATCCAAACGGGGAAAGAAGAGGGAAAAGGCATAGAGGAAAAGACAAGAAAATGAAAGGGGTAAAACCCGATCAAAACGTTCGGAATGGAAATTCCATGATCGGCCAATTCCGACTTTCCAAAAAAAAAATTCAAATTAATGAAAAATACGGAAATACATACATGTATCCCAACTAATAAAATACCCGGAATATATATTTTTAAATTTATAAAAAAAAACTTTAAAATAATAACTCGAGCTACTAATGAATCGATAGAAGGGAGAATTACAAAGTCGGAACGCACCCAACTATACGGGGCGTTACACTCACATGCTTAAGGATGTTGAACATTTGATTAAGAGGTTCATTATTTGCTTGAAAGCGAAGTCAAGACTGAAGCCACGTGTTCGCTCCAAATGGTGTGTGCAAGCTTTAAATTTATAACCCAAGAAGTATGCTTAGAACAAGGATACGAACCCGCTGTGTACGGATCAATTATAGTAAAAGCAAGAATTTCGGGGTATCGATCTCAGGGACTTAGGTGAAACAAAGCAAGTATAGGTAGTCAATGCAACTAATAACCACAAAAGCGATTAAAGCAATAAAAAAGATGATAAAAAAAGTCAATTAAAGGGAATATGCAAATTCTAAGGATTAAAGCATCCAGTTGTGGTTCCAACTCAAGATCTCAAGATAAGCGGACAAAGCTGAAGTTTTGCTAAGGGAAGGTGTTACTAAGGTTGAATAGATCATCCGGTAAGTCTCACTACTCACAATCCCAAGCCAAAGAACCTATCACCGGGTAAGTCTCAAGGTACTAAGGAAAGGAATCATAATCTCAAACCAACACACCAACTAAGGGAATAGAATCAACCTTACGGGGTAAGTCTCAGGCCAACTCACAAAGATGGAATGAAGACACACTCAAACCCCAATAAAGGATAAACCCTTATTACCTACACTTATGATCTTGGATAAACAAACAAAGGAATTACCGGGTAAGTCTCATCCTAGGCTTGCATTGAACCAGGAAAGGTGTAATAAGAATAGGATTTGGCAAGCTCTAACACTTAACTCTCAGTTACGGATCAGATAAGTCACCTCGGTCACTCAAGTTCCACCCCGGCCGAGATGTTCATCGACTGAACGAGATGTTCTAAGGTTAAGGATAAAGACTCGAGCTTTCAGGGTCCTACTGGGATCTAAGATTATTCTATCATTGTTTTTTCCACAACCTTCAGCCAATCACCCTAGAATCGCACAAGGAAATTAGTCACTCATTATCATGAAAGCAATAATCAAATTTATGGGAAGAGAATGAATATTTGAACACAAAAACCTTAAGAACAAGGCTTCAATAACTGAATCAAATATCAAACAAATCAGCGTTCCTTGGATCACAAATCCGACAACACAATCAACCAAAAGGGAATCTAAGAAAGTCTTACAAATCTCCTTAAAAAGCTATATCAAGCTATGAACTTCCTTCCTTCAATCTTCCTTCAAGCTTCCTTCCTAATTGCAGCTGGGAGAATATGGTGTAAAGGATAAAAATCCAGAGGTGCGAGGTTTGTTGGATCCGAAGATCGCTCAATTGTGGAAAATCCAACCCTTATATAGGAGAATTATCTTCCAAAGATAATAATATCTTAAAAAGATAATTTCCTAATAAAATATATCCATATCTCTAAAATAGATCTCCTAAATATATGATCTTCTTTCCAGAAATCCAGCCCAAAAATATAAGATCTCTCCTTCTAAAAATAAAAGATCTCAGCCAAATAAAATATATCTTGCCGCGCCAGGGTGTTTGCCTCGGTCGGGGCGCTCCTCTAGATCACCTCGTTCGAGGTGACTCTGTGGTAAACCGAGGTGAATCTAAGCTGAAGGTGAAATCTCTCAAATCTAGTCCAAAGTAAATCTTTTTTGTTAATTCCTTGCTTCCTGAGTTCTCTTTTAAGCTCCTAAATGTAGCTTCAATGGCTCTCTTGCTCCTTAGCTCCATTTTGATGCAAAACGAGCCATTTTACCTACGATTACAACGAAACTTGGTGTAGACCTCGATTCCCGTAAAGGTAGATGAAACAATGATATAATCACATAATATGCACCCATACATGCAAATTATTGAAGATAAAACGCCTAAACAAGTCCCAAAATATAGACTATAATACATGCTATCAAAATACCCCATATTTGTCCCTTGCTTGTCCCCAAGCAAGTTCCAAATCTTAAGTACAAGATAGAATGGATTATAAGTCAGAAAAGATCAATGAAAAGTATTTCAAAACATTTTAATGGTGTGCTCCACTCATAGATCACTCTACGAGAATGCTTCATGGAATTTAAAATCAAAATATGATCAAAACATTTTATAAATATAAGAAAGTTGTTCATCTTTGCATAAAATCATAAAATGCATAATAAATCACAATTATCGAAATTAATCATGTATAATCTAGTTTAAACCACCAAGTCAATCAACAAGCTCGAGGTCTCAAGGTCTTTCCAAAGAGAAAGGTCAAGAAACGTGTAGGGTAGGATGTATATAGGGAATGTGGTGCTAGAATCCGGGAAAAAGGATCTTTTACTTCACTTCCTTTTGAACTTCAATATCTTCCACCAATAAGCTTTGCTTATTTCACACTTTTCCTTTTCTTTTCACTTTAATTTTTGGAATGCATGGATAGAGGTGCACAATAACCAAAGCCTGGGAGATTAGCAATCATCAATTTCTTGAGATGCCTCAAACCCTTGATGCACATACCATGATCCGTTAGGAATATCGCTCAATCCGACTTTGACAAGACACAAACACCCGGCTATGTGAATGGTGCCGAGTTACTTGTTCGCTCCAAACGGTTTGTGCAAGCTTTAAATTTATAACCCTAGACGTAAGCTTAAAACAAGGATGCGAACCCGCAGTGTACGGGTCAATCGTAGTAAAAAGCAAGGAATTCCAGGGGTCGATCACAGGGACTTAGTGAAACAAAGTCGATAACGGTAAGCTTATGTAAATACTAACCACAAGACCAATCAACACAATCAAAGATGAATAAGAAGTCAATAAAGCAAACATGCAATTCTAGGGATTAAAGCATCTAGTTGTGGTTCCAACTCAAGATCAAAAGATAAGCGGACAAAGTTGAGATTTTTGCATAGGGAAGGTGTTACTAAAGTGGAATAGATCACCGGGTAAGTCTCACTACTCACTAATCCTAAACCGTAACTCCTATTACCGGGTAAGTCTCAAGGAATTAAGATAAAGAACTATAACCTCAAACTAACACACCATCTAAGGGAATAGAATCAACCTTTACCGGGTAAGTCTCAGGCTAACTCACAAAGATGGGATGGAAGCACACTCAAACCCCAATAAAGGATAAACCTTTATTATCTACACTTATGATCTTTGGTACACAAACAAAGGAATTACCGGGTAAGTCTCATCCTAGGCTTGCATTGAACCAGGAAAGGTGTAATAAGATTAGGATTTGGCAAACTCTAACACTTAACTCTCAGTTTCGGATCGGATAAGTCACCTCGGTCAGAAGAGTTCCACCCCGGCCGAGATGTTCATCGACTGAGCGAGATGCTTAGGGTTAAGGTTAAAGACTCGAACTTTCAGGATCCTACTGGAATCTAAGATTATTCTATCATTGTTTTTCCCACAACCTTCAGCCAATCACCATAGAATCACACAAGGAAATTAGCCACTCATCATCATGAAAGTATTAATCAAATATATGGGAAGAAGGTGAATATTTGAACAAGAAGAATTTAATAAAAGACTTCAATAACTGAATCAAATATCACAACAAAGCGTTCCTTGGATATAAATCCAACAAGCAAGACAACAAGGAAGAGAATCTAAGGTAATCTTACAAGAAAACCTTCCAAAAGCTATAAAAGCTACAATCTTCAATCTTCCTTCAACCTTCAAAAAGGTTCTTCAAATCTCCCAACTGGAGTATGGCTGCTGCGTGCGTAAACTCTGATCGATGGTATGCGATGATCCGGTGTAAGCGGGATGTTGGATTTGTGGAAATCCAACCCTTTTTATAGGAAAATAACTCTCCAAAGATAAGATATCTTAGAAAAGATCTCTTCCCATTAAAATATGTAAAATATATGATCCAGCATATCTTCTTCCTTCCAGGAGCCAAGCCCAAAAAATATAAGATCACTTTCCAAATACAAAAGATCTCAGCCAAGAATAAAATATTCTCGCCGCGTCCTAGGTATTCGCCTCGGTCGAGTCGGCTTCTCTGGATCACCTCGGTCGAGGTGAATCTGTGGTCAACCGAGGTGAGTCACAACTGAATGTGAAATCTCTCGAATCTGCTCCAAAGTGAATCTCTAATCCATGGCTATGCTTCCTGGATGTAGCTCCAAATGACTCATATCTCCTTTTGCTCCTTTTTGATGCAAAACGTGCCATTTTACCTACGATTACAATAAAACTAGGTGTAGACCTCGATTCCCGCAAAGGTAGATGAAATGGTAATATAATCACATAATATACATACAAACACGCAGATTATGAAAGATAAAACGTCCAAACAAACCCAAAATATAGACTATAATTCAGGCTATCAAAATACCCCATACTTAGCCCTTGCTTGTCCCCAAGCAAGTTCCGCATATAGAAGACAAGATAGAATGGATTAATAGTCAAGAAAATCAATGAAAAGTCTTTCAAAAAATATTTTTATGGTGTGCAACTATCATAGATCACTCTAAGAGAATACTTCATGGAATTTAAAAACTCAATATGATCAAAACATTTTATAAATATAGGAAAGTTGTTCATCTTTGCATAAAACCATAGAATGCATAATAAGTCATAATCATCAAAATCAATCATGTATAATCCAGTTTAAACCACCAAGTCAATCAACAAGCTCAAGGTCTCAAGGGCTTCCCAAAAGAAAGGTCAAGAAACGTGTAGGGTAGGGATGTATGTAAGGTAATGTGGTGCTAGAATCCGGGAAAAGGATGAACTTCACTTTCACTTTGACTTTCAACATCTTCCACCAATAAGCTTTGCTTATTTCACACTTTTTCTTTTCACTTTACTTTTTGGGATGCATGGACAGTGGTGCACAATAACCGAAGCCTAGGAAATCAGCAATCATCAATTTCTTGAGATGCATCAAACCCTTGATGCACATACCATGACCCGTTAAGAATATCGCTCAATCCGACTTTGGCAAGACACAAACACCCGGCTATGTGAATGGTGCCGAGTTAATCATCTTCATGATTGACTTCCCCAAACCTAAGATTACTTTCTAACACTTTCACTTCCAGCCCACTTCTAAACTTTAACTTGCTTTCACCACTTCGCTTGCTTCCAAATTCCCGGATAGGTAAAGGGAGGCAAAATGTATATGAGGGGTTAAGCATGACCAAGATGAAGAAGAGAAAAGAATGAATTGCCTTGGTCTTTCCAGGAAGAAAGTGAGAGAACTCATAATGTAGTGTCAACCTTCAAATTCAACATAATTTGGATAAAAACAAAGTATTAAACATGCCAATAATTTCAAACAAAGCATTTAGCAACTTTAACATATTATAAAACCTTTCAAACACATAAAGAATTTAAAATCAGTCAGTAAGCAAGATCTTCACTGAGGTCATATCCAGATAAGTAACACAAAAATCGTTTTCGAAAACTTTCTGTTACCCACCTCGGTCGAGGTGTTCGTAGGTCAACCGAGGTGAAACACCTCGTTCGGTCAGAACTTCCCCGGTCGAGGTCAAAAAAATTTTTTTAAAACCAATTTTTTTTCTTTCGGTTTCGACGTTTTTCTCAATCAAATAACCTGTAAGTATGCATGCAATCTCAGATAAACATGTAGAAGCAACTGAAGCATAAAATATCAAATATCCGATCAAGTGAGTCATACATCAAAGTCAAATAATACATCAAATAAATACCCCATACTTGGGACACACTGTCCCAGTGGGTCAAAATAAGTCTAGAGAATAAAAGTACTCACCGGACAAATAGCTGAACTGCATAAAAATAAGAAAGAAAAACCCTGCAGCTCTCAAGAATCCTGATCCGGTGGTGGTGGTGGCACGTACGGATATTGGGTCGGGTCGAACGGATAACCCATAGTCTGCTGGAACTGTATCTCCATCATCCTGCGCTGATAGTGTTGCCCCTCTAACATTTGATGAGTCCAGCTGTCAATCTGTCGGTGCTGGGCAGCAAATCTCTCATGCATGTCCACAGTAAGGGCAACATAAGAATCTATCATCTGATACGTCAGATCATCGATCCGACGATGAGCCTTTGGATCTCTATGACGGCGTGTCCGACGCCTAGCATGTCTAGCAGGTGATGCAGCAGGTGCAGGCTCAGTATCCTCCTCATCCAGATCTATAACTGGTGGTGCGCTCGTCCCTGCAGTATCTGTCCCTGTATCCATCGGGACTTCACCCTCTCTCTCGTCAACCGTCTCCTCATCATCAGTCTCCTCCTCCTCAGCTGGGGCAGCTGCTGCCTCTCTGTAATCCTCCATCAGTGGAGCCCACGCGGTCTGCCAATAGTGTGGGTCATAAACAGTGAACTGGGCAGACCACCTGATCCCCTGTGGCGCAGTCAGCTCCCACGGCATAGCCACATATGGAGTAGTCAGACCTCGGGGAACTAGAATCCGCCGAGTGATCATCTTCTGCAATCCAAGCGGCTTGGCAGCCGCCACCACCGTGCAAGCACTGAGATCCATGTCTTGATAACTAGCTATGTGGGTGACAAGCCCTCCGCAGCAGATGTCTCCCTTCGCCTTGGCCTTGATCTTGTGCAGATCCTCTGCCAACATCAAGCCAAAGTCCGGGAAACCCCCGGTAACCATGCAGTACAAACTGAAAAGCTCTCCCTGTCGGATCTTCTGGGGCGTCTCAGTACGTGCCAGAAGTGTCTCGCTGAATATCCGGTGGGCTAACCTAAAGGCTATGTGGAAGATGACATTCTCCCTGGAATCTCTAGGGCGCCATCTATCTACGTGCTCAACAATATGGACAATCTGCCCCCAAAACTCCCTAGCTATTGATCGGGACGGGAAGTCAACAGCGGTGGGCTTCGGAAAGCCAAAAATATCTCTCCAGTACTCAAGTGGCACTAAGAAGTTCCGGTTCATCAACCGGTACTTCACAGACTACTCTGTGGGAAGGTAGGTGAAGGAGCTAACGAACTCTAGGGTCGGCTCCAAATAGGCTGGGGCTTGGATCTCAGTAAACTGATCCAGCCCAACTGTAGAAATCATCCTCCTAAGGTCTCCGTCTACCCCGAGGTAATCAAAAGCGGACACGTCCAGGAAGCGAGGTGCAATCACTAGACGGCCAGAAATACGGTCATAATCCACCCGGTGTCGCTCATGGATCACCGGGCGGTAAGGTCGGGAAGAAGAGGAAGAAGGGGAAGGTGAGGAACTATCCCTAAGGACAAGGCGTCGGTCATAACTCATTTTCAACTCAGCTACTGTCAGGTCACCTCGGTCGACTGACAACACTCAAGAACACCTCGGCCGAGGCACAGCTCGACTGGACCGAGGCGGAAAACTGGATTCTAATTCCTTCTGAAAATTCAGTTCTTTTCCCCCAAAATCACTACAATTGCTTCCTATGGGGTACTTAAGCCTTTCCTCAACAAATGCAGGGGAAACCAAAGCCCAAATCGAAGCGAAACGGAGAGGTTAGGGTTTCGGTTCGTTTTACCTCGTTTTGGCCGAATCGGTTCGATTTTCTGCAGATCTGTACTTGCAACACGATCCTCTATCCTTCAATCGTAGTTTGGAGACAGAAATCTTCGAAAACGAGCAAGAAACGAAGGAGGCGAGGTGAACTGTCGCCGCGGTCGAGGAGAAAGAGTAAAGCGAGGAGAGAGAAATCTTCCGCCTTTTATACCCTTTTCTGGGTTGCTGTCACCTCGGTCGAGATGGTCTCGACTGGACCGAGGTGGTGTGGACCGAGGTGGTTCGTCAGAAAACCGTAGTCGCCTCGGTTGCTCAAGAATCATCTCGGTCGAGGTGCTCTGATAGCAACCGAGATGAACTCCATCCTCTTAAATTCTCGAATTTCTGTCCTTCCAGTTATGCTCCTTCCTTAGATGTCTCCTGTTATCTGTCTAGAACTCCAAAAGAAAACAAAGCAAAGAAAAAGCAAAAAACTATATAAACTAGACTAGGAAACGGGAAAAGAAAGCAACACCTTGGGTTGCCTCCCAAGAAGCGCTTGGTTTAAGGTCGCTAGCTGGACCATAATGCGTCTGAAATGTGACGGGAGATGCCCTCACCCCATACTTCACCTCCATCATGGGGTGAAGTGAGTAAGTCTATCAAACGCTCCAACAAGTGTTAGTGCTCATCGGGGAATGAATCGTCTATGGGCGGGTCGTCTTTCTCACGTAAAGATGCAGGTAGCCGGCTGAGGTGATCCGCAACAGAATTTTCGGATCCCTTCTTATCGCGGATCTCTAGATCAAACTCTTGAAGCAAGAGAATCCATCGAATAAGGCGTTGCTTGGCATCTTTCTTAGCCAACAAGTAACGAATGGCTGCATGGTCGGTGTAGACAATGACTTTCGCCCCAACTAAATAGGAACGAAACTTCTCGAAAGCATATACAACCGCCAACAATTCCTTCTCGGTGGTAGCGTAGTTGCGTTGTGCTACATCTAGCGTCTTGCTAGCATAGTAAATGGCGGTGGTCCGTCCATCTTTCTTTTGTCCAAGCACCGCTCCTACGGCTACATCACTAGCATCGCACATGATCTCAAAGGGCAAGGTCCAATCCGGAGGTTGAATAATGGGAGCGGAGATCAACGCTTCCTTAATCCTGTAAAAAGCATCAAGACACTCCTGCGAAAACTCAAAAACAACATCTTTATTCAAGAGGTTAGTCAGAGGTTTAGAAATCATAGAGAAGTCCTTGATGAATCTCCTGTAGAAACCTACATGCCCGAGAAAACTCCTCACACCTTTAACAGAACAAGGGGGAGGGAGTTTCTCAATAGTCTCGATCTTAGCGCGATCGACCTCAATGCCTCGATTAGAAACGAGGTGTCCTAGCACAATGCCTTCACTAACCATAAAATGACACTTCTCCCAATTTAAAACGAGATTAGTATCTTCACATCTTTTAAGCACTAGCGAAAGGTTAGATAAGAAATCATCAAAAGAGGAACCATATACAGAAAAATCGTCCATAAATACCTCCATGATCTCCTCTATGTACTCGGAAAAGATGGCCATCATGCATCGCTGGAAGGTAGCGGGTGCGTTGCACAATCCAAATGGCATCCTCCTATAAGCAAATGTCCCCCATGGACAAGTGAAAGTGGTCTTCTTCTGATCATCCGGGTGGAAAGGAATCTGGAAGAATCCACTGTAACAGTCTAAGTAGCAAAAGTGTGAATGTTGGGCCAACCGCTCGAGCATTTGATCAATGAAGGGAAGTGGAAAATGGTCCTTTCGTGTGACCGTGTTCAGCTTCCTATAATCGATGCAAACCCTCCAGCCCGTAACGGTCCTAGTTGGGATCAACTCGTTGTTCTTATTCGTCACAACGGTCATCCCTCCTTTCTTCGGAACTACATGCACCGGGCTAACCCACTTGCTGTCCGAGATAGGATAGATAATACCTGCATCCAACAACTTAAGAATTTCTTTCTTCACAACCTCTTTCATGATCGGATTTAACCGTCTTTGAGGTTCCCGTGAAGTGTTATGATCATCCTCCATTAGAATTCTATGCATGCAAAAAGAGGGCTTAATTCCAATAAGATCATCTATAGTGTAACCCAAAGCCTTTTGATGCTTTCTCAGGACATGCATGAGTTTAGATAATTCAGTTTCGGAAAGGGAAGCACTAACAATAACGGGATAAGTGGAATCCGGTCCAAGAAAGACATACCTCAAGTGATTTGGGAGTTGTTTAAGCTCCACAACTGGGGGTGCTTTCTGAGGGGGATCCCTGCTTCCTCCTTCTAGTGGAGTAGATCCAGAAACTGGACTTTCGGAAGTCTCAGTTGAAATTGTCTCGCCGTCGACCTCGGTCGAGGCGCAGAGGCGTTGACCGAGATGTTCTTCAGTCGCCTCGCTTAGTCCAGAAAGTGCCTCGGTCGAGGTACTGCTACTGGAACCGAAACTGGAGATCTTCGTCTCCTGGGTTAGCTTCTCAGTTTTAGCTCCTGGATCCTCTTCCAGTGCTTTTAAGCTCCGTACATCTGCATCACAAGAAGCATCTATACCTTCCTCCATTAAACTGAAGCTAATAACTCTTTCGAGTGGATCGTTAATAAGGATAGAGCTCACCAATTCTCTTGATTCTTCTTCATCATAGATGTTGAAGATATCATCAGTTAGCTGCTCCCCTTTCATGGCTGCAAGTAGTGCGAACTCCACCTCATCGCCACCAACGTTGAATTTCAACTTGGCGTTCTTGCAATCCACGTGGCAACCCGAAGTTGCTAGAAATGGCCTCCTGAGAATAATAGGAACAGGATAATCTGCGGGAATGTCAAGTACGACAAAATCTATAGGTAGATAGAAGTTACCTAACTTGACCGGAACGTCCTCCAAGATGCCCACGGGATGGGTGATGGAGCAATCCGCCATATAAAGTCGAATCTTGACCGGCTTGGGCTCTCCAAGACCGATCTTCACACATAGCTCCAGCGGGATGATGCTCACGTTGGCTCCTAGATCACAAAGGGCTTCACAAGTGACATCCCCAACTTGAATGGGAATGCAAAATGAGCCGGGATCTCTCAATTTAGGTGGCATCTTCTCCTTCATGATTTGTATGAGCTCCGAGGATTTAGATGTCATCCTAACTTCACCAAAGTCTTCCAGCTTCCTCTTCCTTGATAGAATCTCCTTCAAGAACTTCCCATAGGCGGGCATCCCTAGAATAGCATCAAGGAAAGGAATGTTAATGTGTAGTTTATTCATCAAGTCAAGGAACTTACCAAAGTGCTAATTATGAGCTCTGGCCCTTGACTGAGGGAATGGAAGTGGTGGTTTGTATGCAGGAGGTGGAACATAGATTTCAGTTTTCCCCTCCGCTTTCTGTTGCTCCGCCTCGGTTGGCATCTCGGTCGAAGTGTTCTGCGACTGTATCTGGACCGAGGTGGTCTGCGTCGGTACTGTCACCGACCGAGGCACTGGATCTGCTGTTTTCAGTCCACTCCTCGTAGTTATGGCCATGATCTGGCCCTTAGGGTTGCTTTCCATCCTTGCTGGAAGCTTCCCTGGATCTCTTGGCACTTCATTCGCCCTACTTGCAAGTTGTTGTTCAAAGGCTTTTTGGGCCTTCGAAAACGAAGTCATAGAAGTCTCCATAGCACTAAGCTTGATCAAGATGGCCTCCAGAACTGCGTCTTTCTTTTCTGCCTGAGACGAACTTGATCCTTGCCCCTGGCTTTTCAATGGAGTAGAAGAAGAAGAAGGGGAAGAGAGGAAAGGGTTAGAGGAATCGTTAGAGTTGGAGTTTGAATGATTACCCGAATTTTGGTTGTTCGCCCTCCAATTGTTGCTATTGGACCCTCTATTGTTGTTGTTGTAATTGTTGTTCCGGGAACCGTTGTTGTTGTTACGGTATCCGTTGTTGTTGTTCCTTTGCCCTTGCTCTTCCTTCTTGGTTTGAGCAACCAAGAGTTCCTTCAATTGCTTCACGTCATTCTTCAAAGACGTGAGTTGATTGTTGTTGGGCTGAGTTTCTTGGAAGTTAACTCTTTTAACTCCACCTTCAGCTCCTTGGTGGATGTATTTCTCCATGTGCAAGGCTTGCTTCTCGATGAAGTCCCAAGCCTCGTCAATCGCCATGTCCATAAAGGTGCCGGCGGAGAGTAGTTGGAGATTAAACTGGGTGCTTCCGTCCAGTCCCTTGAAGTATATCTCCAATAACTCTAACTTTGGAATTCCATGATGTGGGCCATCCAAAAGAATGTCCTTGAACTGCTCCCATGACTTGGACAAGCTCTCCTTGTCCTTCATAATGAAAGCATTAATCTTCCTTCTCATTTCAGCTGTCTTTGAGGGGGGGGGGGAAGTGATAACACGATTTATGACTTAGTTTTAGGTAATCATTTAGATAGATTTCTCACTCATTCATGCATGGTTTTAGCACTAGTTCACAACGTTTGCACTCAATTCACGTACTTTGTCGAGATAGACGTCTACACGGACTTGTGCGTTGCTTTGTAGGTATTTTGGAAGGTTTAGGAGCTAAAACGATACGTTTTAGGATCGTTCATAAAGATGACACACCCTCAGACTCATTAGGATGCAAACTAAAGGCTAAGGAGGACTTATGGAACCTTGCCAACACAAGCCATGCACCAAATCATGGCTTAACGAGCCTAGAAGAGGACTTCTGCACAGAATCACGGTTCACTGACAGATCACGGCCGTGATTCTGGCCGTGGTTTTTGCCAAGTTTTCGTGACAGTTGTGCCACGATCTCTTGGCCAGCTCTCGCAAAGTTGTAGTATAAAAGTGGTCCTACATTGGCTGTGAGAGGCATCTTGGAGCAGCTCTCCATTATCCACTATCCTTTAACAAAAATATTCTCTCAACAAGAAGATTCTTTGGGAAGAAGGAGGTAGAAGGAAGCCACCATTGGAGAAGAGCTTCATTGGAGAAGAAGAAGAACACACCATTGATAGATTTGCTAGCTTATAGAGAAGAATTTCGGAATCAATCTCTAGATTTTGTATGAACCATTTGAACCTTCTTTGAGAAGGATTGTGAGTTATTCTAATTCCATTTTCAGCTTGGTTTCGTTTTAGTTCACTTGTTCATCTCTTTTTCTTCATTATCTTGCAAATGGATGCCATGATTTTATGTTTGATTGTTTCGATTTCTATTATGAATGTTGTAGGCTAAATAGATGTGGTTCTAGGGTGAGGAAAGGATGGTTATGGCTAGGGCTATGATAGGATGGACTTAGATTTACCTTTGGATGACTTGTGTGCATGAACATAGTTTCTGTTAGGAATCACGGCCAGTTCTTGCCAAACCACGGCCGTGGAAAGGTAGAACAAACCGTGATCTTACCTGGTTCGATGGATCTAGTCTTAGATTGTTAGAATGTTGAAATCCTAAGTGTTTGTTGAGTTAAATCTATCCTAGGGTGACCTAGTGTTAGCAACTAAGTGTTAGGAGAGACTTAACCGGTAATCCTTACTCTTAGATTTCGAAGATGACAAACCCTAGGTAGTGGTGAGCCTCATAAGCCGCCATTGGGCTAAGTGTGCTAGATGGTTGCTTAGGATTAACCCTTCCGAGACTTACCCGGTAAGGATAGGTTAGATCTTTAGGTAACAATCCGGTTTGAGTAGAATTTCATCCTTTAGGTTCTTAGAGACTTACCCGGTGATGAGAATCTTAGGGATGGACTAGTGGACCATGAGACCTACCCGGTGATTGATCCCAATCTAGAAATACTTAACTCCAACATAGTTAATCCAAGGAATGAATAGATAACTTGAGTCCTATGCCATAACCGGAACATCTAACCCCTAGAATCCGTCTTTCTTTTTTTTGATCTATATCTTGTTTTTAGCTTGTTTGTTCGAGTTGAATTGTTAGCTTAATTGATTGTTTACTTTGCATGAATTGTGATCTTTGATTGATCACCAAAAACCAACCAAAAATATTTGAGATTTTCATTTCTTTATTTCTCTCTCTTCTTTCAACCTAGATCTTCACTAAACTCAATCATAAATCGAATCAATTTCACCTTAGTCTTTGTGTTCGACCTCGGAATACTATCCCTACTACAAACGTCCCGTACACTGCGGGTTTCGCTAGGAGTTAGGATAAATATAACGAGAATATAAATTTAAAACCCATTGCGTATCACATCCTGAGCGTGACAAGTTTTTGGCGCCGTTGCCGGGGACTAGGTCTAGATTGAGTCTATTTTGTGATTGTTTATTAGTGTAGATCTTTCTTTTTGCTTTTGATCTCTTTTTGGTTTGTGTCTTTGCTTTTCAGGACATCTTTTACTCTTTAGGTGTATGCGAAGATTTCATGGCAAGGATTTAGCTCCATTCGATCCCGAACCGGAGAAAACCCTTAGATCTAGATCCAAGAGCATTAAAAAGGGAAAAGAGATGGCCGGAAGAATCTCCAAGCTGAGTTGGATGAGGCTTTAGAGCAAATTAGGATAAGGGATAAAGCTTTGGAGAATGAAAGGAGACTTGCCAATGAGAGGCAAGAGGCAACTAGGAGGGAGATTGAGGAGATTAGGCAAGCTCTTGTGCAAAGAGAGCTTAACCGACAACAACCTCCTCCACCTCCACCACAACCGCAGCCGGCGGCGGTGAATATTAGGGTTGTGCCCATTTCTATGGAAGAGCCACAAACATTGGGGCAACATATGGATCCGGCACAAAGAGCACACCGCCCGGGTGTGAACTTAGGAGATCCCGCAGCCCATGATTACGAGCTCCGCCCTCAAGTTCTACAAATGATCCGGCATAATCAATTTGGAGGGATGGAAGGAGAGTCTCCTCATCAACACTTGATGAATTATGAGATCTTGATGGAGACTCTTAGACCGCCAAGATTGGAAAACAACAACCATAAGCTTAGGGCTTTTTCCTTCTCTCTTAAGGACAAAGCCTTGTCTTGGTATCAATCTATTCCACAAGGGCGAGTTGGTACTTGGGAGGAGATGACAACCGAGTTTTTGACTAAGTTCTTCCCACCTTCCAAGACTACCGAGTTAAGAGGGAAGATCAATGCCTTCGTGATGAAGGATAAAGAGAGTTTGTTCAAGTCTTGGGAGAGATTCAAAGACCTTCTCCTAGATTGTCCACACCATGGCATACCGAAAATTGAGCTATTGGTGATCTACTTCAAAGGACTTGATGAAGATAGCCAATTCAAGCTTCAATCTTTTTCCGGTGGGACTTTCATGGAGAAGCATGTAGATGAGGCTTGGGAGTTTGTGGAGAAGCAAGCTCTAGTGATTGAGAAATACTCCCATAGGAAGGGTGAAGGGAGAAAGGCGGGAGCATATGAGGTGAGTGAAGTCACCATGAACAATTTTAAGCTTGACGCCATCAACAACGAGTTGAAGTCCTTGAGGGAGTTGTGTGCTACAACTTTGAAGAACCAAGCAACTCCTCAAGTGCTTCCACAAGCTAACTTATCTTCCAAGGAGGAGGATGTGAATTACATGGGAAGGGGCAACTACAACAACTATCAAGGCCCGAGGAACTTCAACAACAACCAGTAATTCAACAATTACCGGCCTAACCACAACCATCCCGGGTTTTCCTACTCTAACCCGGATGGAGCCTTGAACCCTACCGCTTCCACAAGCACAACTCCACCACCAAGAGCTTCACAAGAACCTCCACCCGGATTTACTCAACCTCTAAAGGACAAGACCGAAATGATGTTTGAGCAATTGATTGGAAGGTTGAGTGGTCTTGAGAGCACCGTGACTTCAATTTCTAAGGCTCAAAAAGTGTTGGAAGCACAAGTGTTCCAAAAAGCGGGTGAAGCCCATAGAGATCCGGGAAAGCTTCCCGGAAGAACCGAAGACAACCCAAGAGGCCAAGTGTTGGCTATTACAACGAGGAGTGGGTTGAGTATGAAAGATCCTTTGCCCAAGGACAATGCTAAGGGAAAGCAAGTAGTGGCAGAAGAGGGAAAGTTGCAAGAAGATGGAGGCAAGAGCAAAGATGTTGAGCCAACGTATGTGGCACCGCCTCCATACAAGCCACCACTACCGTTCCCACAATCAAGAGCAAGAGCTTGCTTGGACAATCACTTTGGTAAGTTCCTTGAACTAATGTCCAAATTACATATTAACATTCCATTCATGGATGCCATTTTAGGAATGCCGGCATATGGCAAGTTCTTAAAGGAGATACTGTCCAACAAAAGGAAGTTGGAGGAGTATGGGGAAATAAGAATGACCAAAAGATCTTCGGAATTGACCCAAACAATGAAGGAGGAGATGCCTCCCAAGCTAAGGGATCCGGGTTCTTTTTGCGTCCCAATTGGAGTGGGAAATGTGAAGTATGAAGCCCTTTGTGATCTTGGGGCAAGTGTAAGCATCATACCGCTTGCACTTTGCAACAAGGTTGGGCTAGGAGAGCCAAAACCGGTCAAGATGACTCTCTATATGGCGGACCGTTCTATCACTCATCCGGTTGGAATTTTAGAAGACATCCTGGTGCAACTAGGAGGATTCTATGTGCCAATTGACTTTGTCATCTTGGATATTCCGGCGGACTATCCGGTTCCCATCATCTTAGGAAGGTCCTTCCTCGCCACTTCCGGATGCCTAGTGGATTGCAAGAATGGAACTCTCTCCTTCAACATTGGAGAAGAGAACATAAAGTTCAAGTTGTCCACAATGATGAAAGGGCCAACCCTTGATGAGGATGTCTTCAACATAGTCGAGCAAGAAGAATCTAGAGAAGTTGTGAGCTCAATCTTGATCAAGGATCCATTGGAGAAGGTTCTTACCTTAAGTATGATGGAGGAAGGTGTTGAGGAGGCTTGTAATGAAGAGATCAAATCCTTAGAAGCATTAGAAGAGGAGACGAGGGCTCAACTTGAAGAAAACGAAGGGGTGTTGAACAGCTGTAGGAACCACGGGCATGGAATGTGTTCCACGGCCGTCAAACTCTATGTAAAGCCTCATGAAATGAGCCAGGCAAGAACCACGGCCGTGGACTTGGAGCAAACCGTGGAGTTGGCCGTGGTTTCCCCTGAATCAGGCCTTATTGATGATCAAGCTTCAAGGAGCCTTGGAGGGTCTTCATTTGCTTTGGATTCATCTCATCCAACCTTATTTGGATCGTCTACACTCGATAAAGGTCCTCCTAAACTTGAACTCAAACCCCTCCCCTCTCATTTAAAGTATGCTTTCCTTGGTGATAATTCTACATATCCGGTGATTGTGAATGCATGGTTGAGTGATAATGAACTTGCTAAGTTGTTGCATGAACTAAGATTGCATAGGAAAGCCATTGGATATACTATTGATGATTTGGTTGGCATAAAACCTTCTTTGGGCATGCATAAGATTATGATGGAAGATAACCACAAACCCTCTATTGAACATCAAAGGAGATTGAATCCTATAATGAAAGAGGTAGTCAAAAAGGAAATCATTAAGTTGCTAGATGTAGGGATAATCTACCCTATCTCGGATAGTAAGTGGGTTAGTCCCGTTCATGTAGTTCCTAAAAAGGGTGGGATGACCGTAGTAACCAATGAGAATAATGAACTAATCCCGACTAGGACGGTTACGGGGTGGAGGATGTGCATTGATTATAGGAAGTTGAACATGGCCTCTAGGAAAGATCACTTCCCTCTCCCCTTCATTGACCAAATGCTAGAGAGGTTAGCTCAACATTCTCATTTTTGCTACCTAGATGGCTATAGTGGATTCTTCCAAATCCCTATCAACCCCGATGACCAAGAGAAAACCACCTTTACATGTCCATGGGGTACTTTTGCATATAGGAGAATGCCATTTGGGTTGTGTAATGCACCCGCCACCTTCCAAAGGTGTATGATGGCTATCTTTTCAGAATACATAGAAAATATCATGGAAGTGTTCATGGATGATTTCTCTGTTTATGATTCTTCCTTTGATAATTGCTTGGCTAACTTGTCATTAGTATTGTAAAGATGTGAGGAGACAAATCTTGTCTTAAATTGGGAAAAATGCCACTTCATGGTAAGTGGAGGTATTGTGTTGGGACACTTGGTGTCCAACCGTGGCATTGAGGTTGATAGAGCCAAGATTGAAACGATAGAGAAGTTGCCACCACCTACCTCGGTGAAGGGGGTAAGGAGTTTCTTAGGGCATGCCGGTTTCTACCGGAGGTTTATTCAAGACTTCTCTAAAATTTCTAAGCCTCTCACTAACCTACTAATGAAAGATGTTGAATTTGTTTTCTCCAAAGATTGCCTTGAGGCTTTTTGTAGGTTGAAGAACGCCTTGATCTCCGCACCTATCATGCAACCTCCGGATTGGAGCCTACCATTTGAGATCATGTGTGATGCAAGCGATGTAGCCGTTGGGGCTGTTTTGGGGCAAAGGAAAGATGGGCGCACTCATGCCATTTATTATGCTAGCAAGACGCTAGATGATGCCCAACTCAACTATGCTACCACCGAGAAAGAGTTGCTAGCGGTTGTGTATGCATTTGAGAAGTTCCACTCATATCTTGTTGGAGCGAAGGTCATAGTCTATACGGATCATGCTGCGATCCGTTATCTACTTACAAAGAAGGATGCCAAGCCTAGGTTGATTCGGTGGATCCTTCTTCTTCAAGAATTTGATTTGGAAATCCGGGACAAGAAGGGATCTGAGAACTCCGTGGTGGATCACCTTAGTAGACTCCCACCATTGGAGCTTGAAAGAGATGACATCCCTATTGATGACTCATTCCGAGATGAGCAATTGCAAATGGTGGAGGAATGCTTGTTCCAAGTGTCTAGAGGAAGCGAGCCATGGTTTGCCGACATTGTGAACTACTTAGTGTGTGAGGAAGTGCCTCCCGGTTTGACATATGCCCAAAGGAAGAAGTTCTTCAAAGATGTGAGGCACTACTATTGGAGCGAACCGCTTTTGTTCAAAAGAGGGCCGGATGGAATGTTTAGAAGATGCATACCGGAGGATGAGGTGGAGAGTGTGATCCGCCATTGTCATTCCTTGCCATGTGGAGGGCATGCTAGCTCGCACAAGACATGTGCTAAAGTGTTGCAATGGGGCTTCTTTTGGCCAAGTTTGTTCAAGGACGTGCAAAGCTTTGTGGTAGCTTGTGATGCTTGCCAAAGGACGGGCAACATCTCAAGGAGGAATGAGATGCCCTTGAACAACATACAAGAAGTGGAAATTTTTTATGTGTGGGGTGTGGACTTCATGGGATCATTCCCTTCTTCATGTGGCAACCTTTACATCCTATTGGCGGTTGATTATGTATCAAGA
The DNA here is from genome assembly GCA_033239045.1 of Fagopyrum esculentum. Lineage (NCBI taxonomy): Eukaryota > Viridiplantae > Streptophyta > Magnoliopsida > Caryophyllales > Polygonaceae > Fagopyrum > Fagopyrum esculentum. Next base: position 111,895,329 of record BSUD01000006.1, read on the forward strand.
TGGGTGGAGGCAATCGCTTCTCCTACAAATGACGCCAAGGTTGTGGTGCGATTCTTCAACCGAGTGATCTTTCCTAGGTTTGGAACACCAAGGGTGATCATAAGTGACGGAGGGAAGCACTTCACCAATAGGAACTTTGGGGCACTTTTGGCTAAGTATGGGGTGACTCATAAGGTGGCAACACCTTACCATCCCCAAACTAGTGGCCAAGTGGAGATCTCCAACCGGGAGATAAAGGCCATTCTTGAGAAGACGGTATCTAGAACTAGAAAGGATTGGGCTATGAAGCTCAATGACGCATTATGGGCATATAGAACCGCTTTCAAGACACCAATTGGCACCACCCCTTACAAGTTAGTCTATGGCAAGTCTTGCCATCTTCCGGTGGAAATGGAGCATAGAGCTTATTGGGCCATTAAGTGGCTAAATTTTGACCTCAAGAAGGCGGAAGAGAAGAGGTTGCTTGATATAAATGCCCTTGAGGAGATCCGGTTGGAAGCTTATGAGAATGCCCGGATCTACAAGGAGAGGACCAAACGGTGGAATGACAAGCGCCTCATCCCGAAGGAGTTGAGTGAAGGCAACCTTGTCCTTCTCTTCAACTCAAGCCTGCGGCTTTTTCCCGGAAAGCTCAAATCAAGATGGACCGGGCCATATGTGGTGAAGAAGATCTATTCCCATGGAGCTATTGAGATAGGAGGGGAGCATTGTGGAAATTTCAAAGTGAATGGGCACCGTTTAAAGAAGTATATCCCGGGAGCTCCGGTGGACATGATTGCCCCACTTCACCTTGAATAGACGCCCCCGAGTTCGGTCAAGCTAATGACCTTAAAAGAGCGCTTGGTGGGAGGCAACCCATTGGTAACATTTTTTCCCTTTCTCGTTTTTATTTTTGTTTTAGATTTTTCTATTTTTGTGTGTGTTTTGTGTGCTTAGTGTGTGTGCTAGAGCCTTACTAGCATTGGAAGCCTTGCGTGGCAAGTGAAGGATGATGATGAACCCCTCACCAATTATGGGTGGAGCGGACGCGGAACTTGGACGGCTAGCGGTGCCTAGCGCGGGTCCCGATGCTTTGATGAATGTCTAGAGCTCTCTACCATTGTTGATAGGATCATCCACCATCCATTCACTTAAGAAATCCCAAATACCATAGCAAACCATTTTTACATTGTGAGAACCTTCTTTCACTCTCTTTACTTGTAGACCACATTGGGGACAATGTGTTTCTAAGTATGGGGTGGGGTTTGCATGATCCTTTGCATGATGAGCATCTAGGATAGTTTAAAATTTTCACATGTCTTGCATTGTATATATTCATTTCGAAAATCCCATAAAAATTCAGAAAATTTAAAAAATTTTGTGCTTTCTAGGCTTGGATATGACCCTAATGATGAATCTTGTCTTGTGGATTGGCTATGGATGGCCTTATGTCTTAAATTGGTAAATGCACATGTAAACTTGAAGTACTTCTCTTGAATTCTATGAATGATTTGTAATCATGATGTTTGCCTAGAATGGTTTGAGTATTGAAAGTCGAAATTACATGATAGTTCTTGCATACCATCTATGAATGAATGAGGCAATTCATTTTCCTCTACTTCTCATCTTGATCATGATTATTTGAGCACCTCAATGGATATAATTTGACCTCTTTTGACCCATCCGGGAATAGGAGCATGTTAGTGTGTTTGATGTGTGTGAAAAGCAAGTGTGGGGTGAAGTTGTCTATGAAAGGAATGTCATGAATGAAATGCTGAATTTGTTGCGAAAGTGTAGCCAAAAATATAGGTTTGGGGGCGTTGGTTTAAATGACAAGTAACTCGGTACACTTCACATAATCGGGTGTGGGTGCCTTGCCAAAGTCAAATAAACCAATAGCCCTAACGAGCTTTGGTATGTGTGCCCGGTGTGGATGCACCTCGAAAAATAGAAAAAGCCCGAGGATGGCTAATCACCAAGGTTTCGGCTATTGTACACTAATGTCATTGTCTCAAAAATAAGTCAAAGAAAAAGAAAAGAAAGAAAAGATAGAGAAAAGTATACTCTTGAGGGAAGTTGATCGAGGACAAGATTGTGGAGTTAGTTCCATTCCCGGATTAGCACCGCATAACCTAGAAAAATCCCCAACTAATCACAACGTTTCTTGGCCTTTTAGTTCATGAAGACCTTATGACCAATTTGCATGTTTGTAAGACTTAGTAATCTAGATTGGATATACTCTTGATCTTCTTGACCTCTTCATCTTTACATTTCATGCATTGCTTTTGAGTTAAGTACAATTGTCTTTCCATGCCTTCATTTATTTGATACATAATTGCTTGTCCGTTGCCATAAAACATGACTATGAAGGAGATCCAATATTAGAAGCACAACTCCAAAAAGATTTTGCCATTTTTCTGCATACATAAATCATGTCATCTCTTAGTCTATAGTTGGGAATTTGCTCGGGGACGAGCAAACCTTAGGTATGGGGTATTTTGATAACACGATTTATGACTTAGTTTTAGGTAATCATTTAGATAGATTTCTCACTCATTCATGCATGGTTTAGCACTAGTTCACGACGTTTGCACTCAATTCACGTACTTTGTCGAGGTAGACGTCTACACGGACTTGTGCGTTGCTTTGTAGGTATTTTGGGAGGTTTAGGAGCTAAAACGATACGTTTGAGGATCGTTCATAAATATGACACACCCTCGGACTCATTAGGATGCAAACTAAAGGCTAAGGAGGACTTATGGAACCTTGCCAACACAAGCCATGCACCAAATCATGGCTTAACAAGCCTAGAAGAGGACTTCTGCACAGAATCACGGTTCACTGACAGATCACGGCCGTGATTCTGGCCGTGTTTTTGCCAGGTTTTCGTGACAGCTGTGCCACGATCTCTTGGCCAACTCTTGCAAAGTTGTAGTATAAAAGTGGTCCTGCATTGGCTGTGAGAGGCATCTTGGAGCAGCTCGCCATTATCCACTATCCTCTAACAAAAATATTCTCTCAACAAGAAGATTCTTTGGGAAGAAGGAGGTAGAAGGAAGCCACCATTGGAGAAGAGCTTCATTGGAGAAGAAGAACACACCATTGATAGATTTGCTAGCTTATAGAGAAGAATTTCGGAATCAATCTCTAGAGTTTGTATGTACCATTTGAACCTTCTTTGAGAAGGATTGTGAGTTATTCTAATTCCATTTTCAGCTTGGTTTCGTTTTAGTTCACTTGTTCATCTCTTTCTCTTCATTATCTTGCAAATGGATGCCATGATTTTATGTTTGATTGTTTCGATTTCTATTATGAATGTTGTAGGCTAAATAGACGCGGTTCTAGGGTGAGGAAAGGATGTTTATGGCTAGGGCTATGATAGGATGGACTTAGACTTACCTTTGGATGACTTGTGTGCATGAACGTAGTTTCTGTTAGGAATCACGGCCAGTTCTTGCCAAACCACGGCCGTGGAAAGGTAGAACAAACCGTGATCTTACCTGGTTCGATGGATCTAGTCTTAGATTGTTAGAATGTTGAAATCCTAAGTGTTTGTTGAGTTAAATCTATCCTAGGGTGACCTAGTGTTAGGAACTAAGTGTTAGGAGAGACTTAACCGGTAATCCTTACTCTTAGATTTCGAAGATGACAAACCCTAGGTAGTGGTTAGCCTCATAAGCCGCCATTGGGCTAAGTGTGCTAGATGGTTGCTTAGGATTAACCCTTCCGAGACTTACCCGGTAAGGATAGGTTAGATCTTTAGGTAACAATCCGGTTTGAGTAGAATTTCATCCTTTAGGTTCTTAGAGACTTACCCGGTGATGAGAATCTTAGGGATGGACTATTGGACCATGAGACCTACCCGGTGATTGATCCCAATCTAGAAACACTTAACTCCAACATAGTTAATCCAAGGAATGAATAGATAACTTGAGTCCTATGCCATAACCGGAACATCTAACCCCTAGAATCCGTCTTTCTTTTCTTTGATCTATATCTTGTTTTTAGCTTGTTTGTTCGAGTTGAAATGTTAGCTTAGTTGATTGTTTACTTTGCATGAATTGTGATCTTTGATTGATCACCAAAAACCAACCAAAAATATTTGAGATTTTCATTTCTTTATTTCTCTCTCTTCTTTCAACCTAGATCTTCACTAAACTCAATCATAAATCGAATCAATTTCACCTTAGTCTTTGTGTTCGACCTCGGACTACTATCCCTACTACAAACGTCCCGTACACTGCGGGTTTCGCTAGGAGTTAGGATAAATATAACAAGAATATAAATTTAAAACCCATTGCGTATCACATCCTGAGCGTGACAGGAAGAATTTGGTCAAGAACTCCGTTGTCATCTCCTCCCATGTGCTGATTTTTCCTGGAGGAAGAGATTGATACCAAGTAAGAGCTCTATCTTTTAAAGAAAAGTAAAAAGGTCTTAGCTTGTAGTTGTTGTTTTCAATTCTCAGAGGTCTCAAGGTCTCCATCAAGATCTCATAGTTTTGAAGATGTTGATGTGGTGATTCCTTCTCTAGCCCTCCGAATTGGCATTGGCGAATCATGGATAGAACTTGCGGTCGAAGTTCATAGTCATGGTCCGCTGGATCTCCTAGGTTAACTCCTGGACGCCTCAGTTATTGATTAGGGTCCATCCTTTGACCTAGGGTTTGTGGGATTCCTGCAAGAAGAACATCTCGGACTGGCCTCCGAGGTGGAAGTACATCGGCCGGGGCGTCAGGTATTGGAACCTGCCTCGGTCGAGGGTCAGCAACTGAGACCTGCATCGGTCGAGGGTCAACAGGAGGATCTTCCCTCTGTCGAAGTAGAATCTGGTCTCGTATGACTTCCATCTCTGCCTCGATTGCTTCAGTCTTGGTGCGAGTTTCTTCCTTCTCTTGCCTTAGTTCTTCCCTGCTGAGGCGTAGCAGCTCTAACGCCTCTTTCAATTCGGCCTCAAGATCGCGGTTGTCTTGTTGGGCCATCTTTGCTTCTCTTAAGCGTCGCTTGTATGTCTTTTCTAGTTCGGGATCGTAAGGAACGATTTCCTTCCCAGTGCGGGTTCTTCGCATATACCTAAGAAAGAACCTGCAAAAGTCACTCAAGTAGAGTGGTTAGTAGACACGGGGGCAAGTGCCCCAAGAGCAAACCGTACCGGCTCGGTCTAGACCAAGTCCCGGCAACGGCGCCAAAAACTTGTTCGCTCCAAACGGTGTGTGCAAGCTTTAAATTTATAACCCTAGAAGTAAGCTTAAAACAAGGATGTGAACCCGTAGTGTACGGGTCAATCGTAGTAAAAAGCAAGGAATTCCAAGGGTCGATCACAGGGACTTAGTGAAACAAAGTCGATAACGGTAAGCTTATGTAAATACTAACCACAAGAGCAATCAACACAATCAAAGATGAATAAGAAGTCAATAAAGCAAACATGCAATTCTAGGGATTAAAGCATCTAGTTGTGGTTCCAACTCAAGATCTAAAGATAAGCGAACAAAGTTGAGATTTTTGCATAGGGAAGGTGTTACTAAAGTGGAATAGATCACCGGGTAAGTCTCACTACTCACTAATCCTGAACCGTAACTCCTATTACCGGGTAAGTCTCAAGGAATTAAGATAAAGAACTATAACCTCAAACTAACACACCATCTAAGGGAATAAAATCAACCTTTACCGGGTAAGTTTCAGGCTAACTCACAAAGATGGGATGGAAGCACACTCAAACCCCAATAAAGGATAAACCTTTATTACCTACACTTATGATCTTTGGTACAAAAACAAAGGAATTACCGGGTAAGTCTCATCCTAGGCTTGCATTGAACCAGGAAAGGTGTAATAAGAATAGGATTTGGCAAACTCTAACACTTAACTCTCAGTTTCGGATCGGATAAGTCACCTCGGTCAGAAGAGTTCCACCCCGGCCGAGATGTTCATCGACTGAGCGAGATGCTTAGGGTTAAGGTTAAAGACTCGAACTTTCAGGATCCTACTGGAATCTAAGATTATTCTATCATTGTTTTTCCCACAACCTTCAGCCAATCACCCTAGAATCACACAAGGAAATTAGCCACTCATCATCATGAAAGTATTAATCAAATATATGGGAAGAAGGTGAATATTTGAACAAGAAGAATTTAAATGAAAGACTTCAATAACTGAATCAAATATCACAACAAAGCGTTCCTTGGATATAAATCCAACAAGCAAGACAACAAGGAAGAGAATCTAAGGTAATCTTACAAGAAAACCTTCCAAAAGCTATAAAATCTACAATCTTCAATCTTCCTTCAACCTTCAAAAAGGTTCTTCAAATCTCCCAACTGGAGTATGGCTGTTGCGTGCGTAAACCCTGATCGATGGTATGCGATGATCCGGTGTAAGCGGGATGTTGGATTTGTGGAAATCCAACCTTTTTATAGGAAAATAACTCTCCAAAGATAAGATATCTTAGAAAAGATCTCTTCCCATAAAAATATGTAAAATATATGATCCATCATATCTTCTTCCTTCAAGGAGCCAAGCCCAAAAAATATAAGATCACTTTCCAAATATAAAAGATCTCAGCCAAGAATAAAATATTCTCGCCGCGTCCTAGGTATTCGCCTCGGTCGAGTCGGCTTCTCTGGATCACCTCGGTCGAGGTGAATTTGTGGTCAACCGAGGTGAGTCACAACTTAATGTGAAATCTCTCGAATTTGCTCCAAAGTTAATCTCTAATCCATGGCTATGCTTCCTGGATGTAGCTCCAAATGACTCATATCTCCTTTTGCTCCTTTTTGATGCAAAACGTGCCATTTACCTACGATTACAATAAAACTAGGTGTAGACCTCGATTTTCGCAAAGGTAGATGAAATGGTAATATAATCACATAATATACATACAAACACGCAGATTATGAAAGATAAAACGTCCAAACAAACCCCAAAATATAGACTATAATTCAGGCTATCATTACTCATCATCATGATTGACTTCCCCAAACCTATTTGTTTTCCTCTAACTTCCAGCCAACATCTCAACTTTTCTTTCACTTGCTTTTCACTTGCTTGCTTCCAAATTCCCGGATAGGTAAGGGGAAGCAAATATGTATATGAGGGGCTAAGCATGATCAAGAAGTAGAAGAGAAGAGAATGAATTTCCTTAATCATCCCATGAGGAAAGTGAGAGAACTCATCATGTGGTGTCAACCTTCAAATTCAACATAATTTGGATAAAAACAAAGTATTAAACATGCCACAAATTTCAAACAAAGCACTTAGCAACTTAAACATATCATAAAACCTTTCAAACAAATAAAGATTTCAAAACCAGTCTGCAAACAAAATCTTCACTGAGGTCATATCTAGATAAGAAGCACAAAATCGTTTCGAAAACTGTTTCAGTTAAAACACCTCGGTCGAGATGTTCTATGTCAACCGAGGTGCTGCACCTCGATTGGTCAGAATCACTTCGGTCGAGGCATTAAAAATTTTTTTTCTTAACCAGTTTTTGACGTTTTTCTCAATGAAATAACCTGTATGCATGCATGTAGCCTTAGATAAACACATAGAGCAAGATAAAACAATAATATCCGGTAGAGTCATCCAAGCATACACATAAGTCAAATAAATACATCCAAATACCCCATACTTAGGACACATTGTCCCAATGGGTCAAAATAAGTTTGAAAATAGAGTACTCACCGGACATAAGCTGAGCTGCATAAAGAAATAAGAAACAGCTCCCAGATAAGATCATCTCGGTTGGCAAAGAACATCTCGGTCGAGGTCCTATGACTGCACCCGAGATGTGTCTCAGTCAAGCTCTGTCCTCTCAATTTCTCAAACTTCTGTTCTTCCAGTGTAGCTCCTGAACTGTAATCCTTCCTTAGAGAGTATCTGGTTCCTGTCTAGAGGGTGCAAACACAGAGTAAAACAAACTATCTAAAGCTAAGCAAGAAAAAGGGAAAAGTAAGCAATACCTTGGGTTGCCTCCCAAGAATCGCTTGGTTTAAGGTCGCTAGCTGGACCTTTTCTCCATGGAATTACTCAATGTACCTCGAATATCCCGGAGTGCTCATCACATCCATCATAAAACTCTTCCAAAAAGGTTCCGGTTCCTAATTTCACCGGCAAATGGTAGGATCTCCTACGTACAAGCTTGTACGGTTTGGTTCTTACCGGAATCCTACCGGTCTTCCTATGCTTCCATGGGACATAACTCAGTCCTTCGTCCCATCCTTTCCTTGATCGAGAAAACAGCTTCTCGAGGATTCTAGTAACTTCTCTATCTTCAGCTTGGGGATAGTACAAGGTCTTTGTCACGTGAGTGACCCCATACTTGAACAAATAACACTTTATTGCCTTAGTAGTGAAGTGCTTGCTAGCTCCACTCCTTTTAGTCCAAGGAGTATTTACTTTCAGCAAATTCAATGGAGGTTTAATCATGATCTTAGGAGGTTCTTTCGGAAGAGACCTCCAACTCTTCGGTGCATCCCGGAAGAAATCTAGAATTTTAAAGGGAGTAGGAGCAAGTACCTTATAAAGTTCTTCAATTAGCGGTACACGTTTCATGTTAGGGTGATAATCCACACATGAAATCTTTCCCAACTCAGCTGTTGTCTCTTCAACCTCGGCCGATCTGTTTTCAACCTCGGTTGATCTGTCTTTAACCTCGGTCGATCTGTATTCAACCTCGGCCGATGTTTGAATAGTTGGATCGAGATCTTCCACTTCTTCCTCTTTTTCAAGAGCTTCAGGAGAAAGTTTCTGGTTTGATTGGAGGAATGCTTGTAACTTGTAGTGCTTCCTTATCCACCTCTTTTGGCTTAGCATAGGATAGGGTGCTTTCCATGAGCTTCTCCACCTTCTTCATCAACTTCTTCCATCTTGATTCAAGCGAATCTTCAAGAGGTTGCTCGTAAATCTTTCTAGGGACATTCAACTCATCCCATATCGCAAGCTCTTTCTCAATTGCCTTTTCTCTTTCCCTTTCACTATTAAACTAATAGAAGTAGTATTTCTCTTCCAAGTATTCATAATGGTCCACCCTAGCACTTTGTCTTGCTATCCAGGCTGGATCAAATGTAGCCATCGGAAATCCGGAATAATACAAAACTCATAGAAAGAGTAGTCAAATGTAACAAGGGCAATAGCCACGAAAGACAACCGAAACCGGCTTGGTCTAGACCAAGTCCCCGGCAACGGTGCCAAAAACTTGTTCTTTGGCGAAACTTTGTTCCGTTGCCGGAACAAGAACTTCGAGTGTACCTAAGAACACAAATTTGCAAGAACACTTAAGTAGAATGATTAGTAGAAAAAGCAAGAACAATCCCCGACAACGGCGCCAAAAACTTGTTCGCTCCAAATGGTGTGTGCAAGCTTTAAATTTATAACCCAAGAAGTATGCTTAAAACAAGGATGCGAACCCGCAGTGTACGGATCAATTATAGTAAAAGCAAGAATTCCGGGGTGTCGATCTCAAGGACTTAGGAGAAACAAAGCAAGTATAGGTAGTCAATGCAACTAATAACCACAAAAGCGATTAAAGCAATCAAAAAGATGATAATAAAGTCAATTAAAGAGAATATGCAAATTCTAAGGATTAAAGCATCCAGTTGTGGTTCTAACTCAAGATCTCAAGATAAGCGGACAAAGCTGAGGTTTTGCTAAGGGAAGGTGTTACTAAGGTAGAATAGATCACCGGGTAAGTCTCACTACTCACAATCCCAAGCCAAAGAACCTATCACCGGGTAAGTCTCAAGGTACTAAGGAAAGGAATCATAATCTCAAACCAACACATCAACTAAGGGAATATAATCAACCTTTACCGGGTAAGTCTCAGACTAACTCACAAAGATGGAATGAAGACAAACTCAAACCCCAATAAAGGATAAACCTTTATTATCTACACTTATGATCTTGGATAAACAAACAAAGGAATTACCGGGTAAGTCTCATCCTAGGCTTGCATTGAACCAGGAAAGGTGTAATAAGAATAGGATTTGGCAAACTCCAACACTTAACTCTCAGTTACGGATCAGATAAGTCACCTCGGTCAGTCAAGTTCCACTCGGCCGAGATGTTCATCGAGTGAACGAGATGTTCTAAGGTTAAGGATAAAGACTCGATCTTTCAAGGTCCTATTGGGATCTAAGATTATTCTATCATTGTTTTTCCCACAACCTTCAGCCAATCACCCTAGAATCGCACAAGGAAATTAGCCACTCATCATCATGAAAGCAATAATCAAATTTATGGGAAGAGAATGAATATTTGAACACAAAAACCTTAAGAACAGGGCTTTAATAACTTAATCAAATATCAAACAAATCAGCGTTCCTTGGATCACAAATCCAACAAGACAATCAAACAAAAGGGAATCTAAGAAAGTCTGACAAATCCCCTTAAAAAGCTATAACAAGCTATGAACTTCCTTCCTTCAATCTTCCTTCAAGCTTCCTTCCTAACTGCAGCTGGGAGAATATGGTGTAAAGGATAAAAATCTAGAGGTGCGAGGTTTGTTGGATCCGAAGATCGCTCAATTGTGGAAAATCCAACCCTTTATATAGGAGAATTATCTTCCAAAGATAATAATATCTTACAAAGATAATTTCCTAATAAAATATATTCATATCTCTAAAATAGATCTCCTAAATATATGATCTTCCTTCCAGAAATCCAGCCAGAAAATATAAGATCTCTCCTTCCAAAAATAAAAGATCTCAGCCAAAAAAAATATATCTTGCCGCGCCAGGGTGTTCGCCTCGGTCGGGGCGCTCCTCTAGATCACCTCGGTCCAGGTGACTCTGTGGTCAACCGAGGTGAATCTCAGCTGAAGGTGAAATCTCTCAAATCTAGTCCAAAGTAAATCTTCTTTGTTAATTCCTTGCTTCCTGAGTTCTCTTTTAAGCTTCTGAATGTAGCTCCAATGGCTCTCTTGCTCCTTAGCTCCATTTTGATGCAAAACGTGCCATTTTACCTACAATTACAACAAAACTTGGTGTAGACCTCTTTTCCCGTAAAGGTAGATGAAACAATGATATAATCACATAATATGCACCCATACATGCAGATTATTGAAGATAAAACGTCTAAATAAATCCCAAAATATAGACTATAATACATGTTATCACCACGCGGTTTGTATACTCCTTTACCTATTCCTACTTCATTATGGCTTGACATTAGTATTGATTTTGTTGTAGGTTTTTCAAGGACTAAGAAGGGGAGATATTCCATCTTTGTGGTTGTTGACCGATTTTCTAAGATGGCTCATTTTATTATTTGCCATAAAATTGATGATGCTTATAATGTGTTTAACTTTTTCTTTAGGGAAGTTGTTAGGTTGCATGCAGTGCCACGGACTATTGTAAGTGATAGAAATGTCAAGTTCCTTAGTTTCTTTTGGCAGACACTTTGGGGCAAGTTAGGTACCAAATTGTTGTTCTCAACTTCTAGTCATCCTCAAACGGATGGTCAAACGGAGGTAAGTAACAGGACTTTGACTACTATCTTAAGAGCTGTTTTAATGGATAATTTGAATGCTTGGGAAGATGTTTCACCACATGTGGAATTTGCTTATAATCGTACCTTTCATTCATCTACTAATTTAACGCCTTTTGAGTGTGTCTATGGAGTGAATCATTTGACTCCTCTTAATCTTATATCGTTTCCTTTAGAGGAGCGAGTAGATTTCATTGCAGGAAAACAGGTGGAGCTCATTAAGAAATTGCATGAGAAGACGCGTATAAGGCTAGAGCCAAAAGGGAAAACCGTTGCTTCAAAGGCAAATCGGAATCGCAAGGAGATGTTGTTCAAACCCGGGGATCTAGTTTGGTTGCATCTAAGGAAAGAGCGATTTCATGACAAGAGGAAGTCTAAGTTGTCTCCAAGAGGAGATTGACCATTTAAAGTGAAGTGCAAACATGGTGACAATGCTCATGTCTTGGAGCTTCCAGCTAAGTATGGTGTCAACCCTATCTTCAATGTGGGAGATTTGAGTACTTACGAGTTGAGAGATGAGCATGTTGATTATTCGAGGACGAATCCTTCTCAAGAAGGGTAGTGTGATGTGGGACCATCTCAACAACAACATCAAGGACCCGTTACTAGATCAAAGGCTAAAGCATTGAAGGACAAGCCGACTACACCTTCTTTGAATTCTATCATGGAAGGAGAAATCACAAGGTCGAGAGCAAAGGCTATTCAAGATGAAGTTACGAGCATACTCATAACGTGCACACTCAAGGAGACCTTACTCACTCCTAGGAAACCTTTGGTGACATTACTGACTGTTATGGAAGAGCCAAGCCACGACCAAGAAGAGCCATCAAGCAAAAAAGGTGGCTAGGACGAATAAAGAGTCTCGGAGAAGAAATCTCGGTCCACCACCAAAAATCTCGGCCGAGATTTCCAACCGAGATTTGTCCTCTGACATGAGCTTGAAGATCCGGCCAATATCTTTATATTTGGCAACTATGTTTATCTTTTACTACCTTAAATCTCTAAAAAATTCTTAAGGTAATTAGTGGTTGTTTAATTTTTGGGATTATTATTTTTATATCTTTTAAAGATATCTTTCCTAGATTATCTTTAAGAAGATATCTTTCTTAGATTACATAGATTGATCTCCCTTATAAATAGCTTTAGTAGCGGCATTGTTAGGGAGATCATTTTTTGATATTATTCCACAAAATGTGTGAATATGCAGCTTCGTTTATGAAGTTTGTATTTTCTTCATTTCTATTTTATCAAAAAGTGAGACTTTGATTGAATCGTTGTGAAGTATTTGCTAGATTGTGCTTGTGTGTGTTAATCTTTTTGAAGGTTGGTGTTCCTGGTCAGTAATAGTCCCTCCTTGTGCTTATCTTACTTAAAAGACTTGTGTAAGATTAAAGAAGTGAGGGTTAAGGTAAGTTCTTTGTTAAGGGGTTTTGACACATCATTGGTCAAGTTTTTTTTCGGAAATATCTTGGTTCATATCTTCCTATATCTATCATTTGTCAATCCATATTCATCTTCTTATCTTTCCATATCATCCACGAATTCCTTTTCTGAGTTTCTAAAAATCTCGGTTTGTTCTTCACAAAATCTCGCCCGAGATTTCTATTATATATCCGAGATTTTGCTTTTCTCAAGGACTTTCAATCTAGATCGACAATTGTGGCTTAACCCCACATCACTAACGGTTTATCCGTTGTGTAGATTACTAGCAGGTTAGGGATGTTGCCGAGTGATCCGGTCGGAGTTGTCAACCGGGGGTTCATGTACATTACAGGACGGGATATGGTTTTATACTTTCTGCTCTCATTTCAATTATAGTTTGAGAACTCGGTTGAGAGTGTGGTGTTTTTATGATTCTTAAACCTTTTGGATACTTTATTTATTTTAGAGTTTTCATTTATTTGTTCCTTGTTGCAAGATCATGTGAAATTGTTGTTAAGCTTAGGGTCAGGAACCATTCTGAGGTCCTAGCCCGTAGCATCCCGAGTTCCTAGATTTTGGGGTGTTATAATATGGTATCGGAGCAAGGTTGACAACAATGGCACTCACAGTCTTCTAAAGGTCGAATAGATAAATAAACAGAAACCGAAAGGGGTTTGAGTTTTCAAAATGTTTTGTTTTAAATTTATAGTCAGTTTGGGATACAATGTACGGGGGACCACCACTACTTCCACGAATCTCGGCAGCTTAGCTTATATGTTGGATCTAGCTTCTATGATTGGACTATACTTGTTTTCCTGGACTTTGCACTAGTATAGTAGTTATAGCCTAGTCTTATACGTAGTATGTCCTTATCGCAAATGGCACGAACTAGAGCTACATATGTCGTGAGACGAGAAAGAGGTTGGCCACCTCTTCCTTCTTCCGTCCGTGGACGAGGTTATGTAAGTAGACCTCCAGTAGCTAAAAGTCGGGGACATGTCCCCATCGCTGATCCACCAGTTGCCGACGCTATGGCCAAAGAGGTTGTTGAGAGCATTGTTCCCAAGGCCGGGAACGGTACCGCTGCTAGGTCCGGAGCATAGCGAGCACACTTGACCGAGTTAGGTCGAGTGTCTATCGGAGCGTCTGAGTATCGAGAATATGTCTAGAGGGTCGAGGAGGCCATTAGGACAAGAATGCCTACCCCAGCTCCGCCAGTACCTGCGAGATCAGCTGAGGTTTCGCACAGAGTGACAAAGGTGATAGCTGCACCAATTAGAGTTGCTGAGGGTGCTCGATTTGAGCCGAGGTCACCGAGATCGGATTCTTAGTTGAAGGCTTTCAACCAGCTGAAGGTACCCACTTTCGAAGGAAAGGTGGGGTTAGAGGTGGAGCACTCGCTAGGTCATTTGTAGACGGCAATAGATTCGATCCGCTACTTAGACGATTGACGAGTTGAGTTGGTTAAGACCTTGTTCCGAGACCAGGCGCACTACTGATGGAGGACGATTCATATCAAGGTCAAAGGATTTGATCAGTTATTGGAGCTCATCAGAGAGTAGTACTGCCCTGTATATTTGAGGAGAGACAAACTACAAGATATGCTTGAGGCCGGGTTTGAGGATGTTCCCATTATAGAGACGATTAGCAATTTCTTGGAGAATTGGCTTTCTTAGGTCGTTCCTCACCTCCGGAGGATGAACACGTGTATCTGTTTTCCCGGAGGCTGAGAGAGACTACCCGTTCTTATCTTGCGGGATTTTGTTGTGACTCCCTGATGGACTATTAGGATGGAGCCTCAACATACGAGAGGGACCAATAGGGTTAGAGGAGCACTAATTTGGCAGGAGGACCGAAGAAGAGGTAGAGGATTGGACCAGCCCATACATGAGCTAAAGTTACAGGATTTGGATGTAGTTATACATAGGGAAGCCATGGCTTCTAATAGTTAGTAAATGGGTTTGATAGAGGACGGTAGTGTCATAACTGCGGTGGTGTCGGTCACATGAGAGCCGAGTGTAAGAAGTCACTAGTGAATTGCTTTACACGCGGCAAGCCCGGACACAAAGCAATATATTGTTGTCAAGGCAAGGCACCATCACAATAGGGTTCTTCGTCTTCTAGCATTGTAGGAGGCGGGCAGAGGCCGCCTCAGTATCAGTCATAAGGTCAGCAGTAGAGGACCCAGGGTTACCCTGCTCCATAGGATTCCTCTCAGGGACAAAAAAGGGGTAGAGGAAGTGGTAGAGGAACCACGGATACGAGATATGCTCAGGCCAGAGTCTTTGAGTTGAGGAGTGTGGAGGAGCAAACAACACTAGTGACCACATGTACCATTCATATAATGGTTTTCCTATCTGAGTACTTTTTAATACGGGTGATACACACTCATTTATATATGATGCATGTGAGGATTGACTAGCCTTAGATACAGTAGAGGGGAGTCCCTTCATTAAAGAGTTAACCAACGGGGGTAAGATTAGAGGTACTCGGGAAGTTTGCAATTGTCCTATCCGATTGGGAGATCGCGATTGGCTAGCTGGTTTCTTTCTCATGTACCTGGTACATGAAGAAATCATTTTGAGTATAGACTGGATAGACAAAGACCGGGCAGTGATGGATATTGGTAAGAGGATTGTGATAGTCACCACGGAGGCAAGACATGTGGAGATTTTTAGAGGGTGGGAGCTCAGGAAGACCGGTACAGTCATCACCACATTCCGAGATGCGAGACTTATCGGACAGGGTTGTGAGGTGTTTGCTCCAAAAGGTGTGCGCAAAAAAAGCTTTAAATTTATAATCCGAATAATAAACCTAACAATAAGCGAACCCGTAGTGTACGGATCAATCGTAGCAAGGGCTTACATTCCGGAGTCGATCTCAGGGAATCGGTGAGAACAATCACTGTAAAGCAATCCAACTTCAGAAGCATGCAATAATATTGATCAAAAGCAAAGGCAAGAATATATCAAGATGAGGAAATGCATATTCTAAAGATTATAGTATCTAGTTATGGTTTCGACTCAAGATCTCTTCGGATAACGTGGACAAAGCTGAGGTTTGATGAGGGAAGGTGTTGCTACTATGGGATAGATCACCAGGTAAGTATCACTACCCACTTTCCCAAACCAAAGCTTCTATCACCGGGTAAGTCTCAAGGAACTAAGCGAAGGTAAAGGCGCTCAAACCAACATCACTCACCTAAGGGTAGAAAACTAACCATCACCGGGTAAGTCTCAAGTTAACTCTCAAAGGTAGGGTGAAGGCACACTCAAATCCTAATAAAGAATAAACCTTTATTACCTAACACTCATCATCATAGGTATACAAGCAAAGGAATCACCGAGTAAGTCTCATTCTAGGCTTGCGTATAAACAAGGAAAGGTGCAACAAGAATAGAATTTGACAAACTATTACCTAAACTCGGGATAGGCAATGGATTGGACCAGTAGTGTCCGTCCCGGTGTCCATAGGGGCGCCTTCCGCATCAATCTCATCATCTGTCTCAATGTCAACAAGTCTAGCGGCCTCCTTGACGAGCGGATCCCAAAAATCACTCCAGTTACGCTGGTCCAAAACTATAAACCGGGATGTCCACATGATGCCTTTAGGAGCTTTGGTTTCCCAAGACATGGCCACGTATGGTGGACCACTCCCTCGAGGAACCAAGATGCGGCGAGTAATGAACTCCTGTAAACCCAATGGCTTTGTCTCAACGGCCAAGGTACAAGCTTAAATATCGAGACCGATGGCGTTGGCAATATGTGTCACCAATCCTCCTACACAAATATCTCCCTTTTCTTGCTTCGTATCTTGGGTAAATCCTCAGCCAACGTGACAGTGAAATCCGGTACCTGATCCGTGGTCATCCACCAAAGTGTCAAAAGCTCACTCTGCCGGATTTTCTGTGGTGTCTCGGTGCGAGCTAACAACATCTCACTAAGAATCTGGTGGGCAATCTTGAAAGCTACATGAAAAATGCACTTCTCTTTTGATTCTCCAAGTTGCCAACTTTCAGCACTAGTTGGAATGTGAGCAATACAGGCCCAGAATGCCCTAGCATTGTTACGGGATGGACGTCAGTGGCCATGGTATCAAAGAAACCAAAGATAGCTCCAAATGTCTGCATTGAATACTTGTAGGTTTTGTTCATCCGACAGAACTTCACTAATCCTCCTCCGGCACATAGATGATGGAACTTAAGAACTCATATGTTGGTTCAACATAAGCCAGTGTCCGTAGTGATACAATATTCTCAAGTCCAACATTTGTGATCATCTTCCTCAAATCATCGACAAGGTGCAAGCAAGAAAAATCATCAATGTTTATGTAACGGGGTGCAATAACCGGGCAGGGGCATATTCGGTCATATTTTTCTTTGAGATTTGGGAGGATGATAGGGATTTTTGGAGGTCGAGGAGGTGGTGGGGAAGGTTCCCTAGCCCCAGCATGGTCACGGAGAACAATTTGCGGACTGGAGCGACGTAAACCTTCCATATCAGCAGGCTATCTCGATCAAATCAAAAGAGGATTTTGGCCGAGATTATTGAGTTTCAACCGAGGAGAATAGTGCTTCGATCGAATTCACAATTCCGTAACTTTCTGCCCCCAAAATCACTACCAATTGCTTCCTAGGGGGTTCTCCAATTATTCTCAACACAACAAGTAGCAGAAATCTCTTAAAATTCGACAAAATCAACCGAAGTCAAGAAAAAGGGTGTTTCGAACGAAATTACCTGATGTTTCTTCGGATTGTGGTTGGTTTTTGGAGTTTCAATTGGTTTTTGTGGAAGTCTCTATCGTTCTTTCCTTGTTGAGTTTGAGCCCAGAATCTTTGAAAACAAGCAAGACATGGGGATTTGAGAATTTTAGGGTTCGTTTCGGTCGACAGTGCGTCGGGAGAGAAGGGTGGAGAGGAGACAGAAATCTGATCCCCTTTTATACCCTTCAGAAATCTTAACTTCATTTCGGTCGAGATGGTTGTCAGAATCCGAGGTGGCTTACCGAGGTGAATCCTTGTTGCCTTCATCTCGGTTGCTCGAAAGGGCATTTCGGTCGAGATAGCTTCCGAGATAGCCTCCCGTTTCCGTTGTCATTCCAGTTTCTCGAATTGCAAAGTTTCTCATTTGGCTCCTTTGTTGGATTGTTCCTAGGTCCTGTTATCATGGACATAAAAAATGAAAAATACACTAATCTAAACTAAAAAGCAAGAAAGAAAGCAATACCTTGGGTTGCCTCCCAAGAAGCACTTGTTTTAAGGTCGCTAGCTGGACCATGTCCTTCCTTGATTTATATGAGACATAGCGGTGAAATCTCCTCAACAGGAGCTTCCGGCGTATTCTTATTCAGACAGTGACCGTTCTCCTTAAAGCTTCCACTACGCTTACCCCATACTTCAACTGCACCATGAGGGAAAATGTGTTTCACAGTAAAAGGTCTAGTCCATCTAGATTTCAGCTTAACGGGAAAAAGGCGGAGGCGGGAATTGAAGAGGAGGATAAGATCTCCTTCTTTGAACTCTTTTGGGATGATATGCTTGTCATGCCAATTCTTCGTTCTCTACTTGTAGATCTTAGCATTCTCGTAAGCATTCAAGCACAATTCTTCTAGCTCGTTGATGTCCTAGAGCCTCTTCTCCCCAGCTTCCTTGATATCGAATTAAGCCATTAGATCGCCCAATATGCCTTGTGTTCTAATTTCACCGGAAGGTGACAAGACTTCCCATAAACCAAGTTGTAGGGTGTGGTTCCAATGGGAGTCTTGAAGGCCGTCATATATGCCCATAAAGCGTCGTCCACTTTCATGGACCAATCCTTCCCCGTCCTAGAGACGATCTTCTCTAGTATTCCCTTGATTTGTGTATTTGAAATTTCGACATGTCCACTAGTTTGAGGGTGATAGGGAGTAGCTACCTTATGGGTTACCCCATACTTCGATAGAAGTGCTTCAAACTTCCGGACTATGAAGTGCGTTTCATTGTTACTTATGATTATTCTAGGTGTCCAAAAGTGTGGGAATGTTGTCCGGCTGAAGAACTTCACGACCATGGTGGCGTCATTGGTGGGGGAGGTGATGGCCTCTACCCGTCTGGATACGTAGTCTACTGCCAATAGAATGTATAGATTCCCTCCTGAAGATGGGAATGGTCCCATAAAGTCCACTCCCCAAACATCGAAGATTTTGACTTCGTGAATATTGTTGAGCGGCATTTCGTTTCGTCTAGACAAGTTCCCTGTTCTTTGAAACGCATCACAAGAAGCAACAAACGTTTGCACATCCTTGAATAATGTATGCCAAAAGAAACCGGAACATAATACCTTAGCGCACGTTTAGTGAGCGCTACCATGTCCTCCACATGGTAAGGAATGACAATGCCTCATGACACTCTCCGTTTCATCTCTCGGATTGCATCTCCACAACATCCCATCTGGACCTCTTTTGAAGAGTAGAGGTTCATTCTAAAAATAATGAAGCACATCTTTAAAGAATTTCTTCCTTTGTACGTATGACAACCTGGGAGGTATTTTGTGACAAACAAGATAATTAACAATATCAACATACCAAGACTCGTTACCTTCCGACATTTGGTGAAGGCAATGCTCCAACCATTGGAGTTGCTCATCGGAAAAGGAGTCGTCGACGGGAATGGCATCTCCCTCTAAAGCAATGGGAGGTAACCGGCTGAGGTGATCCGCTACAGAATTTTTAGATCCTTTCTTATTGCGGATTTCCAAGTCAAATTCCTGAAGTAGGAGAATCCACCAAATGAGGTGCGGCTTTGCGTCATTCTTGGTGAGCAAATACCGAATGACAGCGTGGTCGGTGTAGACAATGACTTTCGCACCTAAAAGATAAGAACTTAATTTTTCAAAAGCATAGACTACCGCCAAGAGCTCTTTTTTCGGTGGTGGCGTAATTCAGTTGAGCTTCATCTAGCGTCTTGTTGGCGTAGTAGATAACGTAGGTTTGCCCATCTTTGTTCTGTCCAGGAACTAATCCTGTTGCCACACCACTTGCGTCACACATTGTAACATCCGGAATTTTTATTCCGGATGATGAACGAGTTATCGAGCTTTCCGTTTTAGCGGCTTAGTTTTCCCAAAGGCACGGGATGCTGAGCGACGGGATTTGATTCCTAATCCCGTTTTGACCTTTCGCTTTCCCATTTTGCTTTCCGATCCCTCGGGTTTTGGTGTGAGGAGACATGTGGGAAGTTGGCCTTGGGTCTCCCGACCCCTTTTGTGCAACCCACTCTTCTCTCTCTCCTCACTTTTCATTTCACGCTTCCTCTCCCCTTCACTCTTTCCTCTTGTGTTCTTCCTCACTTCTCTTGGAACCTTGCTCGTGTGTGAGCTGCTGTGGAGAAGAATCTAAATTGGTTTGGTAAGTTCTTCCTCTCCCTCTCTTCTGCTTCCTTGCTGATTACCCCTTCTTCCGTTCCCCTTCATCCATTGCCATGGATGAATCTCTTGAGGAAGCTTTTTCTTAGATCCTTTGCATGTCCATCTTCTTAGCTCGATTAGGTCATGAGAAAGATTCTTGATATCATGGATGATGTTTGGAGAAGAGCCAACAAGAGAAGGAGGCCATTGAAGCTCAAGACGAAGAAATTGCTGTTTCTGGAGTTCTACCGCGGGGGCAGCATCAAGTGCCGCGGGGGAGGATATTATCCAGCCGCGGGGGCGGCATCAGGGTTTCCAAGTGCCGCGAGGCCGGATACTGGCGCCACGAAGGCCGTGACCTTCAGCACGCAGTCGTGCCTTTTGTTTCCGCGGTTGTGTTTCATCAATAGTAGGCTCTTCTTCTCCCTTCTTCTTTGGTCCTTCCTTAGTTCTGAGGTTGTTTCATGTTAGTATCATGCCTAGGATGGACCTAGGGTAGTTGTGAAGGCCATCTAGTGGTTGTGAACGTAGGAGCCCTTAAGGCTCGATGTATTTGTTGGTTTTGTGTATGATGAGCATGTTATACCTTCTAGGCTAGATGGCTCCTTCTTGGCTGTGGTTTAGGTTCTTCTGAGGGTATAGGCTGTTGTGAGTTTTATTTACATGTAGAGGGTGTTGTGAGTATCTTGAATCCTAGGATGCATTCCTAGCTTGAGGGTTAGGTGATCTTGCTTATATCACTGGAGTAAAGTTTAAGACTTCTTGAGCGTGAGCATGTGTTGATACGTGTATTCTTGTGTGAGCAGGTTGTGTGCTTCCTCTCTAAGGAAGCGAGAGTATTGTCAGTTGAGTGTGGCGATAAGGTAAGTCTCCGGACTTACTTAACTCGTATTCTTCGTATTAGCGTTGATGTGTGTTTGGTGGTGTGTGTTTATTGTTTATGTTATAACAACGAAACCGGAATTAGGATTACCGACCTTTATATTATTTTGGCCTAAGTGTATGATAACGGGCGGAGACATCATCTGCCTAACTCTTGCAAGAGTTTAGGTGTGGCTAAGTGTTGCAATGCTTGAAGTCATCGCATGAAGAAGTTTCGAAGACTCGTGAACTTTGACCGACCCAGAAGCATCTTGACCGAGACGTGGGTCGCGGTCACTCCCTTCATAGTTTCCCTCGATTTACCCAAAAGTCATCTCGGTCGAGATTCCTAGGAGTGGTCCGAGATCAATATAGTTTTTCTCTTCTAGTTCAAGCTTCTCAAAGACGGCCTTTGGATCTTTCTCCAAGGCTTCTTGACTTCTTATTTCTGCATCATAATTTGCATCTACACCTTCCTCCATAATACTAAAACTTAAAAGCTTTTCAAGAGGATCTTTGATTAAGACTGAACTCACAAATTCTCTTGACACCTCTTCGTCGTATATGTTGAAGATGTCTTATCTGAGAGCTTGACCTTTCATCATCACTGAGAGTGTAAACTCAACGTGCTCCTTCCCAATGTTGAAGGATAATGTGGCGTTCTTGCAATGACCATGCAACTAGAAGTTGCATGGAACGGTCTTCCAAGAGTGATCGGAATTGGATAATTATCAAACACAAGAAAAGAAAGAATAATGTTGTAGAAGATGCCCTTTCTAAAAGGTATACTTTGATCACAACCATGGATTCCAAGGTCCTAGGATTCCATTATATCAAAGAGTTATACGAGGATGATGTTGATTTTGGCGACAATTAAATCCAGTGTAAATCTCGGACGAGATTTCGACTGAGAATTGCCCCAGTTGAGAGGTAAGTATTATCTTTTCGACGGATTAACGTTCCATGAGGATAAAGTTTGTATTCCTAGACGTTCTCTAAGACTATTACTAGTTGAGGAGGATCATATGGGAGGATTAAAGGGACACTTTGGAAGAGATAAGACTTATCATATGCTTCATTCATATTTCTTTTGGCCTCACATGCTTAAGGATGTTGAACATTTGATTAAGAGGTTCATTATTTGCTTGAAAGCGAAGTCAAGACTGAAGCCACGCGGTTTGTATACTCCTTTACCTATTCCTACTTCATTATGGCTTGACATTAGTATGGATTTTGTTATAGGTTTTTCAAGGACTAAGAAAGGGAGATATTCCATCTTTGTGGTTGTTGACCGCTTTTCTAAGATGGCTCATTTTATTATTTTCCATAAAACTGATGATGCTTATAATGTGTTTAACTTTTTCTTTAGGGAAGTTGTTAGGTTGCATGCAGTGCCACGGACTATTGTAAGTGATAGAGATGTCAAGTTCCTTAGTTTCTTTTGGAAGACACTTTGGGGAAAGTTAGGTACCAAATTGTTGTTCTCAACTTCTAGTCATCCTCAAACGGATGGTCAAACGGAGGTAAGTAACAGGACTTTGACTACTATCTTAAGAGCTGTTTTAATGGATAATTTGAATGCTTGGAATGATGTTTTACCACATGTGGAATTTTCTTATAATCGTACCTTTCATTCATCTACTAATTTAACGCCTTTTAAGTGTGTCTATGGAGTGAATCATTTGACTGCTCTTAATCTTATATCGTTTCCTTTAGAGGAGCGAGTAGATTTCATTGCAGGAAAACAAGTGGAGTTCATTAAGAAATTGCATGAGAAGACGCGTATAAGGCTGGAGACAAAAGGGAAAACCATTGCTTCAAAGGCAAATCGGAATCGCAAGGAGATGTTGTTCAAACCTGGGGATCTAGTTTGGTTGCATCTAAGGAAAGAGCGATTTCATGACAAGAGGAAGTCTAAGTTGTCTCCAAGAGGAGATTGACCATTTAAAGTGAAGTGCAAACTTCGTAACAATGCTTATTTCTTGGAGCTTCCAGCTAAGTATGGTGTCAACCCTATCTTCAATGTTGGAGATTTGAGTCCTTACGAGTTTAGAGAT
Organism: Fagopyrum esculentum; assembly: GCA_033239045.1. Lineage (NCBI taxonomy): Eukaryota > Viridiplantae > Streptophyta > Magnoliopsida > Caryophyllales > Polygonaceae > Fagopyrum > Fagopyrum esculentum. The sequence continues at coordinate 111,918,507 of BSUD01000006.1, forward strand.
GAGCATGTTGATGATTCGAGGACGAATCCTTCTCAAGAAGGGTAGTGTGATGTGGGACCATCTCAACCACAAAATCAAGGACCCGTTACTAGATCAAAGGCTAAAGCATTGAAGGACAAGCCGACTACACCTTCTTTGAATTCTATCACGGAAGGAGCAATCACAAGGTCGGGAGCAAAGGCTATTCAAGATGAAGTTACGAGCAAACTCACAACGTGCACACTCAAGGAGACCTTACTCACTCTTAGGAAACCTTTGGTGACATTACTGACTGTTATGGAAGAGCCAAGCCACGACCAAGAAGAACCATCAAGCAAAGAAGGTGGCTAGGACGAATAAAGAGTCTCGGAGAAGAAATCTCGGTCCACCACCAGAAATCTCGGCCGAGATTTCCAACCGAGATTTTTCCTCTGACATGAGATTGAAGATCCGGCCAATATCTTTATATTTGGCAACTATGTTTATCTTTTACTACATTAAATCTCTCAAACATTCTTAAGGTAATTAGTGGTTGTTTAATTTTTGGGATTATTATTTTTATATCTTTTAAAGATATCTTTCCTAGATTATCTTTAAGAAGATATATTTCTTAGATTACATAGATTGATCTCTCTTATAAATAGCTTTAGTAGGGGCATTGTTAGGGAGATCATATTTGATATTATTCCACAAAATGTGTGAATATGTAACTTCGTTTATGAAGTTTGTATTTTATTCATTCCCATTTTATCAAAGAGTGAGCCTTGATTGAATCGTTGTGAAGTATTTGCTAGATTGTGCTTGTGTGTATTAATCGTTTTGAAGGTTGGTGTTCCTGGTCAATAATAGTCCCTCCTTGTGCTTGTCGTCCTTAAAAGACTTGTGTAAGATTAAAGAAGTGAGGGTTAAGGTAAGTTCTTTGTTAAGGGGTTTTGAAACATCATTGGTCAAGGTTTTTTTCGGAAATATCTTGGTTCATATCTTCCTATATCTATCATTTTTCAATCCATATTCATCTTCTTATCATTCCATATCATCCACGAATTCCTTTTTTGAGTTTCTAAAAATCTCGGTTTGTTCTTCACGAAATCTCGCCCGAGATTTCTATTATCTATCCGAGATTTTACTTTTGTCAAGGACTTTCAATCTAGATCGACAATTGCGGCTTAACCCCGCATCACTAACGGTTTATCCGTTGTGTAGATGCCTTGCAAGATCATGTGAAATTGTTAAACCTTTTGGATACTTTATTTATTTTAGAGTTTTCATTTATTTGTTCCTTGTTGCAAGATCATGTGAAATTGTTGTTAAGCTTAGGGTCAGGAACCATTGTGAGGTCCTAGCCCGTAGCATCCCGAGTTCCTAGATTTTGGGGTGTTATAATATGGTATCAGAGCAAGGTTGACAACAATGGCACTCACAGTCTTCTAAAGGTCGAATAGATAAATAAACAGAAACCGAAAGGGGTTTGAGTTTTCAAAATGTTTTGTTTTAAATTTATAGTCAGTTTGGGATAGAATGTACGGGGGACCACCACTACTTCCACGAATCTCGGCAGCTTAGCTTATATGTTGGATCTAGCTTCTATGATTGGACTATACTTGTTTTCCTGGACTTTGCACTAGTATAGTAGTTATAGCCTAGTCTTATACGTAGTATGTCCTTATCGCAAATGGCACGCACTAGAGCTACATATGTCGTGAGACGAGGAAGAGGTTGGCCACCTCTTCCTTCTTCCGTCCGTGGACGAGGTTATGTAAGTAGACCTCCAGTAGCTAAAAGTCGGGGACATGTCCCCATCGCTGATCCACCAGTTGCCGACGCTATGGCCAAAGAGGTTGTTGAGAGCATTGTTCCCAAGGCCGGGAACGGTACCGCTGCTAGGTCCGGAGCATAGCGAGCACACTTGACCGAGTTAGGTCGAGTGTCTATCGGAGCGTCTGAGTATCAAGAATATGTCTAGATGGTCGAGGAGGCCATTAGGACAAGAAGGCCTACCTCAGCTCCGCCAGTACCAGTGAGATCAGTTGAGGTTTCTCACAGAGTGACAAAGGTGATAGCTGCACCAATTAGAGTTTCTGAGGGTGCTCGATTTGAGCCGAGGTCACCGAGATCGGATTCTTAGTTGAAGGCTTTCAACCATCTGAAGGTACCCACTTTCGAAGGAAAGGTGGGGTTAGAGGTGGAGCACTCGCTATGTCATGTGTAGACGGCAATAGAGTCGATTTGCTGCTTAGACGATCGACGAGTTGAGTTGGTTAAGACCTTGTTCCGAGACCAGACGCACTATTGATGGAGGACAATTCATAACAAGGTCAAAGGGTTTGATCAGTTATTGGAGCTCATCAGAGAGCATTACTGCCCTGCATATTTAAGGAGAGACAAACTACAAGATATGCTTGAGGCCGGGTTTGAGGATGTTCCCATTATAGAGACGATTAGGAATTTCTTGGAGAATTGGCTTTCTTAGGTCGTTCCTCACCTCCGGAGGACGAACACATGTATCTATTTTCCCGGAGGCTGAGAGAGACTACCCGTTCTTATCTTGCGGGATTTTATTGTGACTCCCTGATGGACTATTAGGATGGAGCCTCAATATACGAGAGTGACCAATAGGGTTAGAGGAGCACTAATCAGGCAGGAGGACTGATAGGTGATGGAATCACTATCATTTAGGGTAGTTTTTAAAGTGTTTTCATTGCATTAGTGTCGGTTTATGCTACTAACTCCTTGGTCCAGAAGAAGAAGATCAAAAGAAGCTAAAGAAGGAGTTATAAGCACTTAGGAGTGAAGATCGATCACGAAGCAAAGATTTTGTTGCCTCACCGCCCCTGCGGGTCCTTGTAGCCGCCCCTACGGATAACGTTTCCACTGGAACGCTCCCTGCGCCTTCACTAGCGCCGGCCATGAAGTGTGTCACCGCCCTTGCGCCACTCCTTGGCGCCCCTACGGTGACCTGCCCTAAAGAAATGAAGACCAGCTACCTTGCGTCTCCCACGCGCCCCTGCATGCGCCCCAACCTGGGAGCTGGAAGACGAGGAGGCTATGTCGACGCCCCTGCATCGACATAAGGACGCCCCAACTGCTTGACATCAGAAACGTCAGGAAGGCGAAAGGTCAGACGTTGAAGTGCATTAAAGATCTGCCCTAGCAGAATTGTGTAGCCGCCCCAGCGGCCCTGAAGAAGATCAACCGATTCTGCCTAAACCGCCCTGCGGTTCCTGAAGGCCGCCCCTGCGGTTTAACGCCAGAAGCTTTACTCCAGTTGTTTACACCACCTTTATGGCATTTAAGGTGACTGTTTTGGGCCGGCCATTTACTCCTATTTAGTGCCTTTTGTAGTATAAATAGGTCTTGGTTGATTGCTAGAATCATCCATCTTATCATCTTGTTAATCATCAAATTATCCACTTAGATTGTCTTGCTACCTTGTAATGAGTTGCTAACTCCCTTGCTACATTGGGTTGGTTTGAAGTTGCTTTGTTACTTTGGTTGTAAGTACTGTATAATATAAGTTTTCATTCAATAATACTTTGTGTTTCCTTGATCTCCATTGTCTAATTGCATGTTTACTATTGCTTAAGATTGATCACCTTAGGTTCTAAAGTGCATGCAAACAACAAGGATTAATAGGTTCCGGGTTCGGGTCTATAATCTAGTAGCAACTTTAAGTAATAACGGGTTGTGATTACTTAAAGAAAAGGAACACAAATATAAAGATAAGTTTAACGGTTTTAATCATCTCTTTATATCCTTTAGTCTTTGTTTGAAAGCTAACCTGTTATTTGTTCTTGTAGGTTTACGGAACTTTAATAGGTTAAGTTGTGTTGATGCCGGTTGGCTCAACACATATATACGATCGAGACGGGAGATTACTTGGAAACTTGTAAAAGGAACTCACCAAAGTAGCAATTGCATGCTTAGAATCAACCTAGTGTAGATTCATCCATTATTGTCTTACTTGTCGCATTAATCGTTTTCATAAGTTTTTGTGCATCAATTCAACCAACCCCCCCTTTGTGTCACTTGTCATTATAATTGATAATTGTATCTAAAACACCTTAAATCTCTTGGGTTCGACCCTTACTTAATCACTATACTTGTTCTTAGTGGTAAGTTGGGATTTACTTTTGATTCGGTATAGACGACCATAGAAATACCTTCGGTCAAATTTTGGCTCCGTTGCCGGGGAGTTTTTTTTTTTTATTGTTATTATTGATTATTGGTTTGAACAATTTTTATGGTTCAAACCCGTGCTACCAATTCCGGCTTTGCTTCTTTTGATCCGGAAATTGAGAGGACGCACATCCGGCAACGAAGACAACAACAACTTCAACAAGAGATGGCTGACCGTACTCTTCGTCAACTTACGCAGCCCACCTTGGCTCAAAACCCTCTTGCGGTCGCTATACCGGCACTAGGGGAAGGAGTCAACTTTGAGCTCAAGCCGGGCCTCATTCACTTGCTTCCATCCTTCCATGGGCTAAGTGGTGAAAACCGGCCAACATTACTGAAGAACAGATCAAGATGAGGGCATTCGGCTTCACACTCAAAGATTCGGCGGATGATTGGTATTACCACCTTCCATCCGGAAGTATTGACACTTGGGAGAACCTTCACAAAGCGTTCTTGGAGAAATACTTTCCAACTAAAAACGCCAATAGCTTGAAGAAAGCTATAAGCAACATCGAGCAAGAGGCAACCGAAACTCTCTACGAGTACTTCGAAAGGTTTGCACGCCTGTCCTTTTCATTGATATTCAACTAAAGATCTAGTCTTGTACTTGTACAATGGCTTGCTAGACAATGAAAGGAGGATCGTCGATGCGGCTTGCGGAGGTAATATTCTTAAATCTACTCCTGACCTTGCTTTGGAAAAGATATAGGAGCTAGCGGAAGGAACTCGGAACTTTGGAAGGACCCCGGCTAAGAAAGGAGTTCATGTTGTGAGTTCCGGGAAGAGTGAGATTTCCACCGAGCTAGCGGAATTGAAGGAAATGGTGAAGATGCTAACACTTATGGGAACACCATAACAGCTCAAAGCTTGTGGAGTTTGTGTTGACCTGTATCATCAAACGAACATGTGTCTACAAGTTCAAGATGACGATGCTGAAGTAAACGCAATGGGTTATGGACAACCACAACAGCAAAGACCTAGGAACGATCCCAATGCACAGAATTTCATGCTAAATTAGCATGACCAACAAAATTTTCGGGGGAGGGATCAACAAAACCAACAACAGCAGCCCCACCAAGGTAAGTATCACTCAACTGAAGATATGTTGCAGATTTTGACTAAACACTTTGCTACCCATGTCCAAACAACATAATCTAGCATCAAGAACCTTGAGAAACAGGTTAGTCAAATGGCGGAAGCTATTTCCAGGACCGGATCAAGGCTTTCCGGAGGATTGCCTTCCCAAACGTTTATAAACCCCAAGGAGAATGTTAGTGCCCTAACATTAAGGAGCGGGAAGCAAATCCAACAAGAACCAGCAAAAGAATCACAAAGAAAACCTTCTGTCGTTTCTTCCGCACCCACAACCGCCCCTGCGGCTGCAGCTGCGCCTAACACAGAAGGAACGACGCCCCTGCGGCTGGCTGCCCCCGCCCCTGCGGTGACAACCCCCGAGCCGCCCCTGCGCCTTCAAGTTGGCGCCCCTGCGGAAAACACAGCAGAAGGTCCTGCTGAAAAGGATACCTACGTCCGGCCTAACTTTCCGCCACTGTAATCCGAGAAGCCACCGGCTCTTTTTCCTGAAGCATTGAAGGAGTGAAGAATCATAGAGGACAAGGACCTCTTTGAGACTTTCTCTAAATGCGAGGTAAACATTCCCCTCCTTAAGTTGGTGAAAAGTATCACTAAGTATGCTCGTTTTTTGAATAAACTTTGCACTATCAAGAGGAATCAAAAGCTAAAGGGGAAACAGAAAGTGCAAGTGAGTGAACATGTGTCAGCAGTTTTCCAACGGAGAATGCCCAAGAAGTGCACGATCCGGGCATGGTAAGCATTCCTTGTATTATAGGGGAAACCCGCTTTGACAAAGCAATGCTTGATCTCGGTGCTTCTATTAATGTCTTGCCATATTCGATTTACAAATCACTTGGCCTTGGGCCGCTAATGGAAACTAGGATTGTAGTACAACTTGCTGATAGATCTAATGTGTACCCGAAAGGGATAACTGAAGATGTATTAGTGATGGTAGACAACTTAATTTTTCCTACTGATTTCTTTGTAATGGATATGGAAAATGACTCGCATGCTGCACCCATTCTGTTAGGTAGGCCATTTCTGAAAACAGCTAGGACTAAAATTGATTATGTTAGTGGTAAATTGACCATGGAGTTTGATGGAGAAGTAGTGGAATTTGATATCTATGATGCAATGAAATTTCCTAGCGATGATCATTTTCTATGTGCTATTGACATTGTTGAACCTTTTGTGCAAGATGTTTTTGATAACTCTGACGTGGATGAATTAAGAAATGTCATTGAGCATGACATTGATGGTTTCAAATGAGATTATGTGTTGACATCTAGCATGAAAGAGGTCCTAGCCCAATTAGATGGGCATAAAAGGCTACCTATCTCCAATTTGGCCATTGGGCCCACTTTACTAACTCCAAGCGAGAAGCTTGTTCCGTCCATAGTAGAGGCACCGGAAATAGAATTGAAGGACCTTCCGTCATACCTCAATTATGTTTTCCTTGGAGCACACAATACCTTGCCGGTAATCATCTCCAACAAGTTGACCACCGGACAAGAAGATAAGTTGGTGAAAGTACTAAAGTAGCACAAGACGGCCCTTGGATGGACTATCCACTTGCATTCATAGGATTTTACTTGAGGACGAAGCCAATCCCTCTAGGCAACCTCAAAGGAGGTTGAACCCACAAATGATGGATGTGGTCAAAAAGCAAGTGTTGAAGCTCCTCCAAGCGGACATGATCTTTCCTATCTCGGATAGCATTTGGGTTGGCCCGACCCAAGTAGTTCCAAAAAAGGGAGGCATCACTTTGGTGGAAAATCAACATGGAGAGATGGTCCCAAGCAAAACACAAACCGGATGGAGAGTTTGCATTGACTACCGTAAGCTCAATAAGTTAACACGAAAAGACCATTTCCCATTACCTTTTATTGATCAAATGTTGGAACGTCTTGCAGTTCATCAATACTACTGTTTCCTGGATGGGTATTCGGGCTATTTCCAAATAGCCATCGCACCAGAAGATCAAGAGAAGACGACGTTCACTTGCCCATTTGGCACTTTCGCATATCGCAGAATGTCATTTGGACTTTGCAACGCACCAGGCACTTTCCAACGGTGCATGATAAGCATTTTCTCCGAATACATAGAAAATTTCATTGAAGTCTTCATGGATGATTTTACCGTCCACGGAGACAGTTTTGACGCATGTTAAGGGCATTTAAAACTTGTTCTTGAAAAATGTGTTGAAACCAATTTAGTTCTTAATTCGGAAAAATGTCATTTCATGGTCGAACAAGGAATCGTGCTAGGACATGTAATATCCTCAAAAGGGATAGAGGTAGATAAGGCAAAGGTTGATGTTATTCAAAATTTACCTTATCCTACTAATGTTCGGGAAATCCGATCTTTTCATGGTCATGCAGGTTTCTACCGACGATTCATCAAAGATTTCTCAAAGATCTCAGCACCCTTGTGTGAATTTCTCAAGAAAGATATCACCTTCCTAATGGATGAGGATTGCAAGAAGGCTGTCGACACTTTGAAGGCATGTCTCACCACCGCACCGATCATCCGTTCTCCGGATTGGGAGAAACCTTTTGAAATCATGTGTGACGCAAGTGACTACGCCGTCGGAGCTATCTTAGGACAAAAAGACGGATGGGCCTCCCATGTGATCCATTATGCGTCTATGACACTCAATGGAGCACAAATGAATTACTCTACCACTGAGAAGGAGATGTTAGCGGTAGTTTTTGCCCTTGAGAAATTCCGGCAGTACCTACTTGGGGTAAAGGTAATTATCTTCACGGAACATGCAGCTCTTAGGTACCTCATGGCAAAGAAGGAGGCAAAGCCACGATTGATCCGTTGGGTGCTTCTTCTAAGCGAGTTTAACCTAGAGATAAGGGACAAGAAGGGAGCTGAGAACCTGGTGGCCGTTCATTTGAGCAGACTAGTGCAAGAGGAGGAAGATCCGGGAAAAAGAGAGATAGCCGGAAGTTTTCCAGACGATCCTTACCTTTGGAAGCATTGTGGTGACCAAGTGATCCGGCGTTGCATTCCGGACAATGAGGTACAATCCTTCCTAACTTTCTGTCATTCTTAAGCATGTGGAGGGCACTTTGGAGCAAACAAAACTGCAAGAAAAGTTTTGGATGCCGGTTTCTTTTGGCCACACATTTTTTGAGACGCTTTTGCGTTTTGTAAAGTGTGTGATAGATTCCAAAGGGTAGGAAATCTTTCAAGGAGACATGAAATGCCTCAATTCTCTCTTATATTTTGTGAAATATTCGATGTTTGGGGAATTGATTTCATGGGGCCGTTTCCTACTTCATTCGGGAACACATATATTTTTCTTGCGGTGGACTATGTTTCCAAGTGGGTGGAAGCAAAGGCCATCAAAACTGATGATTCAAAAGTAGTTGCAGCTTTTTGAAGGAAAATATCTTTGCAAGATTTGGAATCCCAAAAGCCTTAAGCAGTGATAGGGGTACCCATTTTTGCAACAAGACGATCACGGCTCTCTTTAAGAAGTACCATGTTCACCAAAGAGTATCAACAACTTATCATCCACAAACAAACGGCCAAGCTGAGGTGTCCAACCGGGAAATAAAGACCATCCTTGAAAAGACGGTTTCTCCCGGGCGGAAGGATTGGAGTGCAAGGCTAAATGACGCCCTATGGGCATATAGGACAGCCTATAAAACTCCCATCGGAATGTCCCCTTTTAGGTTCGTGTTTGGGAAAGCTTGCCAACTACCGGTGGAGTTAGAGCACAAAGCTTGGTGGGCGGTAAAGAAGTGCAACATGAACATAGAAGAAGTGGGAGAATTCCGGAAGCTCCGATTGCAAGAGTTGGAGGAGCTAAGGCTAGATGCATATGACCATGCTACCACATACAAAGAAAAGACCAAAGCATGGCATGACCGGAACATCCTCCAGAAGGAATTCAAGGTAGGTAATAAGGTACTTCTCTTTCAATCATGTTTGAAACTCTTTGCAGGTAAGCTGCGTTCAAGATGGACGAGACCGTTCATAGTAGCCGAAGTATACCCTCACAGGGCTGTGGATCTCTATGACCCCCAAACGCACAAGGTGTTTAAGGTGAACGGACAAAGGCTAAAGCTTTACCTTGAAGGATTCAAGAACGATCCGATTGATGAGATGGTACTAGCGGAGGCACAGTCAGAGAAGTAGAGATCTTACGTCGAGCCAACGACGTAAAACAAAGGCGCTTCTCGGGAGGCAACCCGAAGGAATAAAAAGAGGAGCTTCTGTCAAGGAATCCGCCCCTACGGTTTTGTTTCCCGCCCATGCGGTGACACTCAGGCCAGCGCCGCCCCCTGCGCTGGGTCTGCACCTGCAACATGCATGTCACCGCCCATGCGGTAACATCCCCATGCCCCTGCGGCGGCCATCCTTGACACAAATTCCCAGCGCCGCCCCCGGCGCTGCCTACGTGCCCCTCTCCCTCGTCGCCGCCCCTGCGGTGTCAAACCCCCGCCTCTGCGGGTTTAACCAAAAAAGAAAAAAAATAGGATCTCGAAAAACGCCTACACCTACCACGCACCACCCACCAACCTTCTTCACCAAACACAAATCCTTCAAACTCCCCTCATTCAGAAACACCCTCAACGCCCCTGCGCCCTCTGCCCACCAACAATCTCGCCGACGCCTGTTCGCCCGAAACGGTGTGCGTCAAAGTCTTAAATTTATATCTAGAACTCAAAAGCAAGGCGAACCCGCAGTGTACGGATCGGCTGTAGAAAGGTAAGAATTCCAGAGTCGAACTCAGGGATTTGGTGAGAATAAATTCCAATTTCAATTATCTAGCGAAAAGTGCAAAAGCTTTTGTGATCAAATAATAGAGGAATGATTCCAAGGATTCAAGTATCCGATTTAGGCTTTCGATTCAAGACACTTCTATAAATTTAGGACAGAATTTATATTGCCAAGATTAAACGTTCAAAAGTAGGATTCGTACGATGAAGTTCCGAAACCTATATGACTAATCTATAGGTTCTCTCTATAAGGGTTGTTGAGGCTGCAATATAGAAAGATCTAAAGATAAGAATTATGATCAAACTAACTATCTAAAACTCCAGGATATGACTCTCAAGAGTAAAGATTAGAAAGCACATTTAATTTCTTAATAAAGGATGATGAGTCTCTTTATTACCCAAATTCTTGCAATCTTTATCTATTAAATATAGAAAGAGGTTTGAAGTGCCTTCATACATTCAATTAGAGGATAGAAAGGTTAATCAAGATTGGGATTTAGGCAAGGATTGGTTTTGATTAAAGATTAATTCAATTAAAGTTCGTCAGAAGAATAAATCGCCCTGTTCATAAGAAAATCGGCCGATTTTCCTCAAGAACAGCCCGATTTTCCTGTTTGTCGCAAAACCAAAATCTAAACTCTCAGGGTCCTAATGTTTGAATGAGTTCAGTCTATCATCATCTAAGCCTTAATCATCAACTATTCTCCCCAGAATCACAATGGTTTTAGCCAACCATTTTCAAAATCGAATCAAATTAATTCTTGAGTGAAAAATCGCAAAGAAACCAAATCTTGAACGAATAATTCAATAACTCGTCAAATCTGTAAACAATTGTCAATTCTACTCAATGTATCTCTTAAACAACTCAGTAATGTGTTCACAAATCACAACCAAAACAATGGAATAGAGAAATCTCACAATCAAAGATCAAGAATGACTTTCCGGCAAAAGCTCTTCAATCTCTCCCCAAGAATCGTTGATTTCTCACAAACGTGTAAAGATTCTCCCGTGCGACCTCTCCGTTTTCGTTCGTAGGGTTCTCCTCTATAGTTTCTTGCAGATGGGCCGTTTGGCAAAACTCTTCTCTAGCCCAAATTAATTGGGCTTTATGTCGTCTTTTCATTTGGCTGAATCGTGAAGAAAATCGACCTAGCCGATTTAGGTGCAAAATCGTTCAATTTCATCCAATGAAAATCGTCCGATTTTTATATCTGTTGGCACGATTTTCTTCAACAGAAAGTGTTCTTCTTTTGCTTCGTCCCCTATGCTTCTCCTTTGTAATTCCTTAGCATTTTGTGATCTTTCAATGGCTCCTTTAGCTTCCTTAACATCCTTGGATGCTTCTTGCTTCATTATTGCTTCCAATTCAACTCTATTTACCTGTAATTCATAAAAATCTCGTGTAGACCTCTATTTCCGACAAATGATTGAATGGAACGTAAAAGGTACGCAAAATCCTTCTAAATGCAAGGTAAAGAGAGATAATGTGCTGCAATGTGCATGAATATGATGGTACATAATTCATGTCATCAAAATACCCCATACTTGCCTCTTGCTTGTCCCTATGCAAGACTCAAATTTAGAATAAAAGATGTCATGGATTATGTATGTATGAAAATCAAAAACTTTTCTTTTGGTAGTGCTTCTTCTTATTGGATCACCCTCAAAGTGAAATTTCAAGGCATAAAAGAGCAAAGAATGTATCAATGATGACTATAAGATGAATAAATTCCCTTTTCTTCCTTGAAGCCATAAATAAAGAACATGATAGAGGTGTAGAGGCAATCAAATTCAAACAAATCTAAGCCATTAAGTCTTGAACACATGCATAAAAGTCTCAAGGTCTTCTAATCAAAGAAAGGGTTCAAGAAACGTATTAAGGGAAGGAATCCTTTTTGGCAATTGTGGTGCTAATCCGGGAAAGAGAAACACATAACACTTTCAAGAATTTTCTTCACTGCACATGCTTTGCATGTAGAAAGCTTTGCTTTCTTTATACTTTACTTTTTGAGAGTATGGACAGCGGTGCACAAAAACCGAAGCCTAGGAGATTGGCGTTTCTCAATTTCGAGATGCCTCAAACCCTTGATGCACATACCATATCCCGTTAGGACTTGTCGTTCAATCGGACTTTGGCAAGACACAAACACCCGGCTATGTGAATGGTGCCGAGTTACTCATCCTCATGTTCAACGTCCCCAAACTTATGAAATTTTTGCACTTTTTCAATACATTTTCCTTGGCCCTCCCACATCAAACATGCCTTTTTCAGTCGCCTATCCTAATTCCCGGATGGTAAGAGGAGGGTTACATAATTCATTGAGGAGCTAGCATGATCAAGATATGAGAAAAGAAAAGAAGTGAATTGCCTTAGTCATCCTTAAATGGTGCAAAAGAACTTGCAATATAGCTTCGATTATTATTTCATTCTCTCATCAAAACAACTAAATCATATAACTTATTCATGTATTCAAGTAACAAAAGCAATTTCATTCATGCTATAGTCAAGATCTCAACATAACTAAGCATCTTTTTGCCTTTCCATATACACAATATTCATCATAGAGGTCATTTCCATATAAGAAGCACTTAAAATTTTTTTGAAAATTCATAGTTTTGAAAAAGGTCATGCAAATGCAAGTGATGGTAATAGAAAGCAAGTAGTGCAAGAGTTATTACAAGCCAATTTGTCAAGAGTAGTGGAAAGTACATAGAGTGCTAGAATGAAAAGTAAGGTATTGTAAGTACCCCCACCCCATACTTGACATCCACATTGTCCCCAATGTGAAAATCAAGCATAAGAAGGAGAAAAATACTTACAATGTAAAAGGAGTGGAAGCTCAATCCTCTGTCGGTGGTGGAGGTGGTGGATATGGATACATCGGTGCGGAGGGATCGTAGAAGTGGCCGAACTGGTGGTAGTACATGTCCCTCATCTGGCCGTCATAGGATGAATGCCTAGCGTCCGTCTCCTCCCTGTAGCTCCTGAACTGTGTGTTCAGAGTGTCATAATCGGTGCGGAGGGCATGGTAGTCGGTGCTGAGGCTCTGGAAGCTAGTGACTAGCTCCCTGAAATGGCGTGGAGCTCGGCGTCCTCGTCTAGGGCCTGGGGCATGTGCATAGGAGTGTCGAGGTGGCTGCATGTCATCCTCCGTCTCCTCATCCTGTCTGCTAGTCCTGCTCGGTCCTACTCCATGAGTGTCGGTGTCCATGGCGTCTGTAGCGTGTCCGCTATGAGTATCACTCTCAAACTCGAGCATGGTCTCCTGTCCGCCATCCTCATCCTCCTCATCTGAGTCACCTGCATCATCATCATAATAAGTAGGAGGTGAGAGCTCCTCAAGCATCGCCTCAAAAGTCTCCTTCCAGTTCCTTGTATTCCGAATGGTGTATTCGGATTTCCATATGATCTCGGATGGCTTCTTCTTCGGATCCCTGTGCCATGGCATCGGTACATGAAGAGTTCCTCTTCCTCGAGGAATCAAGACCTGTCGGACTACCAACCTCTGTGAGCCTAAAGGGAGGGCACTCTCAGCTAGAGTGCATCCGGAGAAGTCATAACCTAGAGTCCTAGCCACGTGAGTGACTAAGCCTCCTGCACAAATGTCGCCCTTAGCTTTGTTGGCTATCTTTCCTAGATAGTCAGCAAGCATGGTGGCGATGTCGGGAGTGGTGGTAGATGCCATGCAGTAGAGGATAAAAAGCTCATCAGCCTTGAGCTTCTACGGGGTCTCGGTCCTGGCAAACAAACTCTCACTGAGTATCCTATGTACTACCTTGAAGGAAAGGTTGTACATGCTTGTCTCCTTAGAGTTTCCGGGTCTCCACTTATCCCCGCCGTACTCTCCTATGGAAATAGCCTCCCAAAAATCACTAGCGCTGGTGCCTCTAGCAAATGTGCCTGCATGTGAAGAAGAGAAGCCAAACAAGTCGCCAAAAGCATCAATAGACAAAGTGTGGTCTTGGCTCATGAGGCGGAAAGTGACCATCCTTTCCCTAGGATCGTGCTCAAATGTGCTAAGGAATTCTAGGGTGATCTCCCTATAAGCATCTTCCCTGATAGTAGCAAACTGTCTCAACCCTGCTCTATCAAGCATCATATCAACATCCTCTCGAACATATAGCGAATCTAAGTCATCGAGCACTATGTAACGAGGAGGGGTGAATGGGCGATCTATAATGCGTTCATAGCGTTTCTTATGCTTGGATAGGGGAGGAGGGAGCCTAGGGATGTTGGTTGGTGGTGGTGGTGGTGGGTTGGGGGCTTTGGAAGAAGATCCCTTCTTCTTCCCCGTGTTTCTAGTTATCCTCTTGACAAGATCCATTCTAAGTCCTAAAAATCGACCTGTTCTTCACAAAAATCGGCCGATTTTTCTGGGCTGGGTCGATTTTTATCTCGATTTCAACGATTCTCACAATTCTGTAAAGTTCTGTTCAATCTATCACCACACACAGTTCTCTATGATGAATCCTAAGCAAATTCCTCTATCAATTCCAACAACAAAGCACTTCCTAAGCAACTTCGATTTCAAGTGAGAAAACTTAGGTTTTGGAAAGAAAAACCTGAATTCCTTGTGGAGTAGTCGATTGCCGTGCGTGTTGTTGGTAGATCCGTGTTCCTTGTTGAAAATGCTTCAGTTTGGAGCCAAGAATCTCTTGAAATGGTTAAGAAATGAGGATTTGGGGGTGTGGCGATTTTTCGGCGTTCTTGAGAGAGGGAAATCGCGAGTTGAAGGTGTGAGAATGAAGAAGATCGAGTGTGAAGTCTTTATATAGGGTCGACAATTTCTGAAGAAAATCGGCCGATTTTTCTGGTCGATTTATTTGTCGGGGCGATTTTTCTCTCTGACAGAAAAAATCGGACGATTTTTCTTGGCAGGTCGATCTCCAGGTCGATTTTTGTTTCTGTTGTGAAAAATCGTCTTGCTCTGTTACAGAATCGGACGATCTTTTTATGGTAGATCGATTTTCTTCCTTGTTTTCTTGGATCTTGATGATATAACTCGATTGTGCTCCATGCTTCATGAATCTCTCAAATTTGAACCTAGTTTCCTGCGATTAATGACACGACAAACCAAGAGTGCATCGAGGAACAAAAAAAAGGTAAAAACGAAGAAGCAAAACAATTAATCTATTCTAACTTAAGCGAGGGAAAGAAGGGAAAACTATACTATCATTGGGTTGCCTCCCAAGAAGCGCTTTATTTATCGTCTTTTAGCTAGACGGTGTATGATGTTGTGTTCAATGGAGGAGGATAGGAGCTATCTCCTCGACCGGAGCTTCCGGTGTGTATTTCTTCAACCTTTGGCCATTAACCTTGAAATTTCCGCTTTGTTCACCCCATACTTCAACTGCACCATGGGGGAAAATTCTTTTAATCACAAAAGGTCCTGTCCAACGGGATTTGAGCTTACCTGGAAATAGACGCAGCCTTGAATTGAATAGGAGGACTTGGTCTCCTTCCTTCAAGTCTTTCGGGATGATGTGCTTGTCATGCCAGCGCTTTGTCCGTTCCTTGTAAATCTTTGCGTTCTCATACGCATTCAGTCGGAGCTCATCTAGCTCATTGATGTCTAAGAGCCGTTTCTCTCCGGCTTCTTTCATGTCGAAGTTGAGCCACTTGATAGCCCAATAAGCTTTGTGTTCTAGCTCTACAGGAAGATGACATGATTTACCATAAACGAGATTATAGGGAGTTGTACCTATTGGCGTTTTGAAGGCTGTCCTGTATGCCCATAGCGCATCGTCAAGCTTCATTGACCAATCTTTCCTTGTTTTAGAGACAGTTTTCTCTAAAATCCCTTTAATCTCTCTATTGGATATCTCGACTTGTCCGCTGGTATGCGGATGGTAGGGTGTAGCTATCTTATGGGTCACCCCATACTTTGCCAATAGAGTCTCGAATCGACGAGTTGTGAAATGCGTTCCTCCGTCACTAATGATGGTTCGGGGAGTTCCGAACCTTGGGAAGATCGTCTTGTTGAGGAACTTCACCACTACCAATGCATCATTAGTAGGGGAAGCGATTGCCTCCACCCATCTTGAGACATAGTCTACGGCAAGGAGTATGTACTGGTTGCCGCATGAAGATGGGAAAGGTCCCATAAAGTCGATGCCCCATACATCAAAGATCTCTACTTCTTGTATGTTGTTGAGAGGCATCTCGTTTCTCCTGGATATATTACCTGTCCTTTGACAAGCATCACAAGAAACAACAAACTTTTGCACATCTTTGAAAAGTGTAGGCCAATAGAAGCCGGAACGAAGTACCTTAGCACAAGTCTTGTGGGAACTAGCATGTCCGCCACATGGTAGAGAATGGCAGTGTCGGATGACGCTATCTATCTCATCTTCGGGAATACATCTCCTGTAGATGCCATCTGGACCTCTTTTGAATAGAAGAGGTTCGTTCCAATAGAATTGCCGGACGTCTCTAAAGAATTTCTTCTTTTGAGCGTATGAAAGTCCGGGTGGAATCTCCTGACAAACAAGGTAATTTACAATGTCAGCAAACCATGGATCATTACCTTGTGATATGTGTTGAAGACACTATTCAATTTCGTGCAGCTGCTCGTCAGGGAAGGAGTCGTCTATCGGAAGCTCATCTGACTTGCCGGTGAGCTGCGGGAGACGACTAAGGTGATCGGCGACGGAGTTCTCCGATCCTTTCTTATCACGGATCTCTAAATCGAACTCTTGCAAGAGTAAGATCCATCTTAGAAGCCTTGGCTTCGCATCCTTCTTCGTGAATAAGTATCGGATTGCGGAGTGATCCGTATAGACTATCACTTTCGCACCTACAAGATAGGAACGAAATTTCTCAAATGCATATACTACGGCTAAAAGCTCCTTTTCCGTAGTTGCATAATTGTACTGAGCCTCATCTAGCGTTTTGCTGGCATAGTAGATGGCATGAGTGCGACCATCTTTCTTCTGACCAAGAACGGCTCCGATAGCGACATCGCTTGCGTCGCACATGACTTCGAAAGGAAGAGTCCAATCGGGTGGTTGGATGATTGGTGCCGAAATCAATGCTTCTTTGATCCTGCAAAAGGCATCTAGGCAATCTTTCGAGAATTCGAAAGTCGCATCTTTCATCAAGAGATTAGTCAAAGGTTTTGAAATCTTAGAAAAATCCTTTATGAATCTCCTATAGAAGCCTGCATGTCCTAAGAAGCTTCTAATTCCTTTTACTGATGAAGGGGGTGGTAATTTCTCAATGGTCTCTATTTTTGATCGATCTACTTCTATTCCCCTTTTTGACACTAAGTGACCTAACACAATTCCCTCAGTGACCATGAAATGACACTTTTCCCAGTTTAAGACTAAGTTAGTGTCCTCACATCTCTTAAGAACTAGTGAGAGGTTATAGAGACAGTTATCAAAGGAAGAACCATATACCGAAAAGTCGTCCATGAAGACTTCCATGATATTCTCTACGTATTCGGAGAAGATTGCCATCATACACCTTTGGAAGGTGGCTGGAGCGTTGCATAAACCGAATGGCATTCTTCTATAAGCGAACGTACCCCATGGGCACGTAAAGGTTGTCTTCTCTTGATCATCCGGATGAATTGGTATCTGAAAGAAACCGCTATATCCATCTAAATAACAAAAGTAGGCATGTTGGGCTAACCTCTCCAACATTTGATCGATGAAAGGAAGGGGGAAGTGGTCCTTCCTCGTGGCCACGTTCAGTTTGCGGTAGTCGATGCACATTCGCCACCCTGTAACTGTCCGTGTAGGGATGAGCTCGTTGTTTTTGTTGGCAACAACGGTAATGCCTCCTTTCTTGGGTACTACTTGCACCGGACTCACCCATTTGCTATCAGAAATAGGGAAGATGATACCTGCATCAAGTAGCTTAAGGATTTCTTTCTTCACGACTTCCTTCATTGCCGGGTTTAACCGTCTTTGAGGTTGGCGTGAAGGTTTGTAATCCTCTTCCATTAGTATTTTGTGCATACATAGAGAAGGTTTTATTCCTACTAAATCATCAATGGTGTAACCTAATGCTTTCCTATGTTGCTTCAAAACATGCATGAGCTTTTCTAATTCATCATCATTCAAATTTGCATTGACTATTACTGGGTATGTGGAATTAGTACCGAGAAATGCGTACCTTAAGTGCGTGGGGAGTTGCTTCAATTCTAAGGATGGAGGTACCTTGATTGGTGATGAATCGTGACTTTCGGATTTTGTGGAGGAGGTCTCTATAGGTGTGGGTACCTCATTATTAGATTCGGAAGTGGCTGCGGTGAAGTTCGGAGAAGCCATAGAATTACTCAGTAAATCGACCACCTCTGGAATAAATCGGTCGATCTTTTGCACGATTTTTGTTTCTGTTGGAGAAAATCGTGCTGCCTCTTTCTGGATCGGACGATTTATTGTTGTCAGGTCGATTTTAGTTTCTGTCGGGAAAAATCGTGCTACCTCTTCATAAATCGGACGATTTATTTCTGGTAGGTCGATTTTAGTTTCTGTCGAAAATAATCGTTCTGAATCTGCAAAAATCGGACGATCTTTTTGAGACAGGTCGATTTTCTTCACAATTTCCGGAGTCTTCTCTAGCTCTTCAAGTTTTGCCTCTTGTTCTTCATCCATAGCATTTAATGCTTTCACATCCTCATTGCAGTCATGTTCCACCCCTTCCTCCATGATACTCATGCTAAGAACCTTTTGAAGGGAGTCTTTCATTAAGATCGAGCTTACTATTTCTCTAGACTCTTCTTCCTCAACAACTTCAAAAACGTCATCTTTCAAGGCTGGCTCCTTGATTAAGGAAGATAGTATGAACTCTATCTTTTCTTCACCTATGTGGAAGGATAGCTGGCCGTTCTTGCAATCCACCATACATCCAGATGTGGCGAGGAATGGTCTCCCAAGGATGATGGGAACTGGATAATCTGCAGGTATGTCAAGAACGACAAAGTCTATAGGTATGTAAAACTTACCTAGCTTTACCGGGATGTCTTCTAATATTCCTACCGGCTTAGTAGTGGAACGATCAGCCATGTAGAGTGTGATCTTCACCGGTCTAGGCTCTCCTAGACCAACTGCCTTGCAAAGAGCTAGAGGTATGATACTCACACTTGCTCCAAGGTCACAAAGAGCATCATAGGTAGCTTCTCCCAAGGTGATGGGTATGCAAAAAGATCCTGGATCGCGGAGCTTGGGTGGCATATTCTCCGTCATAGTCTTGATGAGTTCGGATGACTCCATGCTCATCTTGACTTCACCTATATCTTCCAACTTCCTCTTGTTGGAGAGGATCTCCTTGAGGAATTTCCCATAAGCTGGCATACCTAAAATCGCATCCATAAAAGGTATGTTAATATGGAGCTTACTCATAAGTTCAACAAACTTACCGAAATGTTTATCTAGGCGTGCTCGCGCTCTAGATTGAGGAAAAGGTAGAGGTGGTTTGTAAGCGGGAGGAGGAACATAGACTTCTTCCTTCTCTTTTGCCTCTCCTTCTTTTGTGGAAGTATCAACTACTTTGGGTTGAGGGTCGGCGGTTGTCTTCCCACTCCTAGTAGTTATGGCCATAACCCTTCCCTTTGGGTTATCTTCTGTCTTTCCGGGAAGTTTCCCTTGATCTCTTGGAACTTCTCCGGCCTTGTTGAATACTTGGTTTTCTAAAGCTTTGTGGGCTTTGTCAACCGAAGTTATGTAACTCTCCAATCCTTGTAGCTTGCCTAGGATCGTTTCTAGCATAGGATCCGGCTTGTTTGATCCGCTTGATTGTCCCTGGCTTGTAGAAGGAGTAGAAGAAGATGGA
The DNA here is from genome assembly GCA_033239045.1 of Fagopyrum esculentum. Taxonomy (NCBI): domain Eukaryota; kingdom Viridiplantae; phylum Streptophyta; class Magnoliopsida; order Caryophyllales; family Polygonaceae; genus Fagopyrum; species Fagopyrum esculentum. Next base: position 111,938,256 of record BSUD01000006.1, read on the forward strand.
GGTGTTAGAGCTTTTTCGGCATGTGAGTAAGGATTACCTGAACCTTGCTGATTTGACCTTCAATTGTTGTTATTCGAATTCCTATTGTTGTTGTTGTTATTCCAATTGGAGTTTCGGTTGTTATTGTTGTTGTTGCTCCAATTGGAATTCCGGTTATCATTCCTTTGGTTGTTGTCTCGCCCCATGTAGTTGGCTTCTTGCTCTTGAGTCCTTTGAAGACTCGTTTTGAGCACTTCCCTCAATTCCTTGATGTCATCCTTGAGGGAGAATATTTGTGTTTGAGCCGCTTGATTCAACTTGGCTCCCGGATCGCCTTGATTCCGGTTACTTGATTCCACCTTACGGTGGGAATACTTCTCAATCACTTGGGCTTGCTTCTCAATGAAGTCCCAAGCATCGTCCTCTCTCATATCCATAAATGTGCCGCAGGATAGAGATTGGAGGTTGAATTGTGTTTCTACATCCAACCCTTTGTAATAGATCTCTAATAATTCCAGCTTGGAAATGCCATGGTGTGGGCAATCCAACAAGAGATCTTGAAACCTTTCCCAAGATTGAAACAAGCTTTCGTTAGGTTTCATAGAAAAAGCATTTATTTTACCTCTTAATTCCGCCGTTTTGGATGGCGGAAAGAACTTGGTGAGGAATTCCGAAGAGAGTTCCTCCCATGTAGCTAACTTCGCAGCCGGAAGTGTTTGGTACCAAGCTAGAGCCTTGTCCTTCAAAGAGAAGAAGAACGGCTTGATCTTGTAGTTGCTTGTAGTAGCCTTCTTCGGCTTCATAGTTTCCATGAGAATTTCGAAATTCTGCAAGTGTTGATGCGGAGATTCAGTACTTGCTCCGCCATATTGACTTTGGCGGACCATAGTAATGACTTGTGGTGAGAAGCTAAACTCCTGGATGTCTTCAGCTCCAAAGTCCACACCTAAACGGCGCGGTTGCTGAATAGGATCCATCCGTTGCCCCAAAGTTCGGGGTCTATCTTCGTTATTAGCAGCTCTAACATTCCTAGTCGTAATGCGAGGGACGACCTTGGGTGTTGGAGTGTTTCGGTTAGGACGGAGTGATGGATCAATCTCTTCAAGTTCCGGCATATCCGGATCAATCCCGTCATCATCGGATGAGTCATCTCGAATGGACTTAGTTGGTGTCTTGACTTTCTTCTTCTTGGAGGCGTTCGATTCCAACTTCATGTCCAAAATCATAGCTCTTAGTTCATCAATTTGAAATTGATGACTTATTTCAGCTTCCTTTCGAGCTTTCTCACTCAGTTGGAGTTGGCGTTGAGCTTCGTTCAATTCAGCCTTGTAGTTTCTCTCATCGTTTTCGGCCATTTTCTTCTCCTTCAACTTTCTCCTCAAAGTTCTTTCTAATTCGGGGTCGAAAGGAATTAGATCTTTGGTGGATCTAATCTTTCGCATATACCTAAAGAACCTGCAAAATCACTCAAGTAGACAAATCAAATCACAAGAGCAAGAGCTCCCAAGCTAGACAACCGAAAACCGGATTCGATCTAGACCAAATCCCCGGCAACGGCGCCAAAAACTTGTTCGCTCAAAAGAGTGTGCGTCAAAGTCTTAAATTTATATCTAGAACTCAAAAGCAAGGCGAACCCGCAGTGTACGGATCGGCTGTAGAAAGGTAAGAATTCCAGAGTCGAACTCAGGGATTTGGTGAGAATAAATTCCAATTTCAATTATCTAGCGAAAAGTGCAAAAGCTTTTGTGATCAAATAATAGAGGAATGATTCCAAGGATTCAAGTATCCGATTTAGGCTTTCGATTCAAGACACTTCTATAAATTTAGGACAGAATTTATATTGCCAAGATTAAACGTTCAAAAGTAGGATTCGTACGATGAAGTTCCGAAACCTATATGACTAATCTATAGGTTCTCTCTATAAGGGTTGTTGAGGCTGCAATATAGAAAGATCTAAAGATAAGAATTATGATCAAACTAACTATCTAAAACTCCAGGATATGACTCTCCAGAGTAAAGATTAGAAAGCACATTTAATTTCTTAATAAAGGATGATGAGTCTCTTTATTACCCAAATTCTTGCAATCTTTATCTATTAAATATAGAAAGAGGTTTGAAGTGCCTTCATACATTCAATTAGAGGATAGAAAGGTTAATCAAGATTGGGATTTAGGCAAGGATTGGTTTTGATTAAAGATTAATTCAATTAAAGTTCGTCAGAAGAATAAATCGCCCTGTTCATAAGAAAATCGGCCGATTTTCCTCAAGAACAGCCCGATTTTCCTGTTTGTCGCAAAACCAAAATCTAAACTCTCAGGGTCCTAATGTTTGAATGAGTTCAGTCTATCATCATCTAAGCCTTAATCATCAACTATTCTCCCCAGAATCACAATGGTTTTAGCCAACCATTTTCAAAATCGAATCAAATTAATTCTTGAGTGAAAAATCGCAAAGAAACCAAATCTTGAACGAATAATTCAATAACTCGTCAAATCTGTAAACAATTGTCAATTCTACTCAATGTATCTCTTAAACAACTCAGTAATGTGTTCACAAATCACAACCAAAACAATGGAATAGAGAAATCTCACAATCAAAGATCAAGAATGACTTTCCGGCAAAAGCTCTTCAATCTCTCCCCAAGAATCGTTGATTTCTCACAAACGTGTAAAGATTCTCCCGTGCGACCTCTCCGTTTTCGTTCGTAGGGTTCTCCTCTATAGTTTCTTGCAGATGGGCCGTTTGGCAAAACTCTTCTCTAGCCCAAATTAATTGGGCTTTATGTCGTCTTTTCATTTGGCTGAATCGTGAAGAAAATCGACCTAGCCGATTTAGGTGCAAAATCGTTCAATTTCATCCAATGAAAATCGTCCGATTTTTATATCTGTTGGCACGATTTTCTTCAACAGAAAGTGTTCTTCTTTTGCTTCGTCCCCTATGCTTCTCCTTTGTAATTCCTTAGCATTTTGTGATCTTTCAATGGCTCCTTTAGCTTCCTTAACATCCTTGGATGCTTCTTGCTTCATTATTGCTTCCAATTCAACTCTATTTACCTGTAATTCATAAAAATCTCGTGTAGACCTCTATTTCCGACAAATGATTGAATGGAACGTAAAAGGTACGCAAAATCCTTCTAAATGCAAGGTAAAGAGAGATAATGTGCTGCAATGTGCATGAATATGATGGTACATAATTCATGTCATCAACGCCCCTGCGCCGCCTCCGACAGCTAGCCACTAGTCAAAACAACCCTTCGCCACTTTCATGCTCCCTTTTGATCCAAAATGTGTCATATTCCCTACAATTGCAACAAAACTATGTGTTGACCTCTATTCTCGCAATGTAGGTGAATGTTCGCCACTAAGCGTGCGTGCAAATAAGCTTTAAATTTATAAAACAAGAATCAAAGCAAGCGAACCCGCGGTGTACGGATCGGCGTCGTAAAGCAAGAATTCCAGAGTATCGAACTCAAGGATTTGGGGGGAACAAATTCAGTTCGCAATTCGTCAAGCAAGTAAATGTAATAAGCTTTGCAAATATTGGGAAAACACCAACCCTAAAGATCCAGGTGTCAAATTGTGGCAATCGATTCAAGACTTACTATCGATATAAGGACAGAGTAAAGAGTTGCAAAGGTATGCTAAGGCAAGGTAATGTACAGTGAAGTTCCAAAACCCTATATGTCTAACCCAAAGATACTCTCTATAAAGGTTGTTGAGGCTTAAATATAGAAAGGATCTAAGGACTAGAATTGATCTCAAATACCCAAACTTGTAACCCAAGGATCAAGATAGGCTCAAACAGTTAAGGTTGTGACACTCGAAACCGAAATAGAGGATGTTGAGTCTCACTACTACTTAAAAAAGGCAAGCCAAGACTAACTTAAAGCAAATCTTTAACTTTGGATTAAAGTAAAAGCAAGGTTCGTAAACTAAGGTAAATCACGGGTAGTTCTTGAGTTCCACGGCCGTGGAATCTTAAGAATAGACCATGATCTTGGTTGTCGACGAAGTTTCTCACACTCTCAGGGTCCAATCTATTTACAATCAATCTATCATCATCTAAGCCACAACTATCAACCCTTCACCTTAGAATTGCTAAAGGGTTTTAGCCAATAACCATTGTCATGATATCAAAAATCAATTTAAGAAGAATGAAAGATGAAAACCCTCGAAAACTCGAATATAACTCAAAATCAATCTCAAATCCAAAACACCAAATGGAATACTCAATGGATTCAGAATATATAACACTAAACCTCACAATGATATTAGGTAAACACGAAGAACGGGATGTCAATCCGTCTTCAATATCAAAACCTAGGAAAAAGGGCACAACTTCCGCCACACACAATCTTCGGGAATCCAAACTGACGGCGCTTCCGCAAAGTTCCTCGCGAAAACCCTAAGGCAAACTCTCCAAAGCGAGGTCCCCGAAAACTCCCTCTCCCCGCCTTTTTATCCCTGGAGAAAGAGGTATCTTCCAGCCCAAATACGTAGATGATGTGGCAATAAATGATTCGTCAAAAGATTGCCTAAATCACGGTCTCTTGATGTTCCACGACCGTGGAAATAGGGCGTGGAAAGGATTACGGTGTCTCTCATCTTCCACGACCGTACTTTAGGCCGTGTAATTTACTGGAATGCTCCACGCTCATGATGCCAAGATCCACGGCCGTGGTTTAGAGCGTGGACTCTTCTACGGCCATAATTTAGGGCGTGGAAGTGTAGATTGATTGTGGTTTCCTTTGTGTCGTGACATTCTTCATCTTAGCTCCTTCTTTAGCTTCCTTGATGTGTTCCTAATCCTTGGATATGATTGAATCCTCCCTTTTCTCCCTCAAATGGTCCGGTTTCAGCTATTATTCACCTATAATCAATCACAAAACTAATGTAGACCTCCATATCGAAAATATAGGTGAACAAGCTAACAAATGCTTCAATGCCTTATCTACGAACACAATAATGAATGAAAAACAACTAGAATAAGTGCCTAAAATATCGCAATATTTCATTCTAACAAAATACCCCATACTTGTCACTTGCTTGTCCCTAAGAAAGGTTTTCGAAAGCTTAGAACACAAGTTAGGATGAAATACGCATACAAACTCGAAAACAAAACATATTTTAGGTAAGTGTGCTTCTAGTCAATAGATTATTCTCAAACCTTGCTTCATTTATCCTTGAAACGCTTATATTCATAAACCAAAGAATGTGAAGCAAAGAAACATCATGAATTGGTTAAACTTTAAGGCAAACATCATAACCTTCAAGTATTATCAAAATCAAGCATAAGAAACTTCAATTTAGATCACCAAGTCAAATAACATTCTTTTGATCTTAAGGACTTCCAAGTATGGTCTAGAATGCGGAAGGGAGGAAAACTTATAAGGGATGTGGTGCATGAATCCGGGAAAATGGATAACCCAACTCTTTTTCTTTTCATTTTGACTTGCAACACCATCAACTTTGAGCTTTGCTCTCTTCTTTTTCACATTATTTTTCGACTTTACTTTTGGAGTTATGGACAACGGTGCACAAAAATCGAAGCCTAGGAGATTGGCGTTTCTCAATTTCGAGATGCCTCAAACCCTTGATGCACATACCATAATCCGCTAGGAATATCGCTCAATCCGACTTTGGCAAGACACAAACACCCGGCTATGTGAATGGTACCGAGTTACTCACCGTCATGATTGACTTCCCCAAACCTATTAATACTATTCTTTGAATGCAAAATTTTGCTTTCAAGGCCCTCCCACATCAAACATGCCAATTGTCAAATCCTCCAAATTCCCGGATAGGTAAGGGAGGCAATTAATTTTATTGTGGGGCTAAGTGATCAAAGAAAGAAGAAAGAAAATCGAATTGCCTTAATCATTTCATAAAGAAGTATAAGAACCCATCATGTGATTTCAACCTCGATTTCTCAATATGATTTAGATAAAGCTCTTCACATTATGAAACTTGCAAGAAAGGATAATCAACACATTCAATTCCTTTTCAATTCATTATTCGTTTAGGCATACAATTGTCATCAAAAGTTCAATCCGTAAGTAGGAACTATCATAGAAATAATCTCAAATCTTAGAAGCACGAAACCTTTTTAGAATTTTTCAAAATTTTTCACATTTTTATGGGTTTTTCAAAAACTTTTTCATGCAATGCAATAATGAAACGTGTGACTATGAGACGAAACATGCAAAGTGTCATCGATCAAGGCAAGCAAATGTAGTAGAGTTATTACAACACATAGTCACACCCCACCCTATACTTAAGACAAACATTGTCCTCAATGTTCAAAAAGAAATAAGGAAAAGAAAGAAAAAGAAAAGTGAACTCACTAGACGGCGGTGGGGCGGCTGAAACTGGCTGTCATGAAATCTCGTCACTACGGTGGAGGCGGTGGTGGAAACGGGTGAAACTCGTGGTTGAAGTTCCGCCCAAACTGCTGGCGGTATATATCCCTCATCATCCGGTCATGCTCATCAGCCCGTGCATCATGAGTGTCCCTATGAATCTCCAAGTCTCCTACCCTCCTGGAAAGATCTGTAGCCCATGCCGGAAGCTGCTCATACCATGTCGTCGGCTGACCGTACCATGCTGGTGCATCTTGTGGGGCCGGTGCTGCTGGTGGATGTGCATACCATGGTGGCGGAACTCCCATCCACTCCGGCTATGCTCCATACCAAGCGGGAGGAGCATCCATCCATGTCGGTCTCTCGCTCACACTAGCACGGCGAGAGGAAGAAGCACCGGAGGGTCTAGAAGGGCGGGGAGACTGTCTAGGTAAGTCTGGGAAGGTGTCCGGCTGATCGGGAAATGTGCCAAAATGTCTGCTGATCACCTCCTCCTATATCCTCATCAACATCAGCAGCTGGAATCTCATCGGGGACGTAGGGAGGTGCTACTAACCTATTCGCATGCATATCACCGAAAGTCTTCTTCCAATTATGGCGTCCAGCCATAATGGAATACTCAGGGAGCCATGGGATACCTCTACCTCCTCTCTCTTCCCATGGTATACCGGCGGTAGGTGGACCGTGGTGCCTAGGGAAGATAATACCCCTACTCATAAGGCTATTGAGACCCAAAGGTCTCGCCGCTATCCTAGTACATGCGGAGCAATCAATCCCGAGCTGCGTAGCAATGTGGGTAACTATCCCACCATACCCAATGTTCCCAGCCCTCTTATTCTTAAGCTTACTCATGGTGGAGGCTAAGAGGGTGGCACAATCAGCGGGTCTACCGTGGAGCATGCAATAGAGAAGGAATAGCTCATCGGTCTTTATCTTTTGGGGAGTCTCGGTCCTAGGGAATAGGCACTCGGAAAGGACCCTATGAGCTATCTTCAAGGCTAAGTGGTAGATGAGCTTAGCCATGGTGTCAGTTGGCTGCCAGCGGTCCTCACTGGCATAAATCATGGCTATATCCTCCCAGAAGTCCTTAGCGTATACGCCGCTAGAAAAACGACCGTTAAAGGTCTCATGGAACCCAAAGAAGGCTCCAAACTGCTGGATAGAGAACTCATAATCCGTCTCCATCAATCTAAAAGATATCGTCCTATCGACGGCGCTGTGCTCGAAGGAAATAACAAACTCCCTCGTGATCTCCTCATATGCATCCGCTGAATAGCGGAGAAAACAATCAGTCCGGCCCTATCCAAGAGCCATGTCAAGTCACTCACCATATTAAGTGGCTCCAACTCCTCAAGCAAGAGGTATCTAGGTCCTATGACCGATCTCTCCTCGATCTTTTCTAAAGTCTCGAGATAGTTTGGGTGAATGGTTGGGATTCTAGGGCGTGGAGGTGATGGTGGTTCACTAGGAGGGGCTTGGGAAGAAGAGGAACTATCACCCTTTCTCTTATTTTTCTTTCCTGTACTTCTCGTGAACATTTTCTCAATTCTAGTAGAAATCACGGCCTGTTCTTCCTATTCCACAGCCGTGGAAGTTCCAGAGACCGTGATTCGTCTCTAATTTGCTCAAATCTCAACAAAATCAACAACAAACTCAGCAGAACCTGTCCTAGACTAATTCCAATTTCAATCCTATGCAATTCCTCTAAGTTCTTGCGAGAAAAAGACTCGAATTGATAAAGTAGAGAAATAGAAGAAAAACCTAGGTTTTTAGATCTTTGAATCCAAATTCTGCCTTATGGGGGGTAATTCACTTGTTTTGTCGATTGGATCTTGTAGAGGAATGAAAATGCTCCATTTTAGCACCAAGAATCGTTCGATTTGAACTCAAAACAAAGATTTGAGAGGGTGAGGAAGGTGTCGGTGTTTTGGGTCGTGAAGAGAACCGTGGATTAGGGATTTGGGGTGTTTTTGTGAAGGAAAATGGTTTATATAGTGGCCGTAAAATTTTTTGAAAATCACGGTCTGTCGGGGTGTTCCACGGCCGTGGAACTGTACAAACCCGTGGTTTTGGTGCTTTTTCTCAGATTTTAGAAGAATTACGGTCATTGTAGCTTCCACGACCGTGGTTTAGGGCCTGGAACTCTCTGTAATGTGCTAAAATCCAAGTTTCGTCAATTACTTCCAACTTTTCCTCCTTCCATTGCCTATTCCATTGCTCCTACATCCAAAAACACAACATACCGGAAGGTATCGAGGGCAAAACAAAACAAAAACGTCTAGACTAATCTAATCTAAGAATGATAAACAAAAGCATAAGTGCAATACCTTGGGTTGCCTCCCAAGAAGCGCTTGTTTAAGGTCCGTAGCTAGACCTTACTTGCACCTATTCGAGTGGGGTATGCACGAACTCCTTAGCTTGGAGTTCCGGTGAATACTTCTTGAGTCGTTGACCGTTCACCTTGAAGCTTCCGCCCTTTTTACCCCATACTTCAACTGCGCCATGAGGAAAAACATGTTTGATTAGATAAGGTCCAATCTAACGAGATTTAAGCTTACTTGGAAAGAGATAAAGTCTTGAATTGAAGAGGAGAACTTGATCTCCTTCCTTGAGGTCCTTTGGAATGATATGCTTATCATGCCAACGCTTCGCTCTCTCCTTGTAGATCTTGGCTTTCTCGTAGGCATATAAGCGAAATTCTTCAAGCTCGTTAAGGTCCAAGAGGCGCTTCTCGCCCGCTTCCTTCATGCTGAAGTTCAACCACTTTACCGCCCAATACGCCTTATGTTCCAGTTCTACTGGTAAGTGACAAGACTTCCCATACACAAGGTTGTATGGTGTCGTTCCTATGGGAGTCTTGTATGAAGTCCGGTATGCCCACAATGCATCATCTAGCTGCAAAAACCAATCTTTCCTTGTCTTCGAAACTGTTTTCTCTAGGATTCCTTTAATCTCCCGATTCGAAATCTCCACTTGTCCACTCGTTTGTGGATGATAAGGGGTGGCGATCTTGTGAGTCACCCCATACTTACCTAGTAGAGCTTTGAATCGTCGGGCAATGAAGTGAGAGCCTCCATCACTAATGATAGTCCGTGGTGTCCAAAATCTTGGGAAAATAGTCTTGTTAAAGAACTTAACCACAACCATGGCATCATTAGTTGGAGAGGCAATTGCTTCAACCCATCTCGAAACATAATCTACAGCTAGATGTATGTATTGGTTTCCACAAGAGGATGGGAAAGGTCCCATGAAGTCTACTCCCCAAATGTCAAAGATCTCTACCTCCTGAATATTGTTAAGAGGCATTTCGTTTCTCCTAGATATGTTCCTTGTTCTTTGACAAGCATCGCAACAGGAAACAAAGGTTTGCACATCTTTAAATAAAGTAGGCCAAAAGAATCCAGATTGCAATACCTTAGCGCTAGTCTTGTTCGAGCTAGCGTGTCCTCCACAAGGTAGTGAATGACAGTAACGGATGACACTTTGCATCTCGTCTTCCGGCACACATCGTCGAATGATGCCGTCAAGACCTCTCTTGAAGAGGAGAGGTTCATTCCAAAAGTATTCCCGGACATCCTTAAAGAACTTCTTCCTTTGTGCATAGGATAGTCCGGGTGGTATTTCTTGGCAAACCAAATAGTTAACAAAATCAGCAAACCATGGTTCGTTACCTTTAGTAATCTTGTCGATGCACTCCTCTATGATGTGTAAATGCTCATCCGGAAAGGAGTCATCTATAGGTAGATTGTCGTCCTCTATATGTGGTAACGACTCAAGTGATCCACAACAGAATTTTCCGAACCCTTCTTGTCGCGGATCTCAAGATCGAATTCTTGTAGGAGAAGAATCCATCTAACGAGTCTCGGTTTTGCGTCTTTCTTGGCAAGCAAATACCGGATTTCCGAGTGGTCTGTGTATACAATCACCTTCGATCCTACAAGATAAGAACGAAAATTTTCAAATGCATATACAACGGCCAAAAATTCTTTTTCTGTAGTAGCATAGTTGAGTTGCGCTTCATCTAGCGTCTTGCTAGTGTAATAGATGGCATATGTGTGGCCTTCCTTCTTTTGTCCCAGCACAGCCCCAACGGCTAAATCACTAGCATCACACATGACCTCGAATGGAAGACTCCAGTCCGGAGGTTGTATGATTGGGGCTGAGATTAGAGCCTCCCGGATCTTGTTAAATTCATCTAAACAATCCTGCGAAAAATCAAAAACTGCATCCTTCATCAATAGATTGGTAAGCGGTTTTGATATCTTAGAAAAGTCTTTGATAAAACGTCTATAGAATCCGGCATGTCCTAGAAAGCTTCTTATCCCTTTCACCGAAGATGGTGGAGGTAGCTTCTCTATGGTCTCAATCTTAGCCTTATCTACCTCAATCCCTCTACTAGAGATTAAATGTCCGATGACAATGCCTTCCCTCACCATGAATTGACACTTCTCCCAATTTAGAACTAGGTTAGTATCTTCACACCTTTGTAGCACAAGAGAGAGGTTAGAGATACAATTATCAAAAGATGAACCATAAACAGAGAAATCGTCCATGAAAACCTCCATAATCTCTTCTATGTACTCCGAGAAGATAGCCAATGCACCTATGGAAGGTGGTTGGGGCGTTGCAAAGCCCGAACGGCATTCTCCTATAAGCAAATGTATCCCATGTGCACGTGAACGTGGTCTTCTCTTGATCGTCCGGATGTATCGGAATCTGAAAGAAACCACTATAACCGTCAAGATAACAGAAATGTGAGTCTTGTGCTAACCTCTCAAGCATTTGATCGATGAATGGTAATGGGAAGTGATCCTTCCTCGTTGCGTTGTTTAGCTTGCGGTAGTCTATGCACATCCTCCATCCCGTCACGGTTCTTGTAGGAATGAGCTCGTTGTTTTTGTTTGTGATGACCGTCATTCCTCCCTTTTTCGGGACAACTTGTACGGGGCTTACCCACTTACTATCGGAGATAGGGTAGATGATACCTGCATCAAGAAGTTTAAGAAGTTCCTTCTTGACAACCTCCTTCATGGTCGGATTCAACCGCCTTTGAGGTTGTCGAGAAGTCCTAAAATCCTCTTCCATCAAAATCTAATGCATGCATAGGGAAGGTTTGATTCGAACTAAGTCTTCTATAGTGTATCCTAGAGCTTTCCTATGTTTCTTAAGGACAACCATAAGCTTACTATGTTCATCTTCACTTAGATCGGAACTAACAATTACCGGAAAGGTAGAATTAGATCCTAGAAATGCGTACCTTAGATGTGTGGGAAGCGGCTTTAACTCTATTACTATTAGGTTCCCCAATGCTTCCTTAGAAGTTTCTAAGGGTATAGAAGTTGTTGAAGAAGGCTCAAAAGCATTGGTGGAGAGGACATAATTTTTCTCGGAATCTCCCAAAATTACGGCACCACTGTTACTTCCACGGCCGTTGTTTACGGCGTGGAAGTCAACTACGGCACCTTTGATAGTTCCACGGCCGTGGTTTTGGCCTTGTAACTTACTGGAGTCCTCCGAATAGGTGATTACGGTCATGTTGGTGGGAACCACGGCCGTGGAATAGCACGACTGACCGTGATTCCTCACATCTTCTGACCCATCGTAGAGTTTTTCAAACTCTTCTTCATGCACTTCTTGTAGCTCTTCTAAAGCTTCAATCTCCTCATTGCACTCCTCTTCTTCTCCTTTCTCCGTGATGCTCATAGTAATAACCTTTTGTAATGGATCTTTGAGGAGAATCGAACTTACTTTTTTCTAGATGCCTCTTCATCATGGATGTTAAACATATCCTCTTCAAGAGCTGGCTCTTTCATCAAAGTGGAAAGAACAAACTCTACCTTTTCCTCTCCTATGTCAAAGGCGAGTCTAGCATTCTTGCAATCCACCACACAACCGGATGCTGCAAGGAACGGTCTTCCGAGTATGATAGGGACCGGACTATCTGCAGGAATGTCAAGCACAACAAAATCTATTGGAATATAGAACTTACCAAGCTTGACTGAGACGTCTTCAATGACACCGACGGGACGAGTTATGGATCGATCCGCCATATATAACGTTATCTTCACCGGTTTAAGCTCGCCTAGACCGATCTTCCTACATAAGGCAAGCGGAATGATGCTAACGCTTGCTCCTAAATCACATAATGCATCATATGTGACATCTCCTACTCCGATTGGAACACAAAATGAACCCAGATCTTTCATCTTTGGGGGCATCTTTTCCTTCATCGTTTTGATGAGATCCGACGATTCCAAACTCATCTTGACTTCTCCAAAGTCTTCCAGTTTCCTCTTGTTAGAGAGGATCTCATGTAAGAACTTTCCATATGCTGGCATACCTACAATTGCATCAATGAAGGGTATATTAATATGCAGTTTTCTCATGAGTTCAATGAACTTACCAAATTGCTTGTCTAGACGCGCTCTTGCTCTAGATTGTGGGAATGGTAGGGGAGGTTTGTAAGCTGAAGGAGGAATGTAGATGTCTTCCTTCTCCTTCCCCTTTTCCTTTTCTTTTTCGACAGGAACTTTCACAAACTTAGGCTGCGGGTCGGTGGTTGTTGCTCCGCTCCTAGTTGTGATAGCCATCACCCTTCCTTTTGGGTTATCCTCCGTCTTTTCTGTAAGTTTTCCTTGATTTCTAGGAACTTCCTCAGCATTGCTGAACATTTGGTTTTCTAAAATCTTTTGGGCTTTATCAACCTTAGTGATGTGACTTTCCAACCCTTGAAGCTTTCCCAAGATCGTTTCCAGCATGAGATCGGGCTTCTCTTTCCCCGAAGTGCTTCCACTATTACATGTTTGCCCCTGGCTTTTCAAAGGAATGGAAGAAGAAGATGGTGGAGTTAGTGAATTTCCTGAATTGGGATAAGAATTACCGGAGTTTTGTTGTTGGCTGGAACGCCAATTGTTGTTGTTTGTACCCCTATTGTTGTTCCAATTGTTATTCCGGTTGTTGTTGTTCCAATTGTTCCGGTTGTTGTTCCGGCTGTTGCAATTGGTGTTCTCATTCCCATTGTGGTTATTGTTGTTTCCTAAATAACCAACATCTTTCTCCTTAGGCTTTGGAAAGCTAGCCTTGATGACTTCCTTCAATTCTTTAATCTCGGTGTTGAGAGAAAAGATTTGATTTTGAGCAGCTTGTGTTAGCTTTGCTCCTTGATCCACTCGATTAGCTTCCACTTTCCGGTGAGAGTACTTCTCAATGACTCGGGCTTGTTTCTCAATGAAGTCCCAAGCGTCATCTTCCCTCATGTCCATGAATGTGCCACATGAAAGGGATTGGAGCTTGAATTGTGTTTCCACATCCAGCCCCTTATAGTATATCTCCAATAACTCCAATTTGGAAATGCCATGGTGTGGGCAATCCAATAGTAAATCCTGAAATCTTTCCCAAGACTGAAACAAACTTTCATTAGATCTCATGGAAAAAGCATTAATTTTACCTCTCAACTCCGCCATCTTGGATGGCGGAAAGAATTTGGTTAGGAACTCCGAAGATAGATCCTCTCATGTGTTGAGTCTTCCATTTGGAAGAGCTTGATACCAAGATAAAGCTTTCTCTTTCAAAGAGAAAAGGAATGGCTTGATCTTGTAATTATTGGTGGTTGCATTCTTTGGCTTCATTGTCTCCATCAAGATCTCAAAATTCTGTAAGTGTTGATGTGGAGATTCGACACTCGTTCCTCCAAACTGGTTTTGGCGAACGATGGTAATAACTTGTGGGTTAAAGCTAAACCCCTGAATATCGTCAGCATCAAAGTTCACACCTAGATGGCGTGGTTGCTGAATCGGATCCATTCTTTGGCCAAGGGTTCTTGGCTCTTCGTCTACACGAGCGGATCTAGCACCCCCAGCCGGAATACGATGATTGGCGGCTGGTCTTGGATTATTCAAGTTCACATTGATCGTTGGATCAATGCCCTCTAGCGACGGCATGGAGGAGTCGCTTTCTTCATCGGATGAGTCGGTTCTAACCGATCTTGTCGGTTTGCTTCTCTTCTTCTTCTTGGAACCACTCATCTCCAACCTCATTTGATGAATCATGTCCTTGAGCTCATAAATTTGCAATTGATGACACTCCGATTCTTCTTTGTGAGTCTTCTCGCTCCATCTAAGTCGAGCTTCGGAATCATCCAACTCTGCTTGGATATCACTATCTTTACTTTCAACCATCTTTCTTTCTTTGAGCTTCTTTCTCAAAGTGTTCTCAAGTTCTGGATCAAGATGTAAGAGGTCTTTGTTGGTGTTAGACCTGCGCATATACCTAAGATAACCTGCAAATATCACTCAAAAGAGATATCAAATGACAAGAGCAAAGCTCCCAAGCTTGACAACAGATAACCGAATTCGGCCTAAACCAAATCCCCGGGAACGGCGCCAAAAACTTGTTCGCCACTAAGCGTGCGTGCAAATAAACTTTAAATTTATAGAACTAGAATCAAAGCAAGCGAACCCGCAGTGTACGGATCGGCGTAGTAAAGCAAGAATTCCAGAGTATCGAACTCAGGGATTTGGGGGGAACAAATTCAGTTCGCAATTCGTCAAGCAAGTAAATGTAATACGCATTGCAAATATTGGGAAAACAGCAACCCTAACATACTCTCTAATTGTGGAAATCGATTCAAGACATACAATAGATATAAGGACAAAGTAGAGAATTGCAAAGGTATGCTAAGGCAAGGTAATGTACGGTGAAGTTCCAAAACCATATATGTCTAACCCAAACATACTCTCTATAAAGGTTGTTGAGGCTTCAGTATAGAAAGGATCTAAGGACTAGAATTGATCTCAAATACCCAAACTTGTAACCCTAGGATCAAGATAGGCTCAAACGGTTAAGGTTGTGACACTCGAAACCAAAATAGAGGATGTTGAGTCTCACTACTACTTAAAAAAGGCAAGTCAAGACTAAGTTAAAGCTAATCTTTAACTTTGGATTAAAGTAAAAGCAAGTTTCGTAAACTAAGGTCAATCACGGGTAGTTCTTGAGTTCCACGGCCGTGGAATCTTAAGAACAGACCGTGATCTTGATTGTCGATCAAGTTTCTCACACTCTCAGGGTCCAATTTGTTTACAATCAATCTATCATCATCTAAGGCACAACTATCAACCTTTCACCTTAGAATTGCTAACGGATTTTAACCAATAATCATTGTCATGATATCAAAAATCAATTTAAGAAGAATGAAAGATGAAAACCCTCGAAAACTCGAATATAACTCAAAATCAATCTCAAATCCAAAACACCAAATGGAATACTCAATGGATTCAGAATATATAACACAAAACCTCACAATGATCTTAGGTAAACACGAAGAACGGGATGTCAATCCGTCTTCAATATCAAAACCTAGGAAAAAGGGCGCAACTTCCGCCACACACAATCTTCGGGAATCCAAACTGCCGGCGCTTCCGCAAAGTTCCTCCCGAAAACCCTAAGGCGGACTCTCCAAAGCGAGGTCCCCGAAAACTCCCTCTCCCGCCTTTTTATCCCTGGAGAAAGAGGTATCTTCCAGCCCAAATACGTAGATGATGTAGCAATAAATGATTCGTCAAAAGATTGTCTAAATCACGGTCTCTTGATGTTCCACGACCGTGGAAATAGGTCGTGGAAAGGATTACGGTGTCTCTCATCTTCCACGACCGTACTTTAGGCCGTGTAATTTACTGGAATGCTCCACGCTCATGATGCCAAGATCCACGGCCGTGGTTTAGAGCGTGGACTCTTCTACGGCCATAATTTAGGCCGTGGAAGTGTAGATTGCTTGTGGTTTCCTTTGTGTCGTGACATTCTTCATCTTAGCTCCTTCTTTAGCTTCCTTGTTGTGTTCATAATCCTTGGATATGAATGAATCCTCTCTTTTCTCCCTCAAATGCTCCGGTTTCAGCTCTTATTCACCTATAATCAATCACAAAACTAATGTAGACCTCCATATCGAAAATTTAGGTGAACAAGCTAACAAATGCTTCAATGCCTTATCTATGAACACAATAATGAATGAAAAACAACTAGAATAAGTGCCTAAAATATCGCAATATTTCATGCTAATAGTGAATAACAACATAATTGATATGAATATATGTTTATGCATGTAAAATAAAGGAAAAATCTACATAAATGCATGCCTAAAAAAAGATCATAATTCATGTCATCATGGCTATACCTGCTTCTAAGTAAGTTCATTATTTTCCACTGTAACCCATTTTCTTTGCCATTTAAGACGGAAGTTACTTTCACTCGCTTAATTTGCACGTTTAGTATACCTATTGACCATTGAGTTGCTTTTCCTTTTTCTCAAGGTTCCTATTTATACAAGATTTGATGCGATTTATGAGGGATGATGAAGCTCAGAAGACGATGCACCTTTTCGAAAGATCCACTGAAAGTAAAGGAATTAGTAAGAGAGCACTTAAAAACTGGGTGGTAAGTGATGTCTATATCTTGTATTTCTTTTACTTGAAGAACTAAGTTCATGTTACAACTGCTCCTACTTTTAACTACAATTATTTTTCATTCTAATGTGTTTCTGTATATACATATAAGTCAATTATCCCCCTTCCATCCATAGGTTAACGTGTTCAGAGAAAGGAGAGCTCTTGCACTTTCACTTAATGATACTAAAACAACCGTGAACAAGCTCCATCATCCGTTAAACGTGCTCGTTGGTGTTCGCATTGTGATTATTTGGTTTTTCATCCTTGGAGTTCCAATCATTCGTTTCCTGGTCTTCCTTAGCTCACAACTACTCCATCTGACATTTATGTTTCGTAACACCTCAAGTCAACTTTTAAAGCCATTGTCTTTCTCTTTTTCATGCTTCCATTTGATGTAGGTGACCGTTGTGAAATAGAGGGAGTCCATGTAATTAATTCGATTAAAAGTGTGGCTTAATTTTAAATCAGCGATGAGTATAGTGGTGTTAAAAATTCCTATGATATTAGACTTGTTTTGATTGCTAATTTTGCTTTGCAGATGATTGTGGAGGAGATGAATATACCAACCACCGTGTTTCTTAGATATGATAACCAAAAGATAATTGATGACATGAATTATGACATATATTTAGGCATTCATTTATGTAGATTTTCCCTTTATATTGCATGCATAGACATACATTCATGACAATTATGGTTATATTCACCTATATTTTTAGAATAGAGATCTACACAGAGTTTTATTGCATTTGTAGATAAAATGGCGTATTATGGAGCAAAATGGCACATTTAAGGATTAAGCCTTGATACGGAACAAAACGGAACATAAAAGGGAGCTAGGAAAGAGCTGGAGTGAACTTTCATACCGCACGCCAAAGTATTTTCCTATACCAAGCGGAGTGTATTCTGATATTGCGGAGTGGGCTCTGATACCGCACCAGAGTGATGTCTGATACCGTCTGATACGCCAAAGTATTTTCTAATACCGCGCGCCAGAGTTGGCTCTGATACCAGCGGACTCAATTTCTTTTCGGCCCAAATATTTAGGGTTTAACTTTAACCTGCAATTTATCTTTAACCTATGCTTCTAAACCCAAGATTTATCTCTACAAATATCCTATAGCCTTCAACGTTAGAAAGCACTCTCCGATCATACATCTCCCACCACAAACTCTCACACCGACGACAAATAGAAGACGCCTTCCGACGTGGATTGACACCCCACGGAAGTTTGCTTTCTACGCCATTGACACATTTGAGGGAAGGTTTGAAGAAGGATTCTTGAAGAAGTTTAGCTTCTTGATTTATTTTTCCTTTTTGGATATTTGATATTTGGTATTGGATTGATTGAGTTAATGATATTTAGAGATTTATTGCTTTGGAATCATTGTGTTGTCTTGAGTCTTATTGGTTTCATTCCATTCTTGATTTCATATATGATTTTTGATTTGAGTATGATGATTGTTGGCTAAAACCCTTGCAATTTTAGGGTGATTGGTTGAAGGTTGTGGTTTAGATGATGATAGATTGACCTTTACAAACAGATTGGACCCTGAGAGTTGCGATTTAACGGCCCTAGAGGAGTTTCCACGGGCTGTTCTTGATTTCAACGGCCGTGATTTCCCAAGATTTTGCCGTGGTTTCTTCTGTCGTGAACGTTTTGCTTTTACCTTTACCCAAAGTGATAGATTGCCTAAACCCTTTCCTTGATGAACTTTTCTAGGTAATAGGGTATTCAAAACCCTCTATTAAGATGGACAGTGTCATAACATGTACCTTTCTGCTTCCTTTTGACTTCCTTGGGTTTGGTGTTTGGTATTGAGAGTATAATCCTATCTTTAGATCCTCTATATAACGAGACTCAACATCCGGTGTTTAGAGAACCTTTGGGTGAGACAAGTGGATGTTGGAACTTCACCGTACAATATCCTACCTTAGACATATACCTTAGCAATCCAACTCTATCCTTTACACATCTATAGACATCTTGAATCGACAACCACAATCGAATATCTTGATCTCTAGAATTTTCGTTTCCCAATTATATTACATATTCTTATCATTGCTTTTGATCATTGTTATTGCATGCTTTTAAATTTTAGATCGCTTGCTAAATTTATTATCGGTATAAATTTAAAGCTTATTTGCACACATGTTTTAGAGCGAAGAAGTTTTTGGCGTCGTTGCCGGGGAATTGGTCAAGACCAATCCAGTGCACGGTTGTCTTGCTTGGTAGCTTCTTGCTTTGCTACTGATTATTCTCGTTGAGTGTTCTTGCAGGATCTTTCTTTAGGTTTATGCGAAGAACGCGAGCCGGTAAAGAAGTCATTCCTTACTATCCTGAATCGGAAAAGACTTACAAGAAGAAGTTGAGAGAAGCTAAGAAAATGGCCGCTGCCAATAATCAAGAAGTAGAAGATCTTAGAGCTGAGTTAGCTACAAATCAAGATCAAATAAGGACTCAAGAAGAAGCTCTAAGGAAAAAGATAGCTGATCAAGTTACTCTACAGGAACAACTTCGAGCCGACATGGCCGAAATGAGAGCGTTGTTCCAACTAGCAAATCAGGAGAGAGACGCGGATGCTAGAGTTGTGATTAATCCACCTCCACTAGCACCCGTCAAAATATTACTAGCACCAGTTTATGTGCCACCGCCACCTCCGCCAATAGTGGAGCCGGCTGATCCGTTTGTGGGTATTCTACAAACACTTGGGCAGCGGATGGATCCAGTCCAGCAAGCCCGCCGTCCGGGCGTGCACTTGGGAGATCTGGGTGACCGAGTTTATGAGTTTAGACCTCAAGTGATTACTATGATTCAGCAAAATCGCTTTGGAGGAATTGAGAGAGAGTCATCACACCAACATCTTCGAAATTATGAGATATTGATGGAAACTTTGAGACATTCTAGATGTGAGAATAACAATAACAAATTGTGTGTTTTCTTTTTCTCTTTGAATGATAAGGCACTTGCGTGGCATCAAAGAAACCAAAGCTAGCTCCAAATGTCTACATTGAATACTTGTAGGTTTTGTTCATCAAACGGAACTTCACATAATCCTCCTCTAGCTTATAGATGATGGAACTTAGGAACTCATACGTTAGCTCGACAGAAGCCAGTGTCCGTAGTGATACAATATTCTCAAGTCCCACATCTGCGATCATCTTCCTCAAATCATCGACGAGGTGCAAGCAAGCAAAGTCGTCGATGTTTATGTAATAGGGTGCAATTAACGGGCGGCAGCATATTCTGTCATATTTTTCTTTGAGTTTCGGGAGAATGATAGGGATTTGTGGAGATGGAGGAGGTGGTGGGGAAGGTTCCGTAGCCCCAGCACGGTCACGAAGAACAATTTGCCGACTCGAGCGACATAAACCTTCCATATTAACAGGCTATCTCGGGTAGTTCAAAAGGGGACTTCAGCCGAGATGACTGGTTTTCAACCAAGGCGAACGGTGCTTCGATCGAACTCAAAATTCCGTAACTTTCTACCCCCTAAAATCAATATCAATTGCTTCCTAGAGGGTTCTCCAGTTATTCTCAATACAACAAGCAGTAGAAATCTCCCAAAATTAGACAAAATCAACCAAAATCAGGAAAAAGGTTGTTGCAAACGAGATTACCCATTTTTCTTTGGACTGTGGTTGTTTGAAATTTCGATTGGTGTTGAGAAAGTCTCTATCTTGCTTTCCTTGTTGAGTTTGAGCCCGGAATCGTCGAAAACACGCAAGAAACGGGGATTTGAGAATTTTAGGGTTCGTTTTGGTCGAGACTGCGTCAGGAGAGAAGGGTGGAGAGGAGAGATAGGGATTTGTGGAGGTAGAGGAGGTGGTGGGGAAGTTCCCTAGCCCCAGCACGGTCACGAAGAACAATTTGCCGACTCGAGCGACATAAACCTTCCATATCAGCAGGCTATCTCGGGTAGTTCAAAAGGGGGACTTCGGCCGAGATGACTGGTTTTCAACCAAGGCGAACGGTGCTTCGATCGAACTCAAAATTCCGTAACTTTCTACCCCCTAAAATCAATACCAATTGCTTCCTAGAGGGTTCTCCAGTTATTCTCAATACAACAAGCAGCAGAAATCTCCCAAAATTAGACAAAATCAACCAAAATCAGGAAAAAGGTTGTTGCAAACGAGATTACCCAATTTTCTTTGGATTGTGGTTGTTTGAAGTTTTGATTGGTGTTGAGGAAGTCTCTATCTTGCTTTCCTTGTTGATTTTGAGCCCATAATCATTGAAAACACGCAAGAAACGGGGATTTGAGAATTTTAGGGTTCGTTTTGGTCGAGACTGCGTCGGGAGTGAAGGGTGGAGAGGAGAGAGAAATCTGATCCTCTTTTATACCCTTCAGAAATCTTAACTGCATTTCGGTCGAAATGGGTGTCAGTGATCGAGGTGATCAACCGAGGTGACTCCTTGTTGCCTTCATCACGGTTGATTGAAAAGGCATTTCGGTCGAGATGTCTTCCGAAATAGCCTCCCGTTTCCGTTTTCCTCCCAGTTTCTTGAATTGCAAAGTTGCTCAATTGGCTTCTTTGTTTATATTCCTTGGATTGTACCTAGATCCTATTATCATGGACACAAAAACGCAAACTACACTAATCTAAACTAAAAAGCAAGAAAGAAAGCAATACATTGGGTTGCCTCCCAAGAAGCGCTTGTTTTAAGGTTGCTAGCTGGACCATGTCATTCCTTGATTTATATGAGACGCAGCGGTGCAATCTCCTTGACCGGAGCTTCCGGTGTATACTTCTTCAGACGGTGACCTTCATCTTAAAGCTTCCACTACGCTCACCCCATACTTCAACTGCACCATGAAGGAAAACGTGTTTCACAGTAAAAGGTCCAGTCCATCTAGATTTCAGCTTACCGGGAAAAAGGTGGAGGTAGGAATGTAAGAGGAGGACGAGATCTCCTTCCTTGAAACCTTTTGGGATGATATGCTTGTCATGCCACTTCTTTGTTCTCTCCTTGTAGATCTTAGCATTCTCGTAAGCATTCAAGCGCAATTCTTCCACCTTGTTGATGTCCAAGAGCCTCTTCTCCCCAGGTTCCTTGATATCGTAATTAAGCCATTTGATCGTCCAATATGCCTTGTGTTCTAGTTCCACCGGAAGGTGACAAGACTTCTCATAAACCAATTTGTAAGGTGTGGTTCCAATAGGAGTCTTGAAAGCCGTCTTATATGCCCATAGAGCGTCATCCAGTTTCATGAACCAATCCTTCGTCGTCCTAAAGATGGTCTTCTCCAGTATTCCCTTGATTTCTCTATTTTGAATTTCAACATGCCCACTAGTTTGACGGTGATAGGGAGTAGTTACCTTATGGGTTACCCCATAGTTCGATAGAAGTGCTTCAAACTTTCGGGCTGTGAAGTTCGCTCCACTGTCACTTATGATTATTCTAGGTGTCCCAAAGCGTGGGAATATTGTCCGGTTGAATAACTTCATGACCAAGGTGATGTCATTGGTGGGGGAGGCGATGGCCTCTACCCATCTAGACACGTAGTCTACTACTAGCAGAATGTATAGATTTCCACCTGAAGATGGTAATGGTCTCAGAAAGTCCACTCCCCAAACATCAAAGTTCTCGACTTCCTGAATATTTTTTAGTGGCATTTCGTTCCGTCTAGACAAGTTACCTCTTCTTTGACACGCATCACAAGAAGCAACAAATGTTTGCACATCCTTGAATAATGTAGGCCAAAAGAAACCGGAATGTAATACCTTAGTGCACGTTTTGTGAGCGCTAGCATCTCCTCCACATGGTAATGAATGACAATGCCTCATGACACTCTCCATCTCATCTTCCGGAATGCATCTTCGCAGCATCCCATCTTGACCTCTCTTTAAGAGAAGAGGTTCATTCCAAAAATAATGACGCACGTCTTTAAGGAATTTCTTCCTTTGTGTTTATGATAGTCCGGGAGGTATTTCTTGACAAACAAGATAATTAACAATATCAACATACCAAGGTTCGTCAAAGACTTTTACAGCATACCAAGACTTTTACAGAATTTCTGTTAATGGCTATTTTCTCCGAGTATATCGAAGAGATCATGGAGGTATTTCCTGACAAACAAGATAATTAACAATATCAGCATACTAAGGTTAGCTAAACAATTATCGAATGAGGAGCCATAAACAGAAAAATCATCCATGAATACCTCCATGATCTCTTCGATATACTCGGAGAAAATAGCCATCATACAACGTTGGAAAGTGGTTGGAGCGTTACATAATTTGAATGGCATCCTTAGATAGGCCAATGTACCCCATGGACATGTCAACGTGGTTTTCTCTTGATCTTCCAGGTGAATGGGGATCTGAAAGAAACCACTATAACCATCCAAATAACAGAAATGAGAGTGTTGTGCTAACCTTTCAAGCATCTGTTCAATGAATAGAAGAGAGAAGTGATCTTTTCTTGTTGCTACATTCAGCTTCCGATAATCAATGCACATCCTCCAACCAGTCACGGTTCTTGTTGGAATCAACTCATTGTTCTTGTTGGTGACAATGGCCATCCCACCCTTCTTTGCTATGACATGTACTGGGCTCACCCATTTGCTATCCGAGATAGGGAAAATAATTCCTGCATCAAGCAACTTAAGCACTTCCTTCTTCACTACCTCTTTCATGATCGGATTTAACCTTCTTTGAGGTTCCTGTGAAGGCTTACGATTATCTTCCATCAAAGTTTTATGCATACAAAAGGATGGTTTAATACCAACCAAATCATCAACGGTATAGCCAATAGCTTTCCTTTGTTTTCTCATCACATCCATCAGTTTGGATAACTCAATTTCAGTAAGGTTAGCACTCATAATGACAGGGTAAGATGAATTTGGACCATGATATGCATACCTCAAGTGTTGTGGGAGAGGTTTGAGCTCCAAGGTGGGGGTTCCTTAGGTGGTGGTTCCATGTCTTTAGCAACATCTTGCGAAGCTTTGGAGGAGTCCAAGCTAGTGTTTTCATCAGTTGGGGCTGATGTATCGACGACTTCGTTTGCTTCAGATGCACCTCGACCGAGATCAGTTCCGAGGTGACTCTCTATTGTGTTCTCCTCGGTTTCCCTAGATGTATCTTGATAGAGGTTTGGTCCAAGGTGAGTCCTTGTTGCCTTCACCTCGACAAGTCCAATAGTTGCTTCGGTCGAGATGGTTTGCCCTTTGTCGAGGCAGTTTGTTGGTCCTTCTTCAAATTTCATGAACACTACTAACGGATCTTCCTCCAAAGTCTCCAAGTTATGTATATCTGCATCACATGAAACATCTACACCTTTATCTATCATACTAAAGCTAAGAACTCTTTCAAGAGGATCTTTAGTAAGGATAGAGCAAAACAATTCACGAGATTCCTCTTCATCATAGATGTTGGTGATGTCTTCTTCCAATCGTTGGCCTTCCATCAAGGTTGATAATATGAATTCAACCTGCTCTTCTCAAATGTTGAAAGACAACTTGGCGTTCTTGCAATCCACATAGAAATCGGACGCTGCAAGAAATGGTCTCCCAAGGATAATTGGGATCAGATAATCTGCAGGAATATCCAATACCACAAAGTCTTTGGGGATATAGATTTTACCTAGTCTTACATGAATGTCTTCCAACACGCCTACGGGTCAAGTGATCGATCTGCTATGTAAAGTGTCATCTTAACTGGTTTAGGATCCCCTAAACCAGCCTTCTCACACAATGCAAGTGGAATGATGCTCACACTTGCTCCTAAGTCAAACAATGCATCATATGTGATGTTTCCAACTCTGATGGGAATACAGAACGATCTCGGATCTCTTAGTTTGGGTGGCATCTTCTCCCTCATGATCTTGATGAGTTCTAATGATCTTGAGGACATCATCACTTCACCAAAGTCTTCCAGCTTCCTCTTATTAGATATGATTTCTTGTAAGCACTTCCCGTATGCGGGCATACCTAGAATGGCATCAATGAAAGGTATGTTAATATGGATCTTACTCATGAGGTCTAGAAACTTACCGAAGTGCTTGTCTAGGTGTGCTCTCGCTATAGACTGCGGGAATGGTAGTGGTGGTTTATACACAGGAGGCGGTACGTAAATTTCTTCTTTTTCTTTCGTTTTGGTTGACCCATAAACATTTCGGTCGAGGACTCTTCCGAGGTGACTCCCTGTTGGGATCTCCTCAATTGGCCCAGATATCACCTCGGTCGAGTTGTTCTGCTTCACAGCTTCATTCGATCGAGGTTGTGGGTCAGCGGTCTTCACGCCACTCCTTGTTGTAACTGACATGATTTGGCCTTTTGGGTTGTTCTTTGTACGTCCTGGAATTTTCCCTTGATCTCTAGGAACTTCTATGGCCTTGATAAACACTTGATTTTCCAAGACTTTTTGTGCCTTATAAATCGAAGTAATGGTGTTCTCTAGTCCACTCATCTTTCCGGCTAACGCTTCAATCATAGCGTCCAACTTCTAACTCGGTGGATGACTCGAGCTTGATGATGGTTCCTGGCTCTTTAATTGAGTAGAAGAAGAAGAAGGTGGTGTTAGAGCATTTTCAGCATGGGAATAAGGATTACCAGAATTGTTTTGATTGGATCTCCAAATATTGTAGTTCCGGTTGTTGTTGTTGTAGTTGTTGTTCTTGTTCCCTTTGTAGTTTCCTGTTCCAACATACCCAACCTCTTGCTCTTTGGTTTGTTGGGTTTTCGCCTTTATGAGCTCCCTCAAAGCCTTAATCTCATTGTTGAGGGCGTTGATATGTTCCACACTAGAAGAGGTGAGATTCAGCTAATGAGGTCTAGAAGTTTCACCTCCCGTCTCCGTATTACGGTTGGAGTTTTTCTCCTTAGTGAGAGATTGCTTGTCAATAAAATCCCACGCTTCATCAACTGGCTTGTCCATGACCGTCCCAACTTAGAGTGATTGTAGCTTGAACTGCGCTTCAACATCCTAACCCGTGAAATATATCACTAGTAGATCAATCTTTGAAATCCCATGATGTGGGTAATCCAACAAAAGGTCTTTGAACCTTTCCCATGACTTGAAGAGGCTTTCACTATTCCTCATCACAAAATCATTTATTTTGGCTCTCAATTCCGCCGCCTTTGATGGCGGGAAGAATTTGGTGAGAAACTTTGCGGTCATATCCTCCCATGTGTTCACACTTCCAGTTGGAAGCGAATGATACCATGCGAGGAAGCATTAACGTAGGGGGAGTAAACCATTTTATTTTCTCTTTCGTATGCATCCCACTTTTCGTTTTCAAGGGCCTTAAAATGCAATTCAAGGGCAAAATTAAATATCGCAGATTTATTTAGGGATTACTATCCTTTAGATATGTTGATTCCTAAATTTAAAAAGAAGGACTTTTAAAATGATTTCAAGAGCCTTTATTTTCATATTCAAAGAATTTTGAAAAGTGGTTACAAAATTTATGGAAAGAATTCTAATCAAGATTGATTCTCCCAAGATTTTGATTTTCTCAAGATCTTAGTGAACAGATGATGATGATGTGACTTCTTCCCTTAAATAACACATTTCTTCTTTCTTTATCTCTTCCGCTTCATCTTCTCTTTGCAAACCCTCTTGCTTTACTCTTTCGTTTTCAAACACTGCTTCAACTACTTTCAAAATATTATCCATGGCTTCGAAGAGATCTTCGGTCGATGACGCTTCATCATCTGCTCCCAAACGACAGATGATTATTTATCTCTCCTTCGACTCCAACTCAAGCTCCAATTCCTCATTCCCCATGGACGATGCGGAAATCTGTACCAAAACTGGTCTTCCATCACACTGGTTTGGGAGCCAAACTGCAGTCAAAAAATGGCTTGTCGGGTTCAACGAACGAGAGTTATGCATGTGCGAATTAGTTGATCGGGAGCTCCTCGTTTCTCTTTCTCTACCAGGTCTCAACGTGCTTCAAGCCGGTTCAATATGAATTATTCTCAATCCCGGGGTGATAGTATATCCAAGGTTAACAAAGTTTTTCTTTGTCAACCTGACTGCTCGAAGAGAACGAGGAGAACTTGTTCTCGAAGCAGTGGTTAAAGGTAAGAAAATCGTTCTTTCCTCTTCAATAATTGCCCAGATTCTAGGGCTTCCTACCTTCAACTCGTTTGACCATCCAACTCCCTCTAGAACTGTTAAAATGGACAAAGAGAAATTTCTTCTGCCCAACTCTCTGCCACAACCTACCGTTACTTGATTAACTCTTGAGGCAAGAATAGTATGTACTTTGCTGGTAAGATGTGTGGTGCCAAGGATTAACAATAGGGATGTGCTTACAAACCAGTTGCTTGCATTTATGTACCATGTACTGAATTAGCCGGATATTAACCTTCGTGGAATTATCTTGAACCATATGCTTCATTCTATCAACTCCCCAAGTGATACCCCTTTCCCCTATGCAAACTTGCTTCCTAAAATTTTTCGGTTTTTTTCTATTGATTACACTGGTGAGGAACAAGTTTATATTGTTGGAGAACTGAATGAACAATTCTTTGATTGCATGGGCATTAAGAGAACACAGACAGGGGAGTGGACGTTGAAGAGCAACCGGCTTGGAACTATACAACTGTATAGAGACTGAAAGGTGTGGAAAGAGGCCTGGACTCTATGCAACATGATCTCCTCACCTTCAGATTTGCAATCACTGATCATTTGGATGAGACACGGGATTAACTTGGGATCTTAAATCAGAAGATCAATCAGGTGTTTCATGTCAATGCTTTGTCTCACAGTTGTCAATAGTATTAAGCCGCTAATAGAAGAAGATGGTCAAGCTACCATCAAAGATGTTGAAAAGGTCATGACTCAATGTTACAAGATTATCAAGGAGCATCCTATTGGTCAACCTTCATATGAGGATCCCGACATTTTTCAAATCAAAGAGTTTGGGGTTGTGAAAAAATACAAAGATGCCACTGACCAAAGACGAACCGACGTGTCCCTCAAGAATCGTGACATCACAAATATGCTACCGACCGTTGGACAAAGATGTGCATGAAGGAGCATTACGGGAAAGGGCGTCTAAATCCGCGGTGGTACCATGAATGAAGACTCTCTGTCTGACCATTGATTGCAAGGTCCTTGATATTGATTTCAAAACCCCTTGGCTTTGATATCAAGGCCTTGATATATGTTTTTAAAGACTTGGTTTTTGCAGTGGGTTTTTGAAATACTTTTTATGGGTTTGTAATCGTTTAAAACTTCCGTGCTTTAACTAATTTTCTCCCTTATTGAAAGACAAAGGAGGAGAAATTAATGATCCGATCCGACATTTTGATATTTCTACATTCTGCATTTAAGTTTGTTGTAAAATTCATAATGCATCGCTAACTCGACAATGCAGGTACGATATTTTTGTTGTCTTCCATCAAGAGGGAGATTAAAAACTCCACCTTGATTATATATTTGTATAGGTGATGATGGAAGACTTAACACAAATATAGTGGTTTTTATACTAACAAAATATCGATTGCATATCGATTTGTTTGGTATGTTTTGGTGTTTGTCTAGAATGTATGTAGTCCTTGGAAAGCATTTCAAGGGATAGATGGAGGCCTTGAAATCAGATACAAGGGACAAACACAGAGTTTGAAGAAGTTCAAAACGGAGGCCTTGAAAGCCATTTCAAGGGATCAGAAGCCACAACCTTGAAGTTAGTTCTAAAGGAAAAAGTTGTTGGAAGGAATTCAAATCTCTAACAATCAAATCAACCAAGAATTAAAAGAAGATATTCAAAGGAGATATGCTCAATAAGAAGATACGCTCAAAGAAGATCTTAAAGACCAAGTGGGTTCAATTCAAAATAGGATCTTCCAAAGATCCTCAACCAAAAGCGCAATATCACTTCTCAACAGATTTCGGTATTCTGCACAACAAGATCTGAAGATCTCGATCAAAAGACAAATATCTTCAACAAGTGTGAGAAGATTATGGAGAAGAAGGATCAACGTGCTTTAAGGAGATGAAAACGATAAAAGATCTACTACGGCCATCTCATCTCAACCAAGAAGCATTTTCCATGGGGAAGAAGAAACATCTACAACGGTCACTTTCTAACAGCAACATGCTTTAAGGAGATGAAGACAATAGAAGATCTACAACGGCTATCTCATCTCAACCAAGAAGTGTTTTCCATGGAGAAGAATAAACATCTACAACGGACACTTTTCTAACGGCTAGAAGACTTCTCCATCGAAAACTATAAATTAAGATGTCGATTGAAGAAGAAAATACAGAAGCTTACACGGAAATATCCAAAGTCTTCAAGCGATCCAAAGCATCTTCATTCATTCATAGAAGTTTTTCTTTCTCTCTTTCTACAAAAGCTTTATCCCCTAGAGAGAGATAAAACTCGAGAGCTCCATTGGCATCTCTAAAGAATGTTATACTCGAGTGTGTGTTACTCTGTGAAGTAACTAGGCTATTATAGCAAGGTTTAAGAGTTGGAGCTAGATCGCAGCGTTGACTACAGTGAGAGAAGAAGGGGATTTCTTCTAGTTTATATCTAGGACTCTTTGAAGCTGATAATAGATAGTTAGATCCTACGGATATACCCTGAGACAGAGAGAGAGAAGGCTATATAGAGCCGAACTTCGTAAACGTATCCTCGTGTCGATCATTTCAATTCCGCACCATATCTTCTTTATTGTGACTAACCTTGTTTTATAGGTTTACAAAGTCAAGGCCCTTGAAATCAGTTTCAAAGCCCTTGAAATCAAAGTGTGTCACAAAGAGCTCATATCGACATCAAGGCCTTTGAAATCAGTTTCAAAGCCTAGAGATAAGTTTTTGCGAAAAGTTCTCATACTCTATTCAACCCCCCCCCTTCTAGAGTATCTTTATCCTATATATTCAACTAACGGTTCTTCAATGAATATCAAGAAAAGGGAATAAAAAAAGCAACAAAGATGTCTCAATTATCAAAGTAAACAACAAAGCAATAGTATCAATAATATGTTCCAAAAAGAGATGATACCAACTCACTAGCATTCCCTAAAGAAATCCTCGCAATCTTGGGTTACTCAAACCCTAAGCAATACTTCCTTCAAATTTTCCCTTCCTCCAATTCTTCAAATCAGTTTTGCAAGATAACCTTTATGACGTCTCTATGTTCGAGCGTCCAACCCCTTTAACTTCATGTCCACCTTCCATTCTTATAGAAGAATTTTAGGTCAAAAATATATTTTATCTTTCTTGGGTTGTTAGACGTCGACCTCAATCCAGGCCTAGTGGGCCATCTCGGTCGAAATGCATGATCGTGTCCATCCGAGAGCAGCAGAGATCTACGTGCACGAAATCACATCTTCGTCTGGATCTTTCTTCTTTCCTTCCAGCAGGGTTCTTGTCCTTCTCCTTGTCATTCCTAATGCTCCTACATGTAGCTCCATAGCTTCCTTATCTCTTTATTCTCCATTTCCACCCAAAACGTGTCATATTCCCTACAATTATCACAAAATGTGGTGTAGACCTCGATTCTTGCTAAGTAATCGAATAATGACATAAACACTATAATTACATATACATGCATGCAGAATTATGATGAGAAAACACCAAAACCATGCCCGGAATATAGACAATAATTCATGCTATCATGATGCCTTCTATTGTTATGCCATGAAGGATAGTATGAGTCCGGCGCTAGAGGATATTCTGGTGCCGAGCGATTTCACAAATGTATTCAGTGAGCCACAAAGTTTTCCACCGTAGAGGAGTGTGGACTTCGGCATTGAGTTAGAGCACATGACGAGACTAATCTCGAAGGCACCATATCGCATGATGCTTATTGAGATGCTTGAGCTGAAGAAGCAACTCGAGGAGCTAGTTGAGAAGGGATTCATCCGCACTAGAGTATCTCCTTGGTCTGCGCTAGTACTCTTTGTCAGGAAGAAGGACGGATATATGTGGTTATGTATCGACTACAGCTAGCTTAACAAGGTGACAATCAAGATTATCTGATGCCCCGTATCGATGATTTGCTGGACCAGGTGCATGGAGCTACAATTTTATCACGGATAGAGTTGAGGCCAAGATATCACCAGCTGAGGGTGAGAGAGTAGGATGTGCCTAAGACGACATTTCAGACCAGGTATGGACACTACGAGTTCGTAGTGATGTCATTCAGGCTCACGAATGTGCCCGCCATCTTCATGGAGTTGATGAACGACATCTTCATCGACTTCCTAGACTAGTTTGTTGTGGTCTACATCGATAATATTCTAGTGTACTCTTGGAGCAAAGAGGAGCGTGTAGGGCACTTGAGGACTGTACTCTGGGTCTTGCAGGATAGAGAGCTTTACACTAAGCTCTCTAATTGTGAGTTTTGGATGCCAGAGGTAGCCTTTCTTGGTCACATAATTTCCACCGAGGGGATCAAGGTTGACCCGGCGAAGATTGAGTACGTTGCTTCATGGCCACCTCCTAGGAATGTCAAGGAGGTATGTAGTTTCTTAGGTCTGGCGGGCTACTACCGCAGGTTTGTGGAAGGGTTTTCAGTGATCGCCCGACCACTTACTTCCTTGCTGAGGAAGTCTAAAATATTTGTTTGGTTTGAGCCGTGCCTACAAAGTTTCAAGGAGTAGAAGAGGAGGTTGACCTCCGCTCCTATCTTAGCGCATCCAAAGGGCATTGATGATTTCGTGTTTTACAACGACGCATCCAAGTTAGGCTTGGGATGTGTCCTGATGCAAAGGGGTAGGGATATAACATACGCGTCTAGATAGTTGAAGACATATGAGGAGAACTACCCTACCCATGATCTGGAGTTAGATGTGGTGATTCATGCTTTGGCGATCTGGCGGCACTATCGGTACAGAGCTACGTGCCATATCTTCACCGACCACAAGAGCTTGAAGTATATATATTCACTCAGAGGGAGTTGAATAACCGCCTGAGGAGATGGATAGAGCTGATCAATGACTTTGATATGGAGATTTTGTACCATCCAGGAAAGGCAAATGTGGTTGACGATGCCCTTAGTTGGAAGACGCCTTGAGAGAAGGCGATAGCTCGACTGACTACGCAGCTTCAGTTGCAGAGAGACTTAGAGTGTCTAGAGGTGGATAGAGGCAGGAGAGTTTACCGACTTTGACACGGATCCGAGACCGGATGTCTCGAGGGGAGGCATTGTAGTTTGTCATCGGTGTTGACGGAGTTTTGAGAGGCCAGGAGCTTGTATGTGTACCGTCAAATAAAGAGCTGAGACAGCGTATCTTACAAGAGGCTCACGCTACACCTTACTCGGTACACCCAAGTGCGAGTAAGATGTATCAGGACATTAGACGTTCCTTCTGGTTGGGCGGGCTCAAGCCCGACGTGGCGAGATATGTAGTCCGGTGTGCGACTTGTCAGCAGGTCAAGATTGAGCATCATAGGTTAGGTGGAGAGCTTCACCCATTTCTAGTACCATAGTGGAAGTGGGAAGATATCTCTATGGATTTTGTTACCAGTTTAAGACCGAGCCGGAGTTTAGACGTCATTTGGGTCGTACTCGATCGACTGACGAAGACCGCGTGTTTCATTCCTATTAAGGAAACGTGGCCGGTGAGTCAATTAGCCGAGGAGTTCACTAGGTAGATAGTGATACTCCATGGAGTACCGAAGACCATCGCCTCAGATAGAGACGGACAATTTACTTCACGGTTTTGGCATCAAATACACCTTGCCTTAGGTACAAGCATCCACTTCACGACCGCTAATCACCCTCAGACTAAAAATAGCCCAAATTTTTATTTTTAGAAATGACCCACATCTTGTAGTATTTGTGAATTATATCTTTAGTTAGCAAATGGAAGCTAAATTGTGTAGTGGGACTAAGTAGTGTTTGAGATTTATTTTAGGAGTTCTTGATATTAATATAGGGCATATAACATCTTTTTAACATGGAAAATAGTCGGAAAGTAACTAAGGATGGATTTTATGGTTGGAGGAAGAATAACCTAAGTTGGTTGGTTTTAGGAGTAACGAGTTGGATTCTTCGTTCCGATTTTACATAAGAAGTTATATCGCTTAAAACGGTTTTGTGTGCCATCATGTTGAGTGTTACATTCTTATTCTAGGTGTGCTTGTGATGTTATTTCTCTAATAATATTTGGATAGCTAGCTAACTTTTTATCCGTGTTGATAGATTATTTATAGGTATAGACAGTTGTAGAGAGATTCCGAGCGGATGGTTTGTCGGGTCCACGTACTCATTAGATAGGGACGGGGGAGTCTTCATTTGGCATGCACGTCTTTATATATTTATGTATTGTTAGGTTGTCATATGTAGTACATTGTTCAAATATATTTTAATTTTTTCAAAATATTTATTTACATTTGTGCCTTGTTATAATATCCTAAGTAAAGTTGTTGTTAACCCAAGGTCGGGACCCATTGTGAGGTCCTAACCAGTAGCTCCCCGAGTTCTGAGAATTTGGGGTGTTAAATCAGTATCATATAAAATGATAAGATGATGGGAAAATTCTAAACTAGTCGAAGTCCGGTTTGACTCGGAATTAATCGGAAATAAAATTTTCGGTTATTACACCGTAAAATGGTAGTTAAGGTCCTATTAATAACCTCCGTTTAACCATCCGTGTGAGGATTACTAGAGGTTCAAAATAACAACCTAGTCCCTAGCTTTACCCAAAGAGTCTTCCAAAAGAAACTAAGGAACTTAACATCTCTATCACTCACTATAGTCCTAAGTACTCCATGTAATCAAACAACTTTCCTAAATAACAAGTTAGCAACATTATAAGCATCATCGGTCTTACTTCAAGCAATAAAATGAGCCAGTTTATAAAAATGATAAACAACCACAAAAATAGAATCTCTCCCCTTCTTAGTCCTAGGTAATCCTACAACAAAATCTATACTAATATCAAGCCATGGTGAGGTAGGCTTGGGTAAGAGAGCGTACAAACCATGTAGTTTCAATCTAGTCTTAGCTTTCAAGCACACAAGACATCTCTTAATCACGTTCTCAACATCTTTAAGCATATGTAACCAATAAAAGTGTGGATCGATGTAGCATATAAAATGTCTTATCTCTACCAAAATGTCCCATTAAAGCACGCATATGAGCTTCCTCAACAAGTAACAGTTGAAGAGAACATCTAGGAATACACACTTTTTCCTTTCGAAATAAGAAGCCTTCGAAATATAAAATTTATCACGCAAGGGCAAATATTAGTTAGAATCTCGGGCGAGATTCCTAGTGTAAGGCCGAGATTTACACTATGTAAAAAAAATCATCAAAAGCAATATCATCCACTTATAGTTCCTTAATGTAAGGGAATCCTAAAACCTTAGAATTCATAGTAGTGATCAAAGAATGTCGCCTAGAAAGGGCATCAACAACAACATTATCTTTTCCCTTGTCATACTTAATGATATATGGAAAAGTTTCTATAAACTCCATCCATATACCATGTCTCCTATCCAACTTATCTTGACTCCTAAAATGCTTTAAGGACTAATGATCAGTTCTAAGAATAAATTCATTAGGCCATAGTTAATGTTGTCATGTCTTGAAAACTCGAAATAATACATACAATTCCTTATCATAAGTCGAATAATTCAAGCATGCACGTTTCAATTTTTCACTAAAGAATGCAAGTGTCTTACCTTCTTGTACGAGCACTCCTCCAATGCCGATTCCCGATGCGTCACACTCAACTTCAAATGTTTTAGTGAAATCCGAAAGTGCTAATAGCGGTGCATGTTGTAATGCCCCAAATTTTAGGCGCGTTTGCGATATATAATTTTAGGCGCGTTTACAACGTAAAATATTTTTCTTGAGTATATTTAAATTTTGGATACGTTTACGTATATCCGTTTTATATTTTTCGGAAAAAGTCGGGAAGTCTTTCCGGTTCAGAAATCCCGATCGAGTTCATTTCCTTTTTTAGTTTATTCTTTTTTCTTTTCTACATTTTCCCTCTCTTTCTTCTTTGCGTGAGAAAAGTTTGCTGACCTACCCGCCCCATTAGTGCACCCCTCTGTCCCTTTGCCTTTCTCACGCTATCCTCCCTCAAACCTCACTCCCTCTCAACCTCACTCCTACCCCATCTACATCTCCCTCTGCATTATATCGGCAGCTCACCTCACCTCTCCTCTTCGTCGTTGGCCTCACAACAGCCCCCAATCGGAAGCCTCGCCGTCTACTTCAATCAAGCTCCCCTGCGCAACCCCCTGCCTCCACCACTCGAACTGCGTTTGAGAAAACAAAAGAGTTGCAGCCATAGCGCCTAGGAGAGCCTTGCCGTCGAGTTGTCAGAGCCTCTGCAGCCTCCATTTCTCTCGCTCTCTCGTTGCAGCCACAAAACCGGAGCAAAGAGGCCCCTGTCTAGCACCCTTCGACGCCTCACCTGAGAAGCGTCGTCTGTTATTGAAGAAGCCCCGCCTTCGTCACCGGAGGACCCGGACTCGCCATCATCTGCGCCACCTTCAACATGCCGAAGCCATAATCGCCGGAAATTGAAGCCTAGAGCGCCACCCTCTTCTCTCCCTCTCTCACTCGTTTTCCCCTCAGCACCGACTCTCCACCAAATCTGGAACCGGCGCCGGCTCGTCAAACACCCTCACCCACTGGATAGCTCGCCGGTCGCCGCCTCGATGTGCCCTGCCGCCTAGAGCCTTGTTGGAGCCATAGCCGCCGCCTGTTCCTTTGTTTCCCTAGATTGCGCTCATGTCCCAGGAGAAAGAAACCCTTTTGGATTAATTACAATCGTGACCCCCCCAATTGTGGTATAGTTACTGAATATACCCATATTTTTATAATTGCAGATTTGACCCACATTTCTAGAATGTTTCATTTATTCCCTATGTTGGGTTATTTTCAGAATATGCCCCAAGGTTTTAATTACGGATGATAGCCCATATTTCTACAAAAATGTATATGTTGCCCCAGAAAATGTGTTAGCGAGTTTTTAACCTTGGTTTTAATTACGGGGATATTCTTATATTTATATATACTATATATTATGCCTTTGTTGGATTAAATCCGGTTTATGGCTCAAAGATTAATTGCGGTTTATGACCAAATTTCCATATTTGTATAAATGCCTCGGAAAATGGTTTTAATGAGTTTTAACCTTGGTTTTAAAAGCGAGTTTTCCTTAAGACTTATATAAGTTAAAGATTCCATTCAAATTTAGCGTATTAGCTAAATTTGTTTAGTTTTGGTGTTAGGTTCGGAAGCTCCCCGATAATGGCCCAACGAATCCATATCGACATCCATAGATCGTCTCCCGTCTTTTGACGTCACGTGAGTACCCTCTCCCTCGAGCTTATGATCCTACTCGATTTAGTTATGTTTAGTATTAGTATCATGCTAAGTTGGATCTAGCATAACCTAGTGAGAATGCCAAGTAGTGGTTGTGGACCCTTAGGTCAGTTTTGAGGTCTTGATATTGTTTGATGGATTGATGTTGTTATGAGCTTTGGGTGGTATTGTTATCTTGCAAGGTCGTTATAAGGTTTTAAGTTATATGGTTGATCTTGTGAGCATTTTGAGGTTCGAGGTTGGGGTTGTATGATCTTGTGGGACTTTGGAGCTTAAGATTGACTTATCCTAGCATGGTGTTGTTACCGTTGAGTTTGTTTGGACTAGACATGTTTACCCTGGTATGTGTTATGGGTTATAATATTGCGAGATCATAGGGTCTAGAAGTCTAAGGACTTCTAGCTTGTGTTGAGTGTGATGTGCGCATGAGGGATTCTAGGATGCAGTCCTAGAATGAGAGTCAAAGGATCTTGTGTATATCATTTGTGTAGATGTCTAAGACTTCTTGAGTTGAGTGAGTTGTTGATAAGACTTCTTCCCAAAGGAAGCGAGAGTGTTGCATGAGTTAGCGTTTGGGATGAGGTAATTCTCCGGACTTACTTTGCTCATATTCCTTGTATTAGCATTGATGTGTGTTTGGTGGTGTGTGTTTATTGTTTATGTTATAACAACTAAACCGGAAATAGGATTACCTACCTTTATGTATTATTTGGCCCAAGTGTATGATAACGGGTGGTGACAACTTGTCTAGATCTCGCGAGAGCTAGGAGGTTCTTGGTGTTCGCTCCAAACGGTGTGTGCAAGCTTTAAATTTATAACTCTAGATGTAAGCTTAAAACAAGGATGCGAACCCGCAGTGTACAGGTCAATCGTAGTAAAAAGCAAGTAATTCCAGTGGTCGATCACAGGGACTTAGTGAAACAAAGTCCAATTACGGTAAGCTTTAGCAATCACTAACCACAAAGCAATTAAAACAATCAAAGATGATAAAAGTCAATAAAGGAAATATGCAATTCTAGGGATTAAAGCATCTAGTTGTGGTTCCAACTCAAGATCTAAAGATAAGCGGACAAAGCTGAGGTTTTTGCATAGGGAAGGTGTTACTAAAGTGGAATAGATCACCGGGTAAGTCTCACTACTCACTAATCCAAGACCGTAACTCCTATTACCGGGTAAGTCTCAAGGAATCAAGGTAAAGAAATATAACCTCAAACTAACACACCATCTAAGGGAATAGAATCAACCTTTACCGGGTAAGTCTCAGGCTAACTCACAAAGATGGGATGAAAGCACACTCAAACCCCAATAAAGGATAAACCTTTATTACCTACACTTATGATCTTAGGTAAAAAAACTAAGGAATTACCGGGTAAGTCTCATCCTAAGCTTGCATTAAACCAGGAAAGGTGTAATAAGGATAGGATTTGGCAAACTCTAACACTTAACTCTCAGTTTCGGATCAGATAAGTCACCTCGGTCAGACGAATTCCACCCAGGCCGAGATGTTCATCGACTGAGCGAGATGCTTAGGGTTAACGTTAAAGACTCGAACTTTCAGGGTCCTACTGTGATTAAGATCGTTCTATCATTGTTTTTCCACAACCTTCAGCCAATCACCCTAGAATTACACAAAGAGATTAGCCACTCATCATCATGAAAGTATTAATCAAATATATGGGAAGAAAGAGAATAATTGAACAAGAAAACCTTAAGAGAAAGGCTTCAGTAATTGAATCAATTATCAAACACAAGCGTTCCTTGGATAGAAATCCAACAAGACAACAAACAAGGAAGGGAGTCTAAGATAATCTTACAAAAACCCTTCAAAAGCTATAAAAGCTATAGACTTTCTTCCTTCAACCTTCAAAAAGGTTCTTTAAATCTCTCAACTGGAGTATGGTTGCAGCGGTGTATTCGGATGTATAGCGTGCTATGCGGGATGTAAGTGGATGTCGGATTTGTGGGAAATCCGACCCTTTTTATAGGAAAATTACTCTCCAAAGATAAGATATCTTAGAAAGATCTTTTCCCATAAAAATAGGTAAAATATATGATCTAGCATATCTTCTTCCTTCCAGGAGCCAAGCCCAAAAATATAAGATCTCTTTCCAAAGATAAAAGATCTCAGCCAAGAATAAAATATTCTCGCCGCGTCCCAGGTGTTCGCCTCGGTCGAGTCGACTTCCCTGGATCATCTCGGTCGAGGTGAATCTGTAGTCAACCGAGGTGAGTCACA
This sequence comes from Fagopyrum esculentum, assembly GCA_033239045.1. Classification (NCBI taxonomy): domain Eukaryota; kingdom Viridiplantae; phylum Streptophyta; class Magnoliopsida; order Caryophyllales; family Polygonaceae; genus Fagopyrum; species Fagopyrum esculentum. Next base: position 111,976,526 of record BSUD01000006.1, read on the forward strand.
ACTGAATGTGAAATCTCTCAAATCTGGTCCAAAGTGAATCTTTAATCCATGGCTATGCTTCCTGGATGTTTCCTTATGTTCGTGAATGTAGCTCCACTGACTCCATAGCTCCTTTTGCTCCTTTTTGATGCAAAACGTGCCATTTTACCTACGATTACAACAAAACTAGGTGTAGACCTCGATTCCCGCAAAGGTAGATGAAATGGTAATATAATCACATAATATACATACAAACATGCAGGTTATTGAAGATAAAACGTCCAAACAAACCCCAAAATATAGACTATAATTCATGCTATCACTTGGCGACTATCCCGTGCTGGTAGACGGTCGGATGCATCACTACCATTCAATGCCGGTAAGTAGGGACCGAGGTGAGTTTCGGTGACTCTCGTGTCACAACCTAAGTTGAATTAGAACGGGATATGACTTAATAATAATAAGATAATAAACCGGACTTGTGTGCTTTGGAATATATTGGATGTTTATGATGATTTACTTGTGTTTGTGTCTTTCACCTTGATTCTAATGCCTCGAATATTAGCTAACGATGTTATACCGATGTTGTAGATTGCCTTGTAGGTTAGGAATGCGGCCGAGAGATCCGGAAGAGTGGGCAACCGGGGTTCCGTACATTTTAGGAGTGAGTTTTGGTTGGAGTCGAGTTTGTATATTGTTCATGTATATTGTATGTCGCGTGGTGGCATTTGCCCTTTGGTGTTGTATATCGGCTGAAGTCTTTTGTTGTATGTTTTCGGGTTTCATTACATTGCATAAAAATGTATTTTTGTTTTGGCCTTCATTTGTGTCTTGTTGCAAGATCCGGTAAAATTGTTGTCAGGCTAAGGGTCGGGACCCATTGTGAGGTTTCGCCCGTAGCATCCCGAGTCCCGCGGATTTGGGGTGTCACACATGTGATAGTGGCCATTTCAATTCCTTTTGGGCATCTCTCCACTTGAAATGTACTTGCTTCTTCGTGAGAGACGTGAGGAGGGCTGCAAGGCTACTAAAATCCCGTACAAAACGTCTATAGAAGGTAGTTAATCCATGGAACGATCGAACATGGCCGATTGTTGTTGGTGTAGGCCATTCTTTGATTGTTTTGATCTTCTCTTCATCTAGTTCTAGACTTCTTGTATTCACTACAAATCCAAGAAAAATAACTTGATCAGTACTAAACTCAAATTTCTTAATATTAGCATATACAAATTCGTTACTAAGACTTCCTAGTACTTCTCTCAAGTGTTCTTCATGTTCCTCAAGTGATTTGTTGTAGACGAGAATGTCATCAAAGTAGACAACCACAAACATTCCAACGAAATGATGTAAGACATGATTCATTAATCTCATGAAAGTTCTAGGAACGTTAGTCAAACCAAAAGCCATAACCAACAACTCATAGAGACCAAACATAGTCTTAAATGTTGTCTTTCATTCATCTCCTTCTCTCAATCGAATATCATGGTATCCACTTTTAAAATCAATCTTCAAAAACAAAGTAGATCCACTACGCTCATCTAGCATATCATCCAAATGGGGAACGGGATATCGATACTTGATAGTAATTTTGTTAATTGGTCGACAATCAACATACATCCTCCAAGTGTTGTTCTTTTTAGGAACCAAAAGGGCGGGAAGGAATTGTACATGGACTTAAACTCTCGTACATAGCCTTTATTCAAACGCTCTTGAACTTGATCCTGAATCTCCTGACTCTCATGAGGACTCGTCCTATAAGAGGGTCGATTATGAAGTGAGGCTCCAAGAATTAAATCAATTTGATACTCAATGCCTTTAAAAGGTGGAAGATCTGCAGAAACCTCATCAGGAAATACATCGCAAAACTCATCTAAAAGCTTAAGAATGTTTTGAGGTTAGGTAGCCTTTACTTCTTCACTCAAAGTCATAAGACTTTTACATAGGCTCATAAGAACAATATCCAAAGGGACGTAATCATCAATAAACTCCATTTTGGATGCTAAAAGAACTCAATTAGTCTCAACAGAAGGAATCTCGGTGGTAATCTCGGGCGAGATTTTATCACTCGGCCGAGGTTCTAATGAATTGGGACGAGATCTATCACTAGAGTGAGAAACTCGTGCACTCGGGCGAGATTTTGTATTTCTCGGGTGAGATTTCGTGTCTTTGACCGAGATTTCTTCTATAGAGTGCGTTGCTCGCTCTCCTTCCTTTCGATGATCCTTATTTTTGTCATAATGTTTTGCAATTTGTAAAGGAGTCATATGCTTAAAGGTGACTGCATGTCCATTGAACTCAAATGAATTCTTATTTGTAAATCCATCTTGCTTGACTTTTCTATTAAATTGTCATGGACGTCCTAATAGAATATGACATGTTTGCATGAGGACAACATCACACACAATGGTATCCTCATACTTACCTAGAGTGAAAGAAATTCTAGCTTGTCTATTCACCTTTAATTAATCACAATCATTCATCCAATGCAACTAATATGATCTAGGATGGTAAAATGTAGTGATATGCAATTTATTGATCAACTCATCACTAGCAATATTGCAACAACTACCACTATCAATAATCATATTACACACCTTCCCTTGAACAAAACACCTAGTTTGAAAAAGGTTTTCTCTTTGATTATCCTCAAATAGGGCTATCTTGGCATGCAAAGTCCTCCTAGCAATTAAACATTCTCCATGCTCATATTCAAAACCTTCATCACTATCACTAGCACTATTATGTCCATGCAATGCATTAAGATTAGTATGATCATTATCATGCTCTTCTTCACTTTCATATTTCCCTTGTTGATTTAGGAATAAAACTCTTTTATTAGGACAATCCCACATATAATGACCTCTACCTTGACGTTTAAAGCATATAATATCTCTAGAACGTAAAGTAGAGTTAGAAGTGCTCCCTTTATTATCCTTTGAAGGCTAATTCAAAGGGTCAGATGGTGTCGAATGAGATGAGGTTTTCTGGCCTGTTGGATTGAGATTTCTACTTTTATTCTCGTCTTTCTTGAAATCTCAACCAAAATCTCGGGCGATATTATCTGTATGGGGCCGAAATTTGTTCTCTGGTTTCCACGAACTTGTTCCTTGGCTCCTTCCTTTGACCTTTTTTCTACCTTAATAGCCAAATGCAACAGATTAGTCATATTAGCATAGGGATATAAATAAATTTCATTAGCTAAGGATGGATGCAAAATTCGTAAAAATCGTGCCATAATAGACACCTCATCCTCTTGAATATTTTCTTTGACCATTGTCATTTGCATGATGGTGTAGACTTCTTCCACGGTCATGGAACCTTGCTTGAGGTTGTCCAACCTTTGCCTTACTTCCCTATCATAATGATAAGGCATAAATATTGCTCTTATCATGGATTTCACTTGCTCCCAAGTGTTGATATATATCCGGATCTAGCGTTTTTCTCCTTTCTTTGATTAGGTGATCCCACCATACTAAGGCATATCCTTGGAATTCCAATATAGCAAGTTGGATATTCATTTACTCACTAAAGTTATGGCAAGACCAAAGTTGTTAAATTTTAGTCTCCCATTCGATGTACACATCCGGGTTGCACTTGCCTTCAAAACTTGGAATTTTGACCTTCACTTTGCCAATTTCATCATGCTCTTGGTGAGGTCTATAAGGCTCCAAGTTGTGACCTCTCCTAGGGCGATGGTTACGTCTAGGGTAGTCACTCCACATGCCTTCATAGTCCTCTTCCTCAAATATCTGAAATTCGTCAACAAAATCCGGAATGTTAGGTGTATGGAAATTGGGATTCGGATGTCTCATACTTGTCCCTTGAGGGGGTCTTGGAGGCGGATCAAGTGCTGGAGGCATATGTGGATTATGTCAGTTTTTGCCTATCTCAATAGCAAAACTTGGTGGTATGGGGCCGAGATTTTGGGGCAAGATTTCTTCTATGGAAAGAGTTTCCAATTTCTCCATTCGTTAAACCAACATGGAGACTATAGTTATGAGTTTCCTTAGCATATCTATGGCCTCCAGGCATGAGGATTCACTTTTATGTGAACTTCGATGTCTACCATGCTTAAACATCTACACAAACACGCAAAGTAACAACAAACTTATGAAGTTAGTGAAAACGAAGGTTCCTTACTTGTCTTCTCTCACACTCACACTCTATGTGAATTTTAAGCTAGTTTGGTGTTATTGCATTGGATGAATTAGAATTCCTCTAATTTTGGTGAACTAGTCTGAACTAGAAGGTTCTTGTGCTAGGATATAGTTAATGGAACTCCTATTGGATGTCTCTTCACACAATTGACATAAAGTGGAAAGAATATTGTAAGTAGACATAACTAGTATGATAGAAAGTATAGATACTAACTAGCACACCCAAATAAGTTGACTCAATGTGTTTAGAGTAGAAAAGAGGCAAGAAATAGACTCATAAGAGACTAAGAAGAGATCTTTACTTAATTTGCACTTGAGAAACTAGAGAGATAGTCGGTTAGGGTTAAGTCTCGACAGTAGCAAATCTCAGGCTAAAGTCAAAACCTCGGGTGAGATTTGGGCAAAGGGACTAAGATTTTCCAAAGGCAAGGTTTTCGTGATAGAAACTGGTTGGGGGATTACGGTAAGCTTCTTCCTTGATGCTCTCTTTATATGTACACACTTGGATCGCAATAACGCTCGTTTGAACGGATTAACCAAAATTTTTGTTATAAACGATGACATAAAATGTAGGTGAAGTTAAGAGAGGATTTTTGATATGATATGAGCGTGTGTCCAAGGTTGGGGATGAATACACAACTGTTGGATAATGGATATGGTCGAAATTTGAAGAGATATTCGGTTAAGATTTGAAGATATGATAAGATCTCACCTACTAGATAAAATTTCAACAATAAGATACTCCATAAATCTCTTTCCTTTTTTGATGCTGCTTGATATGATATTCGGTTAAGATTTGGAGAGAAAATCATGATCTTTCCACTAACACAAAATCTCGATTGAATCTCACGAAATCTCGGGCGAGATTCCTTCATTGGGTCGAGATTTTTTTTCTACAATGAAATCTCAAGTCGAGGTTACTACTTTTGGATTATTGATGGCTTGTATTTGGCTATGGTTGTTCTCTCTCTTCTCCAATAGTCACAAGACAACGCACGTTAAACTCAAATAATCTCAAAAGAGAAAAAACACAAAAGACTCGATTTTTGTGTGACTCAAAGAAGACTCAAATAAAAATACTCGAACCTTTGGTGTATGGTTGGGTTGAACTTCAACCGACTATGCTCTGATACCATTTTGATGCGGGGTTGATGCCGCAGTTTCCCAATCTAGACTTGAAGTTCATGGAATGGACAACAATAAGAAATCTCGGTGTAAATTGTTAAATCTCGGGCGAAATTTATAATAATTGGCCGAGATTCTGTAAAACTCAGAATGCGGAATTGTGGATGATATGGAAATATAAGAAGTTGATTAATGGACTGAAACTGATGAAATATAGGAATTTACGAACCAATGTTTTCTTGCAAAGAACCTTGACTAATTAGATCAAAACCCCTTAACAAAGAGCTTACCTTAACCTCTCTTCTTCAACCTTACACAAGCCTTCTAGATAAGACAAACACACAAGGAGAGACCAAAATTGACTAGGAACAAAAGATTAACACACACAAGCACAACCTAGCAAGGATTCAAAACGATTCAATCAAAGACTCTCTTTTTGATTGAATGAAATGAATAAAACACAAACTTCGTAAGCGGAGCAGCGAGTATTTAGCAATATTGTGAAAATATAATCAAATCAATCTCCCTATGAATCTCGACTTCTATGACTATTTATAAGCGAGAATCCTCTAAAAAATAAAATAAAAGATAATCCTAAAAGATAGGATCAAAACCAAAAAATACATATAGAATGTTTAGAGCTTTAAAGGTATTAAAATAATCTCGCCCAAATCTCGGGCGAGATTATTATCTCATGGCCGATATTTCTTCACAGGTTCTCTTAAGTCACATTCCAACCACTTTCCTTCCTCCCTTGATCATGTTTACTCTTGTACGGTCCTTCCACAGTAGACAACAATGTCACTAAAGAAGACTTAAACATAAGTGAAGTCTGTTTAGGTGTACATGTTGACAATAATCTAGCAACTTCTTCTTGGATGGGCTTTGAAGATGACAACTCCTTCTCCTTTAACGTCTTTGTTCTAGCTCTAGTGATAGGTCCTTTAAGAGGTGTTAGGGATGATCCCACATCAGGCGGTGTGTTACGAGAGATCAACAATATTAAGCAAAGGAGTGATATGAGGTTATTAGGGTATTTAGTATTTGATAAGGTTGAGGACAAGAATCAATTTTTTGATTACCCATCATAATGGATTTAAATGGTGTGGATAGGAAGAAGGAAGGATTTACAAGAACTATGAACTAACAAGAAAGAGAGCATAGGCGGTGAATCATTTTAGAAGAAGAAGACGAAGCATAAATTCGCAATCTGAAGAAGAGAAGGGAGACGAGTGGGGAAGAAGGAATCACAAAAAAGCAGCCAAAATGGAACAATTTTCTTCCGCATACCAGAAACGCAGATGGCGACGTGTTGAAGAAGAAAATACAGGAGGAGGAAGACGGTGGAAAATCTTGCGAGAGTCGACATGCAGATGGCAACATGTTGAAACAAGTAGAGAGTATTAAAACATATGGCCTAATAAAGCCCGTGTAAAAGATGTGTAAAATCGGAAATATACTAGGGAAAACTCCCACTTTTATATATACTAGGTAGATCGCGCGTGCTTCGCACGCAATACGGTGTTGCGGGATATTTGTGTTATTTTATAATTGGGTAATGGTAAATTCATAGAAAAAGGAGAAAATAGCATAACTAGGTTGTAAGACTCAGTTATACTAAAGTAAAATGGTATATGTGCATGCCTACGACCTGAGGTCTACGGCCCAAAAATAGATATACACACAGTATTCTAGATAAGCATGCAATCCTCCTGGACATACCAACTACCAGAAACCAATAAGTCATGAAAATACATATGAATCTGACACGACTCATGAGACTCATTCACCTTTGGTAAATCCATAAACAATAATTGACACTCAACAGCCAAACAAGTGTCCAAACCTCATGTCAATGGTCAGTTCACCTTCGGCAAATCCATCAATAGCCTGGATTCATGCCCGGTACATATATAGCAAGAAAACATCATAATATAGAGCATAGTGTATCTCCAGATTAGACAAACCAATGGGATGTAATCCTCTTTGTAGCTCGAGCTCTGTCTCCTGCAAGAAAAGCCTCATGTAACAAAGTGTATATATGGGTCTTGATCATCCTCACAAGGATATCTATCGGAATCCTATTCTGGTCAAACAATAAAGCATTCCTAGAATACCAAAAAGGTAGCAGACCGTGGTAGAAAATGCAAAAATCCTAGATCTGCTCGTCCAACTCCTAGAGGAAGAATTATACCTTTGGCGGGTGGGTTGACCCATCTGTGGAGATCCTTTGACGGCGCCGGAATCATGAGAACTAGAAACATCTCGAGCACGGGAATTAGTGATATAAGCATATTGACTAGAGGAAGAATTATACCTTGAATACCAAGGCGTTTTGAGTTGTTGCTTGTGTAGCTTCATGGCCGCATGACATAAAGCTCTCAAGTCTTTGTATGAAACGATCTCGAGCGGGCGCCGGATTGATGGATTAAGACCACACATAAATTTGGTTTCGAAGGGCAGCGGTGGAGGTTGAGATGACGGTCTTCATATGCATGTCTTGAAGCTTGGCTAAGTAAGCCACCAAAGTAAGACTTCCTTGTTGGAATTCGGAAATTTGCAACCGCATGTCGTTTTTGTAGTCGTCGGGTATGTACTTCTTTGTCATGTCATAGATCAATTGATCAAATGTAGCAACCGGTGCCCATACTCGGTTCTCATGGTTGGTCTCATACTGGTTCCACCAAGATTTGGCATAACCTTCAAAGTAAAGGGTTTCCGCTTCAATTTTCTCGTACACCTCGTAATGACAATGCTTTAAGGCTCGTTTCATATCTTGTTCTCAATCAAGAAATGCACAAGGGTCATATTGTTCGCCCCTAAACGTGCGTGCAAATAAGCTTTAAATTTATAAAACTAGAATAAAAGCAGTGAACCCGCAGTGTACGGATCGGCGTAGATTAGCAAGTATTCTAGAGTATCGAACTCAAGGATTTGGGGGTACGAATTCAATAGTAGATTATCAAGCAGTTTATGTAAGAGCTTTGCAATATATTGGGGAAAACAACAATCCTAAAGATCCAAGTATCCAGCTGTGGCAATCGATTCAAGATGTACTTAATGATATAAAGACAGAGTTGAGATATGCAAAGGTATGCTAATGTAAGGTAATCGTACGGTGAAGTTCCAAAAACCTTATATGACTCACCTACAAGATACTCTCTATACAGGTTGTTGAGGCTTCAATATAGAAAGGTTCTAAAGGTGAGAATTAATGTCAAATACCCAAACTTATAATCCAAGGATCAAGACTAACTTAACCGATTAAGGTTGTGACACTCATAATCGAGGTAGAGGTTGTTGAGGCTTCACTACCACCTAGAAAAGGCAAGCCTAAACTAAGTTAAAGCAAATCTTTAACTTTGGATTAAAGTAAAAGCAGGTTCGTAAACTTAGGGGAAATCACGGTTAGTTCTTGATATTCCACGGTCGTGGAACTCAAGAACAGGCCGTAATTTAGGGTGTCGACGATATTTCTCTAACTCTCACGGTCTAATCTGTTTACGATCGATCTATCATCATCTAAGCCACAACTATCAACCTTTCACCTTAGAATTGTTAAGAGTTTTTAGCCAATAACAGTCATATTGATATCAATTCAAGAATTAAAGGATTGAAAGATGAAGACTTCCGAAAACCTTAAATAAACTTCAAACCAATCTCAAAGTCACAATCAAGAACGAATAATATCACTAATTCTAGAATAAACAAGTAAACACAATCTTAGGTAAGAAAGAAGAACGGGATGTCAATCCGTCTTCTAAATCAAACCTAAACAAGAAGAGAAATCTTCTTGCAACAATCCTCCGAATCTTCCGTCAATCCGGGAAATCTGGAAATCCCAATGATAATCTCCACCTAAGTGCGAGATTAGGGCAGATCCAAACACAAACGTAGATCTCCAATGAGATCTCAATTGTTCCAAGCGAATGCCGCGGAAAATCTCTCTAAGCGGCTATCTAAACGGGGGTAAGCGTCCTAAGCCAGGATGACGGAATCTCCCTTCGTCCGTCTTTTTATAGGGCAAGATAAAATATCGGCCCGGCCCAATCTTCAAAAGATCGTGGCTTCGAAATGTGGCGAAAAAGATCGCCAAAATCACGGTCGTGGAAGGTTCCACGACCGTAATTTAGAGCGTGGAAAGTGTCACGGTTTGAACCATGGATTCCACGACCGTAATAGTTACTGGAATGCGTCACGCCTCTCTTGCCATACTTCCACGACCGTGGAACTGAACGTGGAAAAGAGTACGACCGTATTTTAGAGCGTGGTTTAGGGCAAGAACGTGATTCTTCCCTAGCCTCGTGCGCTCCTCAAGTTGAACTCCTTTTTGCTCCTAAGAATGTCCTTAATCCATGGACATACTCAATCAACTCTTCTTTGCTCGATTCCGTTCGGAAATAGCTCTTAAGTACCTATAATCAACATAAAGCTTGTGTAGACATCTATATCGACAATATAGGTAAACTAGCTCACATATGCTTCAATGCTCAATCAATGACTATTAATATGAATCAAATACGTTTAGAAAACGTGCCTAAAGTATCACAATATTTCATGCTAACAAATAACCCCATACTTGCAACTTGCTTGTCCCTAAGCAAGGTCTCTCAAAAAGCTTTTAGAATAAGAGTTAGGATGAAATATGTGTACATTCTCAAAGCAATACTTCTTTTGGATGAATGTGCCTTCTAAAGAATAGATCATTCTCAAACCTTTCTTCAATCGTTATAAGACTTTCATACACTTATCCGAAGAGTAAAAAGCAAAGAAAACTCATGAATCAATTAAACTTCTAAACAAGCATCATAACCTTCAAACATTATCAAAATCAATCATAAGAAACTTCAATTTAGACCACAAAGTCATATAACATTCTTTTGATCTTAAGGACTTTCAAAGAAAAGGTCTAGAATGTGGAAGGGAAGGAAACTTTTAGGGAATGTGGTGCATGAATCCGGGAAAGTGGACAACTACTCCTTCTTCTTCTTTTGCGGTTTCCGCAGCACTTTCATCTTAGAGCTTCGCTCTCTTCCTTTCATTTTTCGACTTTACTTTTGGAGTTATGGATAGAGGTGAACAAAAACCGAAGCCTAGGAGATCGGCGTTTCTCAATTTTCATGAGATGCCTCAAACCCTTAGCGCACATACCATAATCCGCTAGGAATATCGCTCAATCCAACTTTGGCAAGACACAAACACCCGGCTATGTGAATGGTGCCGAGTTACTCATCGTCATGATTGACTTCCCCAAACCTACAATTTCTTTCTATTCTTTTGATTGCAAATAATTGCTTTCATGGCCCTCCCACATCAAATATGCCTTTTTCATTCACTTCTCCAAGTTCCCGGATAGGTAAAGGAGGTTAATATTTCAATGAGGAGCTAAAATGATCAAAGAAAGAAGAAAGAAAATCGAATTGCCTTAATCATCTCAATAAGAAGCATAAGAACTTATAGTGTGATTTCAACTTCAATTTCTCAACATGATTTAGGTAATATTCTTCACATTATAAAACTTGCAAAAGAGGTAAAATTCATTCATTCAAATTTCTTTTCAATTCACTATTCTTTTAAGCATGCAATTGTCATTAAACTCAATTCGCAAGTAATATTATCATGGAAATCATCTCTAACATAGAAGCACATAGTTTTTCAAAATTTTTCAAATTTTTATGGGTTTTTCAGGTTCTTTTTCATGCAATGCAATAATGAAACGTGCGATAATATAATGAACATGCAACGATAGTCTCGAATAAGAGCAAACATAGTGAGTAGAAGTTATTACAAACTTTTAGTACATCCCACCCCATACTTAGGACGAACATTGTCCCTAATGTTCAAAAGAAAGAAAGAAAAGAAGGAAAAGAAAAAGAAACTCACAAAGTGGTGGTGGAATGTCTAAAGCGAACGGTCATGCAATCAATCACTGCGGCGCTGGTGGAGGCGGGAATGGAGAGAAGCTAGAATCATAAAACCGCCCAAACAGCTGGCGGTAGACATCCCTCATCATGTGGTCGAGGTCGTCTAAGCGTCCATCTCTAGCATCGGCTCGGATCTCCAATGCTCCCACTCTCTCTGAAAGGCCAGTGGCCCAATCCGGCATCTGCTCGTACCATCCCGGGGCCTGACTGTACCATGCTGGAGCGTCGGATGGTGCTGGTGCTGGTGCTGGTGCTGGTGTTGTTGGCTGCTCTGTGGACCAAGGAGGGGGAACTCCATACCATGTGGGAGGTGTGGTCATCCACGTAGGCCTCTCACTCACGCTAGCGCGGCGAGAAAACGAGCCTGAAGCTCTAGCTGGACGTGGAGAACGTCTACGTACATCGGTGGCCGCCTCCGGCTGATCCGGAAACGTGCCAAACTCCTGCTCGGCTCCTCCTCCACTCTCAAACTGATCTCTCATGTCCTCCTCCTCAACAACCGGTGGTGGGACATACGGGGGAGCTACTATCCTGTTCGCATGCATAGCAGCGAACGTCTCCTTCCAATTATGGCGTCCCGCCATAATGGAGTACTCCGGAAGCCACTCTATACCCCTACCTGTCCTGCTCTCCCAAGGCATGCCCGCATAAGGAGGACCTCTATGTGTGGGGAAGATGAGACCCCTAACCATGAAGGCATGGAGTCCTACAGGAACGGCCGGTATGCGGGTGCAAGCAGAAAAATCAACCCCCAAGCTCCTAGCAATGTGGGTAACTATCCCACCATATCCTATGTTGCCCTTCTTCTTGTTCTTGAGCTTGCTCATCGTAGCAACCAAGAGAGTGGCACAATCAGCCCGGCGCCCGTACAACATGGAGTAAAGCAAAAAGAGCTCATCCGTCTTGATCTTTTGGGGCGTCTCCGTCCTAGGAAAGAGACACTCCGAAAGAACACGGTGAGCAATCTTCAAGGCTAGGTGGTACATCAACCTAGCCTTGGTATCAGCGGGTTGCCAACGGTCCTCGTCGGCGTAAATCATCGCAACCTCCTCCCAAAAGTCCTTGGCGTAAACGCCACTGGGAAATCGACCGTTAAAGGTCTCCTGAAACCCGAAAATGGTCCCAAACTCACGGATGCTAAAATGATAGTCTCTTTCCATAAGACGGAAAGAGACGGTCCTGTCTACATGGCTGTGCTCGAAAGACGTCACAACCTCCCGTGTAATCTCCTCATAAGCGTCTTCTCGGATAGCCGAGAAGACAACTAGTCCGGCTCTATCCAAGAGCCAAGTAAGATCATCCACAATGTTGAGAGGAGCTAGATCCTCCAACAACAAGTACCTAGGACCAATCACAGCCCTCTCTTTGATCCTTTCGAGTGCATCGAGATGATCCTCATGTATGGTCGGGACTCTAGGGTGAGGGGGTGAGGATGGAGGTGAAGGTGAAGATGGAGGTGAAGGGGAAGAGGGTGGTGGTGCCCTAGAGGATGAGGAGGAGGAGGGATTACCCTTCCTTTTCTTATTGTGATCACTCTTCTTCTCTTTTATTCTCCGCGAAACTCTCCTCACAAAGTCCATTCTATTCAAAATTACGGGCTGTTCTACAGAAACCACGGCCGTAATTCCTCCAGAGACCGTGATTCGTCTCAGAAAGTCGCGAATCTCAACAAATCAGCACTTGATCTCCACAAACAGGCAGTCCTAATCTAATTTCTTCCAATCTCAATCAGTTCTTCCTAAAATTTCTAACAAAAACGAATCAAATCGACAAGAATCAAGAAGAGTGGAAAAACCTATTTTTCGGATTGAAAAATCTGAATTGCGCGTTCCTTGGTGAATTTCCGCTCGATTCGTAGCTTGGATCTTGTTGGTGGTCGAATGTGCTTCGGTTTAGGAAGAAGAATCGTTAAAAACGATTAAGAAACGAGGATTTGAGAGAGGGTCGTGGATTTTCGGCAATTAGGTCGTGGAAGAGGGGTTTTGGGGTGATTTTTTTTGTGAAGAACGTGGTTTATATAGTGGCCGGCAAAATTTTTGAAAATCACGGTCTATCTAGGTGTTCCACGGCCGTGGAAATGTACGGAACCGTGGTTTTGGTGATTTTTCAAAGGCTTTTGGAAATTACGGGCACTATAGCTGTCACGACCGTAATTTAGACCGTGGAACTCTCTGTAAAGCTCCAAAGTCCAAATTTCGTCACTTTTCTTCAACATTATCCTTCCCTTTTCCTTTTTCATCGTTCCTGCATCCAAAAACACGAACATACCGGAAGAAATCGAGGCAAAAACAAAGCAAAAACGTCTATTCTAAGCTAAACTATGAATCGAAAACAAAAACGAAAATGCAATACCTTGGGTTGCCTCCCAAGAAGCGCTTTGTTTAAGGTCCGTAGCTAGACCAATCTCGCACTTATTCGAGTGCGGTAGGCGCGAACTCTTCAGCTTGGAGTTCCGGCGTATACTTCTTTAGTCGTTGGCCGTTCACCTTAAAACTTCCGGTCGCTTCACCCCATACTTCAACTGCACCATGGGGGAAAATACGCTTAATTAGAAAAGGTCCGGTCCAACGGGATTTAAGTTTACCTGGAAAGAGGCGAAGTCTTGAATTGAAGAGGAGAACTTGATCTCCTTCTTTGAAATCCTTTGGAATGATATGCTTATCATGCCAACGCTTTGCTCTCTCTTTGTAGATCTTAGCGTTTTCATAAGCGTTCAAGCGGAGTTCATCCAGCTCATTAAGGTCTAGGAGACGCTTCTCTCCCGCTTCCTTCATGCCGAAATTCAGCCACTTGATAGCCCAAAACGCTTTGTGCTCTAACTCCACCGGCAAGTGACAAGACTTCCCATACACAAGATTGTATGGTGTGGTTCCTATGGGAGTCTTGTACGCAGTCCGGTACGCCCATAATGCATCGTCAAGCTTCAAGGACCAATCCTTCCTAGTCCTTGAAACCGTCTTCTCCAGAATTCCTTTGATCTCCCTATTTGAGATCTCAACTTGTCCACTAGTTTGTGGATGATAAGGGGTAGCGACCTTGTGAGTAACCCCATACTTAGCTAGAAGAGCTTCAAAGCGACGGGCTATGAAGTGAGAACCTCCATCACTAATGATAGTCCTTGGTGTCCCAAATCGCGGGAAGATGGTTTTGTTGAAAAACTTAACCACCACCATGGCATCATTTGTGGGAGAGACAATTGCTTCCACCCATCTAGAAATGTAATCCACTGCCAATAGTATGTATTGGTTTCCACAAGAGGATGGGAATGGTCCCATGAAATCAACTCCCCAAACGTCGAAAATCTCCACCTCTTGGATGTTGTTGAGGGGCATCTCATTCCTTCTAGAAATATTGCCTGTTCTTTGACAAGCATCGCAGCATGAAACAAAGGATTGCACATCTCTAAATAAAGTAGGCCAAAAGAATCCAGATTGCAATACCTTTGCGCTAGTCTTGTTCGAACTAGCGTGTCCTCCACAAGGTAGTGAATGACAATGGCGGATGACACTTTGCATCTCATCTTCCGGCACACATCGCCGAATGATGCCATCCGGACCTCTCTTAAAGAGGAGAGGCTCGTTCCAATAATATTCCCGGACATCCTTAAAGAACTTCTTTCTTTGTGCGTAGGATAATCCGGGCGGTATCTCCTGGCAAACCAAATAGTTAACAAAATCAGCAAACCATGGTTCGTTACCTTTGGAGATCACGTTGATGCACTCCTCTATGATGTGTAGGTGTTCGTCCGGGAAGGAGTCATCAATGGGCAAATGGTCGTCCTCTAGATGTGTTAGGCGACTCAAATGATCCGCAACAGAATTTTCTGAACCTTTCTTGTCGCGGATCTCAAGATCGAATTCTTGTAGGAGAAGAATCCATCTAATTAGCCGTGGTTTTGCGTCTTTCTTTGCAAGGAGGTACCGGATCGCAGCATGATCCGTGTAGACAATCACCTTTGCACCTACAAGATAAGAGCGAAACTTGTCAATAGCATAGACAATGGCTAAAAACTCTTTTTCGGTAGTGGCGTAGTTGAGCTGCGCTTCATCTAGCGTCTTGCTAGCATAGTATATGGCATGGGTTCGCCCTTCCTTTCGTTGTCCAAGAACAGCTCCAATAGCTACGTCACTAGCATCGCACATAACCTCAAAGGGAAGAGTCCAATCCGGAGGTTGGATAATAGGTGCTGAAATTAGAGCTTGCCGAATTGTGTTAAACGCATCCAAACATTCCTGCGAAAACTCAAAAACTGCATCCTTCATCAATAGATTAGTGAGCGGTTTCGATATCTTAGAAAAGTCCTTAATGAAACGTCTATAGAACCCAGCATGTCCTAGGAAACTCCTTATCCCTTTCACCGAAGTTGGGGGAGGAAGTTTCTCTATGGTCTCTATCTTAGCTTTATCCACCTCTATCCCTCTACTAGAGACTAAGTGACCTAATATGATTCCTTCTTTGACCATAAATTGACACTTTTCCCAATTAAGAACTAGGTTAGTGTCTTCACACCTTTGCAAAACAAGAGAAAGGTTAGAAAGGCAATCGTTAAAAGAGGAACCGTATACGGAGAAGTCGTCCATAAAGACTTCCATGATTTCCTCTATATATTCGGAGAAGATAGCCATCATGCACTGTTGAAAGGTGGCTGGGGCGTTGCAAAGCCCGAACGGCATTCTCCTATAAGCGAACGTACCCCATGGGCACGTAAATGTGGTCTTCTCTTGATCATTCGGATGTATCGGGATCTGAAAGAAACCACTATAACCATCAAGGTAGCAAAAATGTGAATGTTGTGCTAACCTTTCAAGCATTTGATCAATGAATGGTAATGGAAAATGATTCTTCCGCGTTGCATTGTTGAGCTTGCGGTAGTCTATGCACATCCTCCATCCAGTCACGGTTCGGGTAGGAATGAGTTCGTTGTTCTTGTTGGTGATGACCGTCATTCCTCCCTTCTTCGGAACTACTTGAACCGGACTCACCCACTTACTATCGGAGATAGGGTAGATGATACCTGCATCAAGAATCTTAAGAATTTCCTTCTTGACAACCTCCTTCATGGTCGGATTTAACCGCCTTTGAGGTTGTCTTGAAGTTCTAAAGTCCTCCTCCATTAGTATCTTATGCATGCATAGGGGGGGGTTTAATTCCTACTAAGTCCTCTATAGTATAGCCTAAAGCTTTCCTATGTTTCTTAAGGACAACCATAAGTTGATCATGTTCATCTATGCTAAGATCGGAACTAACAATAACCGGAAAGGTAGAATTAGGTCCAAGGAAAGCGTACCTTAGATGAGTAGGAAGTGGTTTTAGTTCCATCACTTTCGGAGCTTCCAATGATCCTTGAGGAGCATCCGATGTCTCCTTAGAAGTTTCTAAGGGTGTTGAGTGTGTTGGAGAAGAATCAGAAAAAGTTAAAGGAGTGTCCCGATCACTCTCTTCCACGGCCAAAATTACGGGCTCCCCATGTCTTCCACGGCCGTGGTTTAGAGCGTGGAAGGGAAATACGGTTGTCACATCTTCTCCACGACCGTATAACTCCCTGGAATGGAGGACGGTTTTGGTTGTGAAATCCACGGTCGTGGAATACAGGGTATGACCGTGGATTCTAACGTTCTCAGCCTCATCGTGGAGTTTCTCAAACTCCACTTCATGCATCTCTTCTTGTGCTTCTAAGGCTTCAATTGCCTCATTGCACTCTTCTTCTTCCCCCTACATTGGTTAGACTCATAGTGATAACTTTTTGCAAGGGATCGTTAAAGAGAATCGCACTTACCTCCTCCCTAGACAGACCTTCTTCATCTTGGATATTGTATATATCCTCGTCAAAGATTGGCTCCTTCACTAGAGTGAAAAGAACGAACTCTACTTTCTCTTCCCCAATATCAAAAGCGAGTCTACCATTCTTGCAATCGACCATGCAGCCGGAAGTTGCAAGAAACGGTCTTCCGAGTATGATCGGGACCGGACTATCTGCAGGAATATCAAGCACGACAAAATCAATGGGTACAAAGAATTTACCTAGCTTGACCGGGACGTCTTCTACAATACCGACGGGGCAAGTGATGGATCGATCCGCCATGTATAACGTCATCTTCACCGGTTTAGGATCGCCTAAACCGATCTTCCTGCACAATGCAAGTGGTATGATGCTCACACTTGCTCCTAAGTCACATAAAGCGTCATATGTGACATCTCCCACTCCAATGGGAATGCAAAATGACCCCGGATCCTTCAACTTTGGGGGCATTTTCTCCTTCATGGTCTTGATGAGATCCGAAGAATCCGAACTCATCTTGACCTCACCGAAATCTTCTAACTTC
Source organism: Fagopyrum esculentum (assembly GCA_033239045.1). Lineage (NCBI taxonomy): Eukaryota > Viridiplantae > Streptophyta > Magnoliopsida > Caryophyllales > Polygonaceae > Fagopyrum > Fagopyrum esculentum. The sequence continues at coordinate 111,994,034 of BSUD01000006.1, forward strand.
CTCTTGTTAGAGAGAAGCTCCTTCAAGAACTTGTCATAAGCTGGCATACCGACAATAGCATCAATGAAGGGTATTTTAATATGCAGCTTACTCATGAGTTCTATGAACTTACCGAATTGTTTATCTAGGCGCGCTCGCGCTCTAGATTGAGGGAATGGTAGGGGAGGTTTGTAAGCTGGAGGAGGAACATAGACGTCTTCCTTCTCCTTCCCCTTCTCCTTCTCTACGGGGACTTCAACGAATGTAGGTTGCGGATCGGTGGTAGTCACTCCGCTCCTAGTTGTTATCGCCATCACCCTTCCTTTAGGGTTGTCCTCCGTCTTTCCTGGAAGCTTCCCTTGATTCCTAGGAACTTCCTCCGCATGGTTGAACATTTGGTTTTCTAAAACCTTTTGAGCTTTATCAACCTTAGAAACTTGATCATCAACCTTGATGAGGCGGTTCTCCAACCCTTGAAGCTTTCCCAAGATCGTCTCCAACATGGGATCGGGCTTCTCCTTTCCCGATGTGTTTCCTCCATTTGATGTTTGCCTCTGGCTTCTCAAAGGATTAGAGGAAGAGGAAGGTGGAGTTAGTGAATTAGAATTGGAAGGATAAGAGTTACCGGAATTTTGTTGATTGGAGCGCCAATTGTTGTTACTTGAACCCCTATTGTTGTTCCAATTGTTGTTCCGGCCGTTGTTATTGTTGTTGTTGCCATTCCAATTGTTGCTCCGGTTATTGTTCCGGTTGTTGTTATTGTTGCGGTTTGTGTTATCACCGCCATTGTTGTTGCCCAAATAACCAACATCCTTCCCTTGTTGTTTTGGGAAGTTGGTCTTGATAGCCTCCTTCAACTCTTTGATTTCATTGTTGAGGGAGAAAATCTAATTTTGAGCTTCATGTGTGAGCTTTGCTCCTTGCTCCACACGATTTCCCTCCACTTTCCGGTGGGAATACTTCTCTATGACTCTTGCTTGCTTTTCAATGAAGTCCCAAGCGTCATCTTCTCTCATGTCCATGAACGTTCCACATGAGAGGGATTGGAGGTTGAATTGCGTTCCCGCATCCAGCCCCTTATAGTAAATCTCCAGCAAGGCAAGTTTGGATATGCCATTATGAGGGTAATCCAAGAGCAAATCCTGAAACCTTTCCCAAGATTGAAACAAACTTTCGTTAGGTCTCATGGAAAAAGCATTAATCTTACCTCTAAGTTCCGCCGTTTTGGAAGGCGGAAAGAATTTGGTGAGGAACTCTGTGGAAAGGCTTTCCCACGTATCTAGTTTCCCATTAGGAAGAGCTTGGTACCAAGACAACGCTTTCCCTTTCAAAGAGAAGAAGAAGGGCTTGAGCTTGTAGCTGTTGGTAGTAGCATTCTTCGGTCTCATCGTCTCCATCATACACTCAAAGTTTTGCAAGTGTTGGTGTGGAGATTCAGCGCTTGTCCCGCCAAATTGGTTTTGGCGAACAAGAGTAATAACTTGAGGGTTGAAGCTAAACCCTTGTACATCTTCAGCATCAAAATTCACGCCCAAACGGCGTGGTTGTTGTGTTTGATCCATCCGCTGGCCAAGAGTTCTTGGCTCATTATCCACACGTTCGATCCTCGCATTCCTAGGTGGGACGCGACGATTAGCAGCTCCTTGTGGATGGAAAGGATTCACATTGATCGTGGGATCAATCTCCTCTAGCGGTGGCATAGAAGAGTCACTATCATCAGCGGATGAGTGACTTCTTCTTCTTCTTGATCTTGATCCCTTCCTTGAGGATTTCCTGCTCTCCTTATTCTTAAGGTCGCTTAGTTCTATCCTCATTTGGAACATCTTATCCTGTAGATTGTTAACTTGGGATTGATGGCGATCCATCTCATCCCGGCGAATGTTCTCATTCCATCGGAGTTGAGCTTCCTTCTCCGCCAACTCCGCTTGAAGATCACGTTCGTGTTCTTCAGCCATCTTCTTTTCCTTGCGCTTTTGCCTTAAAGTTTTCTCTAGCTCTTGATCAAGAGGCAAGAGATCTTCGGTGTTCCTAGACCTGCGCATGCACTCAAAGTAATATCAAATAACGAGAGCAAGCTCCCAAGCTTGACAACCGGCTACCGAGTTCGGTCTAAACCAAATCCCCAGCAACGGCGCCAAAAACTTGTTCGCCCCTAAACGTGCGTGCAAATAAGCTTTAAATTTATAAAACTAGAATAAAAGCAGTGAACCCGCAGTGTACGGATCGGCGTAGATTAGCAAGTATTCTAGAGTATCGAACTCAGGGATTTGGGGGTACGAATTCAATAGTGGATTATCAAGCAGTTTATGTAAGAGCTTTGCAATATATTGGGGAAAACAACAATCCTAAAGATCCAAGTATCCAGCTGTGGCAATCGATTCAAGATGTACTTAATGATATAAAGACAGAGTTGAGATATGCAAAGGTATGCTAATGTAAGGTAATCGTACGGTGAAGTTCCAAAAACCTTATATGACTCACCTACAAGATACTCTCTATACAGGTTGTTGAGGCTTCAATATAGAAAGGTCTAAAGGTGAGAATTAATGTCAAATACCCAAACTTATAATCCAAGGATCAAGACTAACTTAACCGATTAAGGTTGTGACACTCATAATCGAGATAGAGGTTGTTGAGGCTTCACTACCACCTAGAAAAGGCAAGCCTAAACTAAGTTAAAGCAAATCTTTAACTTTGGATTAAAGTAAAAGCAGGTTCGTAAACTTAGGGGAAATCACGGTTAGTTCTTGATATTCCACGGTCGTGGAACTCAAGAACAGGCCGTAATTTAGGGTGTCGACGATATTTCTCTAACTCTCACGGTCTAATCTGTTTACGATCGATCTATCATCATCTAAGCCACAACTATCAACCTTTCACCTTAGAATTGTTAAGAGTTTTTAGCCAATAACAGTCATATTGATATCAATTCAAGAATTAAAGGATTGAAAGATGAAGACTTCCGAAAACCTTAAATAAACTTCAAACCAATCTCAAAGTCACAATCAAGAACGAATAATATCACTAATTCTAGAATAAACAAGTAAACACAATCTTAGGTAAGAAAGAAGAACGGGATGTCAATCCGTCTTCTAAATCAAACCTAAACAAGAAGAGAAATCTTCTTGCAACAATCCTCCGAATCTTCCGTCAATCCGGGAAATCTGGAAATCCCAATGATAATCTCCACCTAAGTGCGAGATTAGGGCAGATCCAAACACAAACGTAGATCTCCAATGAGATCTCAATTGCGCCAAGCGAATGCCGCGGAAAATCTCTCTAAGCGGCTATCTAAACGGGGGTAAGCGTCCTAAGCAGGATGACGGAATCTCCCTTCGTCCGTCTTTTTATAGGGCAAGATAAAATATCGGCCCGGCCCAATCTTCAAAAGATCGTGGCTTCGAAATGTGGCGAAAAAGATCGCCAAAATCACGGTCGTGGAAGGTTCCACGACCGTAATTTAGAGCGTGGAAAGTGTCACGGTTTGAACCATGGATTCCACGACCGTAATAGTTACTGGAATGCGTCACGCCTCTCTTGCCATACTTCCACGACCGTGGAACTGAACGTGGAAAAGAGTACGACCGTATTTTAGAGCGTGGTTTAGGGCAAGAACGTGATTCTTCCCTAGCCTCGTGCGCTCCTCAAGTTGAACTCCTTTTTGCTCCTAAGAATGTCCTTAATCCATGGACATACTCAATCAACTCTTCTTTGCTCGATTCCGTTCGGAAATAGCTCTTAAGTACCTATAATCAACATAAAGCTTGTGTAGACATCTATATCGACAATATAGGTAAACTAGCTCACATATGCTTCAATGCTCAATCAATGACTATCAATATGAATCAAATACGTTTAGAAAACGTGCCTAAAGTATCACAATATTTCATGCTAACACATATTCACCATAAAATATAGGAAACTTAGCCTTACCTTACCCACAAGCTTTGTAGGGATCCGGGTGGGGTGGTGTCATGTAGTCATCTTCGTGGTGGGATCACTATTGGCCATCGTTGTATCGTTGGTGCCCATGATTGTGTTGTGCCTGCCTTGGTGGGTTAGGAGAAAGCAACCATTCTTCTCCTCAATCTTGGTTCTCAAATGACTCTCGGACGGGTGGGTTCCATGGGCGGACATGTTCTGCCCGATCCAAGTCCGAATCATCGTCGGAGAACTCATCAAAATCATCTCTCTCGTCATACTCGTCATACTCATGGTATATCGGTTGCCGGCTATGCCGTTGGCGGCTTTGTCCGGACCGATCATTCCCAGGACGTTGAGGGAGAGATTTTGGTTGATTACGGTACCGGGGATCTTCCCGGGAGGGACAGTTGGTACATGGGGCACTAGATGGAGAAGGGGAAGTGGCATACCTACGTCGGTGATACTTATAACGCTTATGCCGATTCTTTGTTTCAATATAGAGCAAATGATCCGGAGAAGGACCAAGGTACTTCTCGCCCTCATTATGGGACTCATAGTCGTCATTTTGTAAGGGATGTTGATTTTCAATGACGGAGGCAAGCCGTCAACTGTTACACGGTTCGGCTCCTAAAATACCTTTGTCTTTACGACGTCCATCGGACGTGGAAGCATCGACCAAGGTTTCATTTGGATTCGGTGGGGTGGTTATAAGGCCAAGCATTTGTACCCTCAAAGCCTCATTTTATTGCCTAAGAGCGGCAACTTCTTCGGTTAAGGAGGCATTCAGCTCTTGTCTTTCACGAGAATCTTGAGTATTTTTCATTTTGATGTTAGTCCTAGCTCTAAATTAACACACATAATTGCAAGCAATCAAATTGGCAAGGTGACAAGCTAAGTCAATGTTACCCAAGTTCAAGTGTGTTAGGGTTTTACCTTTGGGAAGGATGTGTGGTGGTTAAGCAAGGAAGGCAAATCCAACAAATTTGAACCAAATGCAGACAAAAATAAGAGATAATTTGCAGACGTGTAAGAAAATGGAGAGATGGAAAATGACCGGATTGTTTAAACGGCAAGTACTACTTGCTTTTGATCTTTTGACCTTTTTTGAAAAATCCGATTTTTTGGATGGACCGGTTTGCTAGACGTCTTTTAACTTTGTTTTTGTGGTTTTGTTTCTATTTATAACTTTTGAATGCAACTTTTTACTACAAGAGATGAATCCACTTTTTTGAAACAAATCCGTTTTTGAAGAGTTTTTTTTTTGTTTTTTTTTTGGAATATCAAAGATGCGGTATCCAATTTTGTCAACAAAAAACCCCAAGAAATTGGTGAAATCGATTAACAAAGTTGTCGGATTGGGTGAGCAAAAACGTGTTCGATTAATGGTTTGATGTAAAATAAAAAAATCTCCCAAGTTTGCTTTACAAAATAGATCAAGAGAAAAAAATTTCAAGAAACTTTGATGAAGATACGAAGAACGGTGAAAAACGTGATGAAGATGATGAAGAACAAAGGCAAAAATGATGAATGTGATAACGCACAAAAACAAGAGTAAAGATAACTTAGCTATGATCATTTTGCTCTGATGTCAATTTGATGTGTCCATGGACATGTCAAGGAAGAATTCCGGATCTAGATCAAGTTCAAGCGTCAACTACTCCTTAGTTGATGTGCGAATGCGTTTGAAGGTTTGAATAGGGGTTGCGGAATCTTAGAGATAGAGGTGGAAGTTGAGGGGTTGATTCGATCTAGATTGATCAATCAAGCCTTGAAGTGGATCGATTGGGTTGATTATTGAAGAAATCCTCGAATATGGATGAATTTTGATCGAACATCCAAAAGAACTTTGAGAGGATGGAATAGGAATTGATGCTCAAGCAAGTAGGAGGAAATACTTCTCAATACTTAATCAAATTGCACATGTTTCACAAATTAGTCAAGCATCCCCTTAGATAGTGGATGTGGCCATACCAAGAGTTGCAAAAAAAATGACGGAAATAAAGTCGGAATTAAAGTTTCAAAATTGAAAAGCCTAAAAATGTGAAAGTTTGGAATTTAAGTTCGGAATTAAGTTTCCAAATTAAATTCCAAAACCAAAAGTCGATTCTTAAATTCGGAAAATTAAGTTTCAGAAATAAAGTCCTGAAATTAATATTCCGAAAATAGAAAGACTTATTATTACAAAAATTTTAATAAGGAATATCTGCCGGAACGTTGCCGGCTTGGCAAGCTACATGCCATGGTGGCGTAAAGATACAATATGCTAGTAACGGGCCCGTGACAAGCAACGGTGCGGGCAATGATGGAGCCGGTAGATTTGGCGATGGCCTTAGCACAGGAACGGGTGAGCGGTCCATCAGAGTGAACCCTTAAAGCCTCGTCTTCCTCATCTTGGGACATGGTGGTCAAGGGCGCATCATCGCGTTACCTCGAGGTAGTAGTCCACCGGAGGAAGGAGTGATAGCATGAATTATAGTCTATATTTTGGGACCTGTTTAGACGTTTTATCTTCAATAATCTGCATGTTTGGATGTATATTATGTGATTACATTGTCGTTTCATCTACTTTTGCGGGAATCGAGGTCTACACCAAGTTTCGTTGTAATCGTAGGTAAAATGGCACGTTTTGCATCGAAATGGAGCTAAGAAGCAAAGGAGTCATGGGAGCTACATTCTGGAGCTTAAAAAGGAATTCAGGAAGCAAGGAATTAATGAAGAAGATTTACTTTGGACCAGATTTAAGAGATTTCACTTTCAGTTGAGAGTCACCTCGGTCAGCTACAGTACCATCTCGACCAAGGTGATCTTGAGGAGCGTCCCGACCGAGGCGAATACCCTGACGCGGCGAGATCATTTATTCTTGCATGAGATCTTTTATTTTTGGAAGGAGAGATCTTATATTTTTGGGCTGGATTTCTAGAAGGAAGATTATATATTTTGGAGATCTATTTTAGAGATATGGATATATTTTTATTAGGATAATATCTTTTTAAGATATTTTATCTTTGGAAGATAGTTTTCCTATAAAAAGGGCTTGATTTTCCACAATTCAACATCGGCGCATCACCGAAAATTCCGCTATCATTATAGTGGTTGAAGGAAGGAAGGAAGGAAGGTAGGAAGATTGAAGATCAATCTAGGAAGGATTGATAGCTTGTTATAGCTTTTGAGGGGATTTGTAAGACTTTCTTAGATTCCCTTTTGTTGATTTGTCTTGTTGGATTTGTTATCCAAGGAACGCTTATATTTGTGATATTTTATTAAGTTATTGAAGCCTTGTTCTTAAGGTTTTTGTTCAAATATTCATTCTCTTCCCATATATTTGATTATTGCTTTCATGATGATGAGTGGCTAATTTCTTTGTGTGATTCTAGGGTGATTGGCTGAAGGTTGTGGGAAAGACGATGATAGAATGATCTTAATCACAGTAGGACCGTGAAAGCTCGAGTCTTTATCCTTAACCCTAGAACATCTCGCTCAGTCGATGAACATCTCGGCCGGGGTGGAACTTGACTGACCGAGGTGACCCTTTCTGATCCGAAACTGAGAGTTAAGTGTTAGAGTTTGCCAAATCCTATTCTTATTACACCTTTCCTGGTTCAATGCAATCCTATGATGAGACTTACCCGGTAATTCCTTTGTTTGTTTACCCATGATCATAAGTATAGGTAATAAAGGGTTATCCTTTATTGGGGTTTGAGTGTGCCTTCATCCCATCTTTGTGAGTTAGCTTGAGACTTACCCGGTAAAGGTTGATTCTATCCTCTTAGTTGGTATGTTGGTTTGAGATTATAGTTCCTTTCCTTAGTACCTTGAGACTTACCCGGTAATAGGTTCTTTAGGTTTGGAGTTAGTGAATGGTGAGACTTACCCGGTGATCTATTCCACTTTAGAAACACCTTCCCTTTGCAAAATCTCAGATTTGTCCGCTTATCTTTAGATCCTGAGTTGGAACCACAACTAGATGCTTTAATCCCTAGAATTGCATATTTCCTTAGGTATCACCTAAGTCCTTGTGATCGACCCCTGGAATTCTTTCTTTTTACTATAATTGACCCGTACACTGCGGGTTCGCATCCTTGTTTTAAGCATATTTCCTCGGTTATAAATTTAAAGCTTACACACACCATTTGGAGCGAACAAGTTTTTGGCGCCGTTGCTGGGGACTTGGTCTAGACCGAGCCGGTTTCGGTTGTCTTTCGGGGCTATTGCCCTTGTTACTATTAACCACTGTTTCTATGAGTTTTGTAGTTTTCAGAATATCCGATGACTACATTTGATCCAGCCTGGATAGCAAGACAAAGTGCTAGGGCGGACCATTATGAATACTTGCAGGAGAAATACTCATATTGGTTCAACAATGAAAGGGAAAGAGAAAAGGCCATTAAGGAGGAACTTGCTATATGGGATGAGCTGAATATCCCTAGAAAGATTTATGAGCAACCTCTTGAAGATTCACTTGAATCAAAATTAGAGAAGATAATGAAGAAGTTGGAGGAGCTCAAAGAAAGCACCCTATCCTATGCTGAGCCGAAAGAGGAGCATAAGGAAGTGCTGCAAGTTTCAAGCATTCCTCCAATCGAACCGGAAGTTTCTCCTGAAGCTTTTGAGGAAGAGGAAGATGTTGAAGATCTCGATCCAACTGTTGAGACTTTGGCCGAGGTGAAAGAGAGATCGGCCGAGGTGGAAGAGAGATCGGCCGAGATGGAAGAAGAATTTGTAGAATTGGAAGTGGAAGATGTAGAGAACTTTGGCCAAACTACTGAGACTGTGGCCAAGGTGGAAGAAAGATCATCTGAGTTGGGAGAGATTTCATGGGTGGATTATCACCCTAACATGAAACTTGTCCCGCTATTTGAAGAACTTTATAAGGTACTTGCTCCTACTCCCTTTAAAGTTCTAGATTTCTTTAGGGATGCACCGAAGAGTTGGAGGTCTCTTCCGAAAGAACCTCCTAAGATCAAGATGAATCCTCCATTGAATTTGCTGAAAGTAAATACTCCTTCGAATAAAAGGAGTGGAATTAACAAGCGCTTCACCGCTAAGGCAACGAAGTGTTATTTGTTCAAGTATGGGGTTATTCACATGACAAAGACCTTGTACTATCCCCAAACTAGAGATGGGGAAGCTACTAGGATTCTCGAGAAGTTGTTTTCTAGATCCAGGAAAGGATGGGACGCAAGGCTAGATTATGTCCCATTGAAGTGCATGAAAGCTAGAAGGATTCCGGTGAGAATCAAACCGTACAAGCTTGTACGTTGGAGATCTTTCCATTTGCCGGTAAAATTAGGAACCGAAACCTTTTTGGAAGAGTTTTAGGATGGATGTGATGAGCACTTCAAGGTGTTCGAGGTACATTGAGTAATTCTATGGAGAAAAGTCCAGCTAGCGACCTTAAACCAAGCGCTTCTTGGGAGGCAACCCAAGGTATTGCTTTCTCTTCCCTTTTCTAGCTTAGTTTAGATAGTTTGCTTTTGCTTTGCTTTGTTTTTGGCGTCTTCTAGACAGGAACCAGGTACTTTCTAAGGAAGGATTACAACTCAGGAGCTACACTGGAAGGACATAAATTCGAGAAATTGAGAGAAGGAGCTTGACTGAGACACATCTCGGGTGCAGTCACAGGACCTTGACCGAGATGTTCTTCGCCAACCGAGACGGTCTTATCTGGGAGCTATTTCTTATTTCTTTATGCAGTTCAGCTATGTCCATTGAGTATTCTATTCTTCTGACTTATATTTGACCCATTGGGACAATGTGTCCCAAGTATGGGGTATGTGGATGTACTTATTTGACTTTTTGTGTATATGACTCACATGATCTTATTTTGCTCTACGTGCTTATCTGAGACTACATACATGCATACAGGTTATTTGATTGAGAAAAACGTAAAAAACTGGTTTAAGAAAAAAAAATAATTTTTTACCTCGACCGGGATGACTCTTGCCAAACGAGGTACTTCACCTCGGTTGACCTAGAACATCTCGACCGAGGTAGGGTTTCTAACTGAAAGTTTTTCGAACGATTTTTGTGCTTCTTTTCTGGATATGACCTCAGTGAAGATTTTGTTTGCAGACTAGTTTTGAAATCTTTATATGTTTGAAAGGCTTTATGATAAGTTTAAGTTGCTAAATGCTTTGTTTAAAATTTTGGCATGTTTAATACTTTGTTTTTATCCAAATTATGTTGAATTTGAAGGTTGACACCACATGATGAGTTCTCTCACTTTCTTCCTGGGATGATTGAGGCATTTCATTCTCTTCTCTTCTTCTTCTTGATCATGCTTTAGCCCCTCATATACATATTTGCCTTCCTTTACCTATCCGGAAATTTGGAAGCAAAAAGTGAAAAGCAAGTGAAGGAAAAGATGAGAAGTTGGCTGGAAGTTTAGAAAGAAACAAAATAGGTTTGGGGAAGTCAATCATGATGATGAGTAACTCGGCACCATTCACATAGCCGGGTGTTTGTGTCTTGCCAAAGTCGGATTGAGCGATATTCCTAACGGGTCATGGTATGTGCATCAAGGGTTTGAGGCATCTCGAGAAATTGATGATTGCTGATCTCCTAGGCTTCGGTTATTGTGCACCTCTATCCATGCATCCCAAAAAGTAAAGTAAAAAAGTAAAATAAGCAAAGTTTATTGGTGGAAGATGTTGAAGTTCAAGGCAAAGTGAAGTGAAGATCTTTTTCCCGGATTCTAGCACCACATTCCTTATATACATCCCACCCTCACACGTTTCTTGACCTTTCATTTGGAAAGCCCTTGAGACCTCGAGCTTGTTGATTGACTTGGTGGTTTAAACTGGATTATACATGATTAATTTCGATGATTATGATTTATTATGCATTCTATTATTTTATGCAAAGATGAACAACTTTCTTATATTTATAAAATATTTTGATCATATTTTGATTTTAAATTCCATGAGGCATTCTCTTAGAGTGTTCTATGATTTGAGCACATCACCAAAAATGTTTTGAATTACTTTTCATTGAATTGTATGATTTATAATCCATTCTATCTTGTACTTAAGATTTGGAACTTGCTTGGGGACAAGCAAGGGACAAGTATGGGGTATTTTGATAGCATGAATTATAGTCTATATTTTAGGACCTGCTTAGACGTTTTATCTTCAATGATCTGCATGTTTGGATGTATATTATGTGATTACATTGTCGTTTCATCTACTTTTGCGGGAATCGAGGTCTACACCAAGTTTCGTTGTAATCGTAAGTAAAATGGCACGTTTTGTGTAACGCTCCAAAATTTTGGCGCGATTTCGAGTTTTGTTTTTATTATTTTTTATCGATATTTTATTAGATTGAATACTTTATTAAAAGTATTTTAAGACGTAAAATATGTTTTCCAAGTATTTTTATTTTTGTTATACATTTATGTGTATCCGTCTTTTTAATGTTCGGAAAAGTCGGAAGAGTTTTCAGATTTGAAAATCCCGATCCGAGTGTTTCGATCGAGTTTATTTAATCCCCGATGTCATGTTTAATTAATTATATTTTTTTTTTATTTTTATTTCTACTTTTCCTTTACTTTCTTTTTTTTCTTTTTCTTCCTCTTTGACCCTTCACTTCCCCGACCTCTCGATCTGTGCAGCACCGCCTATGACTATTGCAGCCTAGCCTGACTCCCTCCTCTCCATTACCCTCCCTTCTCCCCAAGTAAGCAACCAATGGCTCCCCTGCATCCTTTCTCTCCCCGCTCACCTCACCCAACTTCATCTCCCTTTTGTAAGCTCAACAGCAACCACCACAACCTGCAAATCTCAACCTCCTCGTGACTGCTTCGCCTCCATCTCGCAACCGGAGCCCTTGTCGAGCCTGCCACCGGAATAAAAAAAAAGGAGCCACACCACCAGCCCTGTCGAGCCTCGCACCGGTGCGTATTGCCGCCTCCGATCCTTTCTCCTCCTGCGCAACCCTGCCCCAGTGAGCCCTGCTGCAGTCGATCCCACCGAAGGGCCCTCGCCACTGGCGACCACCACATCTCATCTGGCCGCCTTGTTGAAACCACTTCTAGAGCCGCCTTCTTCCCTCCCTTCGCTATCTGTCGCCGCCATCGGAGAGCCCTGTTGCCCACTCGAAGCCGGAGCAGCGCCAAGTAGCCTTGCCCTTGTATCGGCCGAAGCGTTCCACCGTCGGCTCTGATTCTCTCCCCTTTTTATCCTTCTTCTGTTGCAATTGCCGCCTGGGAGAGCACACCACCTCACCTTCGCCGGGAAGGAGCCAGATGGACGCCGGGAAAGCTTGCCGCCTCCTCCCCGCCTTCACCTTGGTCGAGGCCGCCGCCGGTGTCTCTTTGTCCCAGCCCAGCGCATGTTTCAGCGTGGAAGAAACCCTAGAGGGTTAATTTAAATCAACCCCTCATTTTGTGTAAATTGCAATTGTGACCCCTGTTTTGTATTTTGCATATTTTTACCCATGTTTTCAGAATTTAGCAGTTATACCCCTGCTAGAATTATTTATAGATTTTGGCGCAAGGTTTTATTTACGGAATATGTCCCAAGTTTAAGGAACTTC
>BSUD01000006.1:112008107-112025181 GCA_033239045.1 Fagopyrum esculentum
TGAGTTGCCCGGAAAATATAATTGCGGATTTTAATTGGGTTTTACTTCGAATTCTAGTCTTGTATCTACTTACAAGATGTTTCATGCCCTTGTGTATAATCATGGTTTTGACCCAAAGTTTATTTCGGAAAATGGCCAAGTTTTGAGAGTTTCTTAGTTGCCGGAAAGTTGTTTTGGTTTTGACCCATATTTATAAATTGTTTTGATCACCCTAGAGAATGTAATGCGAGTTTTACCCTTGTTTTGAAAGCCGGGCTTCCTTAGATTTTTTATATCTGTTAATCTCCCTTCCAAAATTAGCGTTTAAGCTAATTTTGTGTAGCTTTGGTTTTAGGTCCGGAAGTACCCCGATAAAGGTCTAACGAGTCCAAGTTCGACATCCGTCTTGACGTCGTGTGAGTATTCTCTTCCCCGACTTAGTTATGTTTAGTATTAGTATCATGCTAGGTTGGATAATCTAGCATAACTTAGAGTGAATGCCAAGTAGTGGCTTTGAACCTTAGGTGAGTTTTGAGGAGTTGATATTGTTTGATGGATTGATGTTGATTCTAAGCTTTAGGAGGTATTGCGATCTAGTGAGGTTGTTATAAGGATTCGAGTATATGGTTTGATCTTGTGAGAATCGTTAGGCTTGAGGTTTGGGATTACATGTTGTTGTGAGAGCATCGAGACTAGGAACGTGTTATCCTAACATGTGAGTTGTATGACCTTATAGAGGTCATTTGGGCTAGAAGTCTAAGGACTTCTAGCATGAGAGATAGACATTGATCGTGTGCTTTGTTTTGGTCAGGAACTGAGTATCTTCCTGCGGGAAGTTGAGATATATTGTTCGGTTTAGATTTGGGACGAAGTAAGTCTTCGGACTTACTTAGCTCGTATTCTTTGTATTAGCATTATTGTGTGTTGGGTGGTGTGTGTTCATTATTTTACTGTTTATAACAACTAAACCGGAAATAGGATTACCGACCTTTATATTATTTGGCCCAAGTGTATGATAACGGGCGGTGACATCACTGCCTGGCTCCCCGTGAGAGCTAGGGGGATCTCGGCGACTGGCCCGTGCTGGTTAGACGGTCGGAGGCATCCGACCGTTCCATTGCCGGAAGAAGGGACCGAGGCGAGTTTCGGAGGATTCTCGTGTCACAAAAGAAGTTGAACTAGAATGGGATATGACTTAATAAATAAAGATAATAAACCGGATTTGTGTGCTTTGAGTATGTTGTGTGACTATGTTGAATTAATTGTGTTTGTGCCTTTCCCTTTAATTCTAATGCTTCGAATGTGAGCTAACGGTTTTATACCGAATGTTGTAGTTTGCCTTGTAGGGTAGGCATGCTCCGAGAGATCCGGAAGGGTGGGCAGCCGGGGTCCGTACATTTTAGGAAGGGTTTTGAATTTGGAGTTGTCTCATGTTTTGTCTTTCGGTTATTACGTTCGTGTTCCGCTTGTTTGGCGTTTGGTTTGTGTTGTAAATCGGCTGAAGTCTGTTGTTGTTTCTTTCGGGTTTTTCATCACTTGCATTAAAAATGATTTACGTTTTTGCCTTTATTTGTGCCATGTTGGAAAGGTCCGGTGAACTTGTTGTCAAGCTAAGGGTCGGGACCCATTGTGAGGTTCCAACCCGTAGCATCCCGAGTCCCGCGGATTTGGGGTGTTACAAAAGTGGTATCAGAGCCCTAGGTTGACAACAATGGCACTCGCAATCTTCTAAAGGCCGAATGAGGAATAAACAGAACCCACACGGGTTTTGAATTTTCGTTTTTAAAAATCTCATGCATGAGTCGGGGTATAATGTACGGACCACCACTCCTTCCGCGGATCTCGGCAGCGTAGTTTATTGGATTTTTGGTATATTTATGTATATATATGTATATATGTAGATATGTATCGTGGACTTAGGATGTTTTTGGACTATTATTATATGTGGATTGTAGTTGCATGATGACTTGATTTATATGTATAGTGAATATATGTGGACTATAATACATGTTTGGACCTTGTATTGTTGTATTGGATTTCCGGATGTGATATATTAGTAGTAATAAGGACTTAGACTTATGTAGTGATGGATACGTATTCCTATTATATATAGTAGCATATGGAGATATAAGACTTTTTAGTTGAGATGCTATTATGGTAGCATCGCCCTTGGACGACGTCCTTTTTCATAGGATAGTGTACATACGAGGACGAATATGCTCAAGTATCGTGTTGAGAGCTACGTTCGGGCGAACACCTTAGAGTTCTTGTACTCCTTTAAGAGGATGTCGAAGAGGAGGAGTAGAGATGACATAAACGAAGGACGGACTAGTGGAAGGAAGACTTGAGATAACTTAAAAGGAACCAAGATGGAAGCAATACAAGAAAAGGGAGCAAATTTAAAGTGTAGAAGCGTTTCCAAAGAAGTCATAATTGAACGACCACAAGACCAATAGAGATAATGAACTTAAGTCTTCAAGAAGACGCATGGACAACTAAAGATGCGAATCGAGGAGAAGATTGTTACATTCTAACAAGGTTGAAGGTGACTTTCCATTAAGATGTGAAGTTTTCTTTAGACACTCCTAGGCATGATAGTCGAGATGAGAGGTGTGGATGAACCAATCACCAAAAGGTTTAAGAGACCTGTAAGTTAAGCTTACGGAGGTAGCAGAAGGTGAAGCGTCTATTTTACGAGATTCCAAGTGGGTGACTTTCTTCGTATATGTGAGTCTACGAGAAGAATCATGTGGTGAAGATTCACATAGTAGAATGTCTTTAAGAGGGTCAACCGTTTTCTGTTATGATGATAAGGCTAAGAAACGCCAAAAAGGGGAAAGTGTGTATAAATGATGATCCCAAGAAGATGAAAGACGAAACTAGGAGCTTTAATCGAGAGACTTAAGATACCAACCAAGAGGAACACGAGCGGATGCTAGCTAGGGTTATAATATTTGGGAAGGTGCACTTGAAAGAAATCAAGGAAGAATGGTTAAGCCTATGAAAGGGAGTTATATGAACCAACAAGGCAAGGAAGATACAGTTACCTCATAAAGAAGAGGAAGCATGGAATGAAGAACGAACTAACGGAGTTTAAGGTAGAGTACCTCGATGAGGGTAGCTTTCATGAGAATGGTAAGTCATTGACATTGGAGAAGGTCACTTAAAAGCTAATTGGTGACATCCAAGAACGCGCATGTGCGGGTGGTCTATGAATGAGTGTGGAAGGGAAGAGTAACCAGGTTGTGGGATCATAAAGGTGCGGTAACAAGAACTTGGAACATTCCCGGTGGTTGAATGTCGGCAATAAAGAAGTATATCAAGGGAAGTGCAATTATCTTAATCAAGTAGCATTTTATCGATTCCAGCAAGTGATGGTAACGTACCTTGTGGGGAAAGATTTTAAGGATCTGGTACGACCTTCTTAGGTCATGGGGGTTGTTATATGGAGAAATGACACGGATCAAGGTAAAGTAAATTGGAAGGACGAAGAGGAAAGTGAGTCTTCTATAGTTGTTGTTCGGAAGGGGGATATATAAGGGGAGGTATGATATGTTTGTTCTAAGGTTATGGATGTCATGTTTTCACGAGCCAAGCTAAGTCAAGGTTTTTGTGACTCGTATGGAGAAGCCATAGTGGCTATAACACGAAACGAGGAATTTGGATTGGGGCATCGCCGCAAGCTTAGGGTTATGATGTTAGTGCTGGGTGAAGTTATGAGTTGGATACTTCAGTGATGTCGGTAAGGGGGCATATTAGCCTAGCGTTCTTCACAAGGCATACCGGTACGGTTGTGTACCAAGGGATGTATAAGGTGACCAACAAGAGTAGGAGAAGATAGAAGTTTGATGTCGATGTGATATGTACAAGAAGTACATGAATAATTGAGGTTAGAGTCTCTACGGTCGGATTGACGTTACATAAGAAAATAATTTAGGTTCTACACCTACTCGAAGGAATGGTGCAATTTTATAGATTATACGAAGAACGGTTCCCACATGTTGGGATGCCATAGAAGTAAAGAAGACAAGGTCAATTGTTTTGAAGCATGGTTTAGTCATGTAGGTTGGATCCTTATGGTAGCACATAAGTGGGAAACCTTAGAAGATTTTTAGAATCATGTCATCAAAGAGGGAAGATGAAATTAAGTTAAATGAATAATTAAATAAGGCTACAACAGTCAGAAGACTCGATCAAGCCTCTCGAGTTCAAGAGATGAAGGATCTTTGAAAGAGGAAGGTAAACATTGTAGCTAAAGATGGAGCAATGCACGTATTTGAAGGACGTCGCCCCAACAGATCGGGATAGACCATTAGTATCATGATCAACTATAAAGTGTTAGGACAAGATTGTTCGGTTATTCGATACGTGACGGGATGAGAAAAGATAAAACCTTAGATATCACGTATTTCAATACGTCAGAATGTGGAATTTTTCACTAAGGTCGAGCTTGATTTAACTCTGATGTCCAAGGCACCGTATAGAATAACACTTGTGCAGAGACATGAGTTGTGGAAGCAAGTGAAGAAGGAATTGCAAGAACTTAGTGATAAGATTTCATTAGATTTAGTAAAATGTTATAGAGAACTCCGAATGCTATCTTGAAATCCTGATTTGAAGTTCATATTAGAATATATCTTAAACTCTTGATTTGAAGTGGTTATGGAGAACACCAGTTTGCGAAAAGAGAGACGATTATCTCCACTTGTACATAAATTACCGTTAGCCGAACAAGGTAACAATGAATAACGAGTATCCCTCACTACAAATAGATGATCTACGCGACCGGTTGCAAGGGTTGACAGTCTCTTCTAAAATTTATTTAAGGTCTGATTGTCACCAATTGAGAGTTCGGGATCAGGATATTGCAAATACGACATTCCGTACAAGGTATGGGCACCATGAGCCTGTCGTGATGTCATTGGGCTTACTAATGTCCCGTATAAGATATTTTGGTCTACTCTCGGAGAAGAGAGAAGTAGTATGACAGTTGGCTCGGGATGGCAAACCCCAAAGGATGGGGAAGAAGTTACAAGTTTGCTTAGATGTGTTGGCCACTACCGGATTTGTGGAGAGATTTTTTCCAAAGCAACACCACCTATGCTAACCTACTCCGGATGGCAATGAAGTAGTGAGTAGGACGAAGATTAACAATAGAATTCTTGAGAGTTAAAAGGAGATTCACTGGTGCAACTGTTTTGAAACTGCCTTTAGGTATGATGGGTTTGAAGGGTACAAGTGATTCTCCAAGACATGGTCTTGATTGGGTATTGAGGAACGATGTAAAAGTAATAGCATACGTGTCATGTTAATCGAAGCAATGTCAAGTTAAGTACTTGCTTCATTCCTTAGAGCTTGCAACAAGAATTGATGAAATGGAAACTTGAAGTTTGGTTTGACAAGAACTAAAGCCAACAGTGTAAAATTGGAAGTTCGATCTTCTTTGATAGAGAAATAAAAGGGAAAATAATGGAGATGTTGCATCGAAACCGAGAAGGAAGCTGAGTTCCGATATTTTGACCTTTTTGAGATCCTAGCGCGAGTTGGAAAAGTGCCTTATAAGTTGGCGTTGCCGCCAAGAGTAGAGGGGGTTCACCCGGTGTTTCATGTGTATCAATCTATGAAGTACAGTTATGACTCGAGAAGCTTTGCGGTCTTAATGAGTTAGTGGCGTCGTGTAGAGCCGATGAGGCTACTTAGGAGACAAATGGTAGCATATTTGGTTGGGTTTTACGCGGATCTAGTAGCATCGATAGAATCGTTGGGTTAGACCTACTTCTTCTCTTGGTTGAGTTATGTGCATGTGTGAAGTTATATGTAGTTTTTCCCCGTGCGGGAATGTGCTATATGTTTTGATATATCTTGTAGTGGTAGTTCAAGTAGTTTACGTGTAGATTAGAAAGTCTTAGCCTTCTTAGTGTGAGAGTTCATACCTCGGCCTTACGAATCGAGAAGTTTGACGAATTGCAAGTTTCGGGACGAAACTCGTTTTTAGGAGGATCTAATGTAACGCTCCAAAATTTTGGCGCGATTTCGAGTTTTGTTTTTATTATTTTTTATCGATATTTTATTAGATTGAATACTTTATTAAAAGTATTTTAAGACGTAAAATATGTTTTCCAAGTATTTTTATTTTTGTTATACATTTATGTGTATCCGTCTTTTTAATGTTCGGAAAAGTCGGAAGAGTTTTCAGATTTGAAAATCCCGATCCGAGTGTTTCGATCGAGTTTATTTAATCCCCGATGTCATGTTTAATTAATTATATTTTTTTTTTATTTTTATTTCTACTTTTCCTTTACTTTCTTTTTTTTCTTTTTCTTCCTCTTTGACCCTTCACTTCCCCGACCTCTCGATCTGTGCAGCACCGCCTATGACTATTGCAGCCTAGCCTGACTCCCTCCTCTCCATTACCCTCCCTTCTCCCCAAGTAAGCAACCAATGGCTCCCCTGCATCCTTTCTCTCCCCGCTCACCTCACCCAACTTCATCTCCCTTTTGTAAGCTCAACAGCAACCACCACAACCTGCAAATCTCAACCTCCTCGTGACTGCTTCGCCTCCATCTCGCAACCGGAGCCCTTGTCGAGCCTGCCACCGGAATAAAAAAAAAGGAGCCACACCACCAGCCCTGTCGAGCCTCGCACCGGTGCGTATTGCCGCCTCCGATCCTTTCTCCTCCTGCGCAACCCTGCCCCAGTGAGCCCTGCTGCAGTCGATCCCACCGAAGGGCCCTCGCCACTGGCGACCACCACATCTCATCTGGCCGCCTTGTTGAAACCACCTCTAGAGCCGCCTTCTTCCCTCCCTTCGCTATCTGTCGCCGCCATCGGAGAGCCCTGTTGCCCACTCGAAGCCGGAGCAGCGCCAAGTAGCCTTGCCCTTGTATCGGCCGAAGCGTTCCACCGTCGGCTCTGATTCTCTCCCCTTTTTATCCTTCTTCTGTTGCAATTGCCGCCTGGGAGAGCACACCACCTCACCTTCGCCGGGAAGGAGCCAGATGGACGCCGGGAAAGCTTGCCGCCTCCTCCCCGCCTTCACCTTGGTCGAGGCCGCCGCCGGTGTCTCTTTGTCCCAGCCCAGCGCATGTTTCAGCGTGGAAGAAACCCTAGAGGGTTAATTTAAATCAACCCCTCATTTTGTGTAAATTGCAATTGTGACCCCTGTTTGTATTTTGCATATTTTTACCCATGTTTTCAGAATTTAGCAGTTATACCCCTGCTAGAATTATTTATAGATTTTGGCGCAAGGTTTTATTTACGGAATATGTCCCAAGTTTAAGGAACTTCATGAGTTGCCCGGAAAATATAATTGCGGATTTTAATTGGGTTTTACTTCGAATTCTAGTCTTGTATCTACTTACAAGATGTTTCATGCCCTTGTGTATAATCATGGTTTTGACCCAAAGTTTATTTCGGAAAATGGCCAAGTTTTGAGAGTTTCTTAGTTGCCGGAAAGTTGTTTTGGTTTTGACCCATATTTATAAATTGTTTTGATCACCCTAGAGAATGTAATGCGAGTTTTACCCTTGTTTTGAAAGCCGGGCTTCCTTAGATTTTTTATATCTGTTAATCTCCCTTCCAAAATTAGCGTTTAAGCTAATTTTGTGTAGCTTTGGTTTTAGGTCCGGAAGTACCCCGATAAAGGTCTAACGAGTCCAAGTTCGACATCCGTCTTGACGTCGTGTGAGTATTCTCTTCCCCGACTTAGTTATGTTTAGTATTAGTATCATGCTAGGTTGGATAATCTAGCATAACTTAGAGTGAATGCCAAGTAGTGGCTTTGAACCTTAGGTGAGTTTTGAGGAGTTGATATTGTTTGATGGATTGATGTTGATTCTAAGCTTTAGGAGGTATTGCGATCTAGTGAGGTTGTTATAAGGATTCGAGTATATGGTTTGATCTTGTGAGAATCGTTAGGCTTGAGGTTTGGGATTACATGTTGTTGTGAGAGCATCGAGACTAGGAACGTGTTATCCTAACATGTGAGTTGTATGACCTTATAGAGGTCATTTGGGCTAGAAGTCTAAGGACTTCTAGCATGAGAGATAGACATTGATCGTGTGCTTTGTTTTGGTCAGGAACTGAGTATCTTCCTGCGGGAAGTTGAGATATATTGTTCGGTTTAGATTTGGGACGAAGTAAGTCTTCGGACTTACTTAGCTCGTATTCTTTGTATTAGCATTATTGTGTGTTGGGTGGTGTGTGTTCATTATTTTACTGTTTATAACAACTAAACCGGAAATAGGATTACCGACCTTTATATTATTTGGCCCAAGTGTATGATAACGGGCGGTGACATCACTGCCTGGCTCCCCGTGAGAGCTAGGGGGATCTCGGCGACTGGCCCGTGCTGGTTAGACGGTCGGAGGCATCCGACCGTTCCATTGCCGGAAGAAGGGACCGAGGCGAGTTTCGGAGGATTCTCGTGTCACAAAAGAAGTTGAACTAGAATGGGATATGACTTAATAAATAAAGATAATAAACCGGATTTGTGTGCTTTGAGTATGTTGTGTGACTATGTTGAATTAATTGTGTTTGTGCCTTTCCCTTTAATTCTAATGCTTCGAATGTGAGCTAACGGTTTTATACCGAATGTTGTAGTTTGCCTTGTAGGGTAGGCATGCTCCGAGAGATCCGGAAGGGTGGGCAGCCGGGGTCCGTACATTTTAGGAAGGGTTTTGAATTTGGAGTTGTCTCATGTTTTGTCTTTCGGTTATTACGTTCGTGTTCCGCTTGTTTGGCGTTTGGTTTGTGTTGTAAATCGGCTGAAGTCTGTTGTTGTTTCTTTCGGGTTTTTCATCACTTGCATTAAAAATGATTTACGTTTTTGCCTTTATTTGTGCCATGTTGGAAAGGTCCGGTGAACTTGTTGTCAAGCTAAGGGTCGGGACCCATTGTGAGGTTCCAACCCGTAGCATCCCGAGTCCCGCGGATTTGGGGTGTTACATTTTGCATCGAAATGGAGCTAAGAAGCAAAGGAGTCATGGGAGCTACATTCTGGAGCTTAAAAAGGAACTCAGGAAGCAAGAAATTAATGAAGAAGATTTACTTTGGACCAGATTTAAGAGATTTCACTTTCAGCTGAGAGTCACCTCGGTCAGCTACATTACCATCTCGACCGAGGTGATCTTGAGGAGTACCCCGACCGAGGTGAATACCCTGACGCGGCGAGATCATTTATTCTTGGCTGAGATCTTTTATTTTAGGAAGGAGAGATCTTATATTTTTGGGCTGGATTTCTGAAAGGAAGATTATATATTTTAGAGATCTATTTTAGAGATATGGATATATTTTTATTAGGATAATATCTTTTCAAGATATTTTATCTTTGGAAGATAGTTTTCCTATAAAAAGGGCTTGATTTTCAACAATTCAGCATCGGCGCATCACCGAAAATTCCGCTATCATTATAGTGGTTGAAGGAAGGAAGGAAGGAAGATTGAAGATCAATCTAGGAAGGATTGATAACTTGTTATAGCTTTTGAGGGGATTTGTAATACTTTCTTAGATTCCCTTTTGTTGATTTGTCTTGTTGGATTTGTTATCCAAGAAACGCTTATAATTGTGATATTTGATTCAGTTATTGAAGCCTTGTTCTTAAGGTTTTTGTGTTCAAATATTCATTCTCTTTCCATATATTTGATTATTCCTTTCATGATGATGAGTGGCTAATTTCTTTGTGTGATTCTAGGGTGATTGGCTGAAGGTTGTGGGAAAGACGATGATAGAATGATCTTAATCACAGTAGGACCCTGAAAGCTCGAGTCTTTATCCTTAACCCTAGAACATCTCGCTCGGTCGATGAACATCTCGGCCGGGGTGGAACTTGACTGACCGAGGTGACCCTTTCTGATCCGAAACTGAGAGTTAAGTGTTAGAGTTTGCCAAATCCTATTCTTATTACACCTTTCCTGGTTCAATGCAAGCCTAGGATGAGACTTACCCAGTAATTCCTTTGTTTGTTTACCCATGATCATAAGTATAGGTAATAAAGGTTTATCCTTTATTGGGGTTTGAGTGTGCCTTCATCCCATCTTTGTGAGTTAGCCTGAGACTTACCCGGTAAAGGTTTATTCTATGCCCTTAGTTGGTATGTTGGTTTGAGATTATAGTTCCTTTCCTTAGTACCTTGAGACTTACACGGTAATAGGTTCTTTAGGTTTGGAGTTAGTGAGTGGTGAGACTTATCCGGTGATCTATTCCACTTTAGAAACACCTTCCCTTTGCAAAATCTCAGCTTTGTCCACTTATCTTTAGATCTTGAGTTAGAACCACAACTAGATGTTTTAATCCCTAGAATTGCATATTTCCTTAATTGACTTTTTTATCATCTTTGATTGTTTTAATCGCTTTTGTGGTTAGTAATTACATAGACTACTTATACTTGCTTAGGTTTCACCTAAGTCCCTATGATTGACCCCTGGAATTCTTTCTTTTTACTATAATTGACCCGTACATTGCGGGTTTGCATCCTTGTTTTAAGCATATTTCCTCGGTTATAAATTTAAAGCTTGCACACACCATTTGGAGCGATCAAGGAGGGAAGATTGGTGTGGCGAGGAAGCTCTAGCATCATTGTGTGCGGTTGGTAGACGTTGAGGGAAGGAGTAACGGACTGCTACCTGTCCGTCCGCCTAGTTGACGAAGAAGGGAAGCTGGCGCCAGTTGCGAGAGTCAACCAAGCAGGCTCGCCTCTCGTTGCTAACGTCCTTGATAATGGGAGGAGGAGCGGCTAGGGAGAGAATAAGGCGGCCAAGGTTAGGTTTTGGTGGGTCCGAGTGAGAGAAGGTAACGGTCTTGAATAGGAGAGGAGATATTGATGTTAAGGAATGCAACAAGATCTTGTGCTCGTAGAAGGAAACAAGATCAAGATGATTAGGAGAGGAGATATTGAGGTTGTTGCTGATGGGCCCAACTGATTGCCTTAATGGGCCCAGTTGGATTGTCTTGATGGATTGTTCCTTTTAAATGGGTTAGAGAAATAAAAACGTTAGAAAAAGTCAAAACCGGTCAAAGTCCGATTTGACTTCGGATTTATCGAAAATAAAATTTTTGGGTATTACAACACACAGCCTAATACCTTAATATGATTTAAGCCATATCAGATTGGATAATTGTTGACATATATTTAGATTATCTGTTTGATCCAGTTAAAACTTAATATTTGAATATGAATTTTTTCCTTTCTTCATTAGAATTTCTTATACAACCAAGTTGGTTATTCATCACAATTTACAATTAATAATTAAGTCAAACAAACATATTTATATTATTGAATTTATTTGTATATTAAAACTCATTTTTAAATATGCATAAATATATTTTTGCCTCAATTAGCTCAACTATGAATTATCTATAGACACATGCAATCAAAATCTATAGAACATATCCCTTTCGGTGAAATCCGTAACATTGCTACGATGTTATCCTTTTAATTCGACCAAAAAAACATTTCCCCTTTGGATTGAATATCGGTAATATTTTTTGTTTAAGACGTAACATTACTATGAATTATCTATAGACACATACAATCAAAATTTATTTTAATTAATTAAAAAATATTCATACACCTTAATTTGATTAATTTTGTTTGACTTTGGAATACTATTTATAAAAAAAGTTCTAATGAAGAAAGAAAAAAAACTCATATTCAAATATTAAGTTTCAACTAGATCAAATAGATAATCTGAATATCCATGAATAATTATCCGATCTGATATGACTTAAATCATATAAGGGTATTAGGTTTTGTGTCCAGTTTAACTTGATTATTCAAATATTTGCTGAGAATTAATAATGTATAAACATATTTGAAAACCGTACATAGCACGAGTCTAGTACCACCCGGATCTATTCATATATGTTAAAGGGATTGAAAGAAAAGGCTATACGGAAAAAAAAAATCTTTATATATCCAAGTTGGTTCTTTTTTATAAATAAAATTACAAATGTAATGATCTTTTAAACTTTTTTAGTAGTAGGCCGGTTATAAATTATGATTATATGTATTCTTTACAAACATTAATACAGGTATCGTCTCATACTTGTGTATCACCTGCTATTTTTGTAAGGAACTACCACCCTTGAAATTGTCATACTTCTGACAATTTTTATAAACAGGCCGGCCAGATAAAAAAAAGACTACACGAATTCTCATATGTGCAATTTAAATAATTAACATGTACCAAAGCATTAAAAATTTAAGTGAACAAAACTTAAACAATTTTACACATAAAATGTCATATCCATATCTTTGTTAGTTGTTTCAATCATCTCGTCAATGGTTGCGGGCAAGGCCACATGTCCTTGGACAAATCCCGTGTGGGGGACAAAGTCTATGTCGAAGTGATGTGCGGTTAAAGTTGGATGGAGTTGGTGGTTGTTACTCAAGCCAAATAAGCTGAGCTTTAGTATATTTATTTTCAGCTCAGATCAAGTCAATTCTATACTTTTATAAAATATGAAAATTTGTTCATATTCGACTAATTTAATTCAAGTTTAGATAAAATAATAATATTTAGTTGAACGAACGAGTTCAGATAAAATAATGACACTACGGATTGTCCAACCGACAAAACCTCTATTTAGACTAAATTGTTTGGGTATTTAGGGTTTGTTTTACTTGGTTTATCTCACTAACCCTAAGTTGCCGAATCCTCATTCGAGCTCTATATATACATAACTACATGACACATAGCTAGCTCCAATAAAACTTACAACTGTTACAAGCATACTCTAACTCTTTCTCTAACCATGACATCCTCCGTCACCGGAACCACCGCAAAACCCCGCCACCACATAGCAATGTGCCCGTTCCCGTTCACTTCCCATGTGGCATCGATGCTCCTCCTAACCCGAAAGATTGTCACCTCCAACACCCACGTCCAAATCAGCTTCTTCACCACCGAGAGCTCTATGAAAGCCTTCTCACCGGAGGACAAAAGTGACAATGTTTTTCTCCGCAAGGTCGACGACGGGCTTGGGGGAGCTGAGGCGGTGAATCCGGTGGAGGCGATAAGACGTTTCTCGGAGACCGTTGGGGAGAGCCTGAGGAAAGCCATCGAGGCGGCTGAGGAGGAGGTTGGTGCCAAAATCACCTGCCTTGTAGCTGACGCCCTAATGACGTTTGCTTGCTCGGAGATTGCGGAGGAGAAAGCGGTCAAGTGGGTGGCACTGTGGACTCCGTCAGCCACCGGCCTTGTCGCTCATATGCATACTGATCAACTCCGGGAAGCCGTTGGGCCTGAGGGTACGTAACTTTCTACGTATATAGACAATGTTTTTTTGTATATATGTATATGCATATACATATATATCAACATGCGTGCTCATTTTGAGTGATCATTACCATAATTTTTTTTTTTTTGGTGAAAACCATAATTTTCTATTACACGTTTTTGTACCGATGCAAGTTAAAATATAAAAAAAAATATTTTTAGAATAATATTTTTATATACGAGTTAGTTAACTAATTTCTTGAAAACTCATATAATAACTTAAAAAACGGTTTAATAAATCTAAACGATACTGACGTGAACGTGAACGATTATTTGCAGATAGGTATACTTAGATTTGGATATCATTAGAATAATTGTTTATTTTAAATGTCCTCTTAATAACTATCATTCTCCATATATGAATTTATAAATACAGAATATTGTAATAGATTAAATTTTTTACATATTGAGTTAAAGGATAAATTAGTTAATATAATTTTAAAGATGATATATTTATTTATTTATTATCGATGACATTCACTAAATCATAATTATGAAGTTATGTTATTGGGTCATGTTAAACCAATCTATCTATTTTATTTATGAAAATTACTCATGTTTGTATTTCAGGTGAAAAAACAAATTGTTCGTTTAAGAAAACAATTTTTTTAACTTTGGTTTTTGGACGCAAGTGCGGACTTAATTGAACTCAATTTTGGGTACGCAATCCAAGTGCGGAATCAATTAAACTCAATTTCTGTTTCGGGACCCAAGTGCGAAATCAAATAAACTCAATTTCAATTTCAATTTCACACCCCAAATACAGAATTAATCGAACATTAGTTTTGCAGGGTGGAATTAGGGAGATAATTAAAGAAAAAATATGGGTTCGTACTATTTTGGTTAAATAATATACATCCATTAACTGAAAATTGCTATGACAACGACTCCCTTAGAGCTAGAGGTTAGAAATCACTTTTGTAGAATCGATTCTCCTTACTAACTAATCGACTCGAGCCGGGCTCGAGTCGGCCACTTTTTTACGTTCCTCCTTAACAAATATATATAGCATACGTGCCTATTTTTGTAAATAAAAGTTGTACTATTACCGTTTCAAATAATTATAGAATGTGGTCATGGATATCATTAAGTTACAGTACAGTTAGGTTTCTGACCACGATCTATTAAGTATTGCACATGAAAATGACTATACATGCGCATTGAAGTACTGTTTAAGTGTTTATTTATAATATCGAATGACTATATAGTACTGTACAGTTAGGGCATAAATTAATAATGCAAAAAAAAAAAACTATTTTGTGATATAGAATGATTAGCATGATTATATTATGATAGAAAAAAAATTTATATAATATTTTATATCAAATGTTGTGAATTTGTCCATCTTTCATTTATAAGGTTTAAAAAAAGTTCACTAAAAAAATTATAAATATATAAATTAGCGCCTATATTACAAAAAATAATAAAAAGTAAACCAGAGTTAATTTATAACCTAAATAGTTAAAGTTTTATCGTAAAAGGTGATGTATATACTATAATTAAGACTATAAGGTTTAATAAAAATTTCACCAAAAATCTTATAATTATATAAAATTAGTCTCCTATGTTAAAGTTTAATTTTTTTTAAACTGCATCCAATTTACCACAAAAAGAAAGGGTTAAGTTTATGGACATTCTTGTTGGAAAACTGTGAAGGTGGTGTTATGATATATAAAAGATGTCCTATGTCCAGTACAAGAATATTTATAAGGGTTGGCCATTGATATTAGAGCTACGGTACAGTTATGTTGTTGACATTGATTACGGTGGTTATATATATGGGTCCAATTACTCAGAGTATTGACATGTTCAAAGCTATAAATAAAATTATAATCAAATTTTAAAATGTGTTTATAATTGACTCATCTTATCTTATCTTATCTTATATCTGTTAATGTAGAGGGTTTCTTGTCACGTGTCAGCGCCACAATTCTCGAAGCCCACCAAAATATTTTTATATGTTAAATAATTAGGATATTTATCAAATATAATTAAAAACTTAATTTAAATTGAAATAGATAATTCTAGGGTTTTTTCAAAATTTTATTTTTCCGAGGTTGTTAAGTAATGTATCTCATCAAAACCGAAAGGGAGAATTTGACATACTAGGCTTTTTTGAGAATATGATTTAGTAAATGTACCCCATAATTTTTTACCACTTTCATTTAATGGTAGGTAAAAATAATTAACCCCTTTATTTTAATAAAAAAAGAATAATAGACATTAGTTAGTGTTAAGTTGTAATTACTATTACTGAATTTATTTATTTTATTTTTTTTTTTAATTTTTAATTTTTAATTTTTTTTATTTCCTGAAATAAATTTCTGGTAGGAAATTTTTCATACCGGAATTTTTATACCAGAATTTTTTTCTTACCATAATTTTTTTCATACCAGAAATTTTTTTCATAACGTCATTGTTTTACCTTTTTTTAAAATTTATTTTCTGGTATGAATTTATACCATAATTACATACCGGAAGTACATTGTACATACCAGAATTTCTTATACCAGAATTTTATTATACCAGAATTTCTTATACCATAATTTATTTATACCATAATTTTTTCATACCGGAATTTCTTATACTAGAATTTTTTTATATCATAATTTTTTTTCATACCAGAATTTTTTTTCATACCAGAATATGTTCATACCAGAATATATTCATACCGGATATGTTCATACCAGAATTTGTTCATACCAGATTGTCATACCAGAATTTATCACATGTGTATATTTTAGAAATTATTATATCATAACAGATTGTCATACCAGAATTTTTCACATACTCTATATACCACATGCTCTATATACCAGAAATTATTATACAAGACATTATTATGATACAAATTATGATACCAAAGTAAACTCCTTTCTTCTTACCCATATCGAAAGAAAAGCAACAGAAGGGTTTCTTAACCTAGATCCACCTCTTGTCAACCCAGTTCCATGGTGACAATGTTGGCCTAGGTACGTAATCATGGTGGAGTCTTCCTAGAATCATCATTCATTTTAATCCACCTTGCATTCGCTATGTGTACATCGTAGAGTTGGTGACTGCTTGGAGACTACTCTTGATAAGCCTACTGCCCATACTTCCTCCACCTGTACCCATCTTCAACCTAATCAACTTCGCTCTTTGTCCTGCCCGTACCCATCTTCCACCTGTACCCATTTTCCTTCACCCGTACCCATCTTTCACTTGTACCCATCTTTCACTTGTACCCATCTTCCTCCACCTGTACACATCTTCCGCTTGACTGCTTGGCGAAGTAGTAGTAGTTCCCGGAGTGTACGCAGGTGAGGACCCCGAGAAGTAAATCGGTGCCCGATCATCATCGATGTCGATCGGATTTGCAAAACGTCGAAATTCCGTTCTAAAATGTAGGTTGATGTCCAATGAACTCGCCGAAGTAGGAGGAGCGGTAGTGTGAGTAGCAGATCAATTGCAAACGAAGACCAACAAGGGTCAGCGTTGACATGAAGGTTAGGGACGTTGGTTGCCATGTCCGTTTTCTGATTGCCAGGGTTTGAAGGAAGAAGATCAGATACGTATAAAAAGAAGTGCGATTGGAGCGGTGGTCGGAAAGGAAAGATGGGGACAGTGTGGAAGAGGTGGTGGCGAATCGGTGTGGAAGCTTCAATAAGAAGGTCGGAGTGATGGGATTCAGGTGCAGGAGTGGTCGGAGAGGAAAGATGCTCGTTCGATTTCAAGGACGTGATGGAGAGGCGGAAGGGAGAAGAAGAGCGAGATAGAGATGTGTTATACTACGGTAAAAAAAGTGAGGTGGGGTATATTTTGTTGATTAAAAAACA
>BSUD01000006.1:112036757-112055389 GCA_033239045.1 Fagopyrum esculentum
CCCCCCCCCCCCAAAACATTCAAATTCAGTCTGTACAACTTCCCCACCAAACAACCCTACTAACCTACCTACACCGACCCCCCAGCTCCCTCTTACTTTGGAAAATCGTAATGATACCTTCAAAAGCATGCTCATTAATGCTCTCCCTATGAACCACGTGTCTCTCGATTTCTCCCCTAGCCTCGAGCATGGCACCATTCACTTCACTTGTGAGGACGTTTCGGATGCTGTATCCAAATGGAACCTTTCCTTGATCGGTTTCCCTGTGGGTAGCCCCCTGGCATTCCATAAAATGTCTGCATTTGCCGCTTGCTACTGGAACCACATCTCAAGACCTAAGATCATCCGGAATGACAACGGTATCTATGTTTTCCAATTTGCCTCGGAGAATGACCTGAACACCATCCTTCTCGAAAGCCCGTGGATTATTACGGGTAACACATATATTATTCTCAAGAGATGGGAACATGGAATGGCTCTCGACTACTCTAGCTTGACTTCGGTTCCGGTCTGGGCTACCCTCCATGATCTCGACTATCGCTTCTGGTCCCCCAAGATGCTGGCCAAGATTGGCTCTGCGATCGGCATTCCGGTTCTCACTGACACCTGCTCCGCGAACCACGAGCGGCTTGGCTATGCCAGAATCCTGGTTGAGGTTCAAGCCAACAAACTGCTCACCAGGGTCGTTACTCTCCTAGGACCTGATGAGGAGAAAATTACGCAGAAGGTTTCATATGAATGGTTACCGGACCATTGTCCCTCGTGCATGCTGTTTGGACACAAGTGCAAGACCGCTCCAAGTAACAAGCATCACAATAATAGCCATCCAGCGCCGCAAAACAGACCCCTGCATTACCCTAACTTGGAGCCAATACTCCCCACCCCTGATGCCTCTCGCCGGCTTTACCTAAACCCTAATCAACAGCATAAAACTACCCCTGGCCCACACCCCCCCCCCTCACAGTCGTCCCCTACAATGCCCTAATCTCACCACTCTCCCTACTGGCCTTCACTTGAGTATCAACAACCCTTCCAACATTGAACCCAGCCCCCTAAACCCCATCGTACCCTCCCCCACCAACATCCCAAACCCTACCCCCAATGGTTCGTTAGTTCATAGCAATGAACATCCTTCCCCGGACATGCCGGTTAACCCCACATATACTCTCCTGGACTCTACCTCCAATCCAACCTCCCTTCCTCAAGACCCCCATCTCGTTATCAAGGATACGGGATGCCCAAACAAGGTTTCCCATGTATCTTAAGATATGTTCATGGAACATTAGGGGTCTTAACCACCCCAACAAGCACCAAGCTATTCGCGACCTAGTTAAGAACCACAATCTTGACATCATAGCCATCATCGAAACTAAGCTTACCGAGAACAAGATGAGCCATCTCTCCTCTCTCCTCCCCAACTGGAATCACACCTCCAACTTCTCCACTGAATCTAGGTGCCGGATCTGGTTATGGTGGAACCCCCTCACCACTCAAATCTCCGCAATATTCAAGAACAGTCAAATCATTCACTGCTCCATTTCCCTCAACTCTCTTTGGAACGACCCTCATACTATTGAGGGCTCCTTCATCTACGGCCACAACCTTGCTGAGGACCGCTCTCCACTCTAGGACGCCATCTCAATGATCTCTAGCCTCAATCACAACGTTCCTTGGTTCCTTATGGGTGATTTCAACACTACCCTTTCCCCTAATGAGAAGATTACGGAGAACACTGCCTCGTTGAGAAACCAATCGAACGAGTTGTCTTCGTGCTTCTCGGATAACTCCCTTTCCGATTTGGATTTCTCTGGGTGCACTATGACTTGGAGCAATAAACAGTCTCACAATCGCATCTGGTGCAAATTGGACCGGATTGCGGTTAACTCGACCTGGCATGATAACTTTCCCCACTCCACTGCCTTCTTTGACAACCCTAGCATCTCGGATCACTCACCGGCCATCCTCACCACCAACCCCAAACCGAACACAAACCATCGCCAGTTTCGTTTCAACAATTGCTGGTCTAAGCATGATGCCTTCATTCCGACTGTCGCAGCCTCGTGGTCGCTTCCGAGTCAGCAACCATTGAACTGTCCCTTGCGCAACCTCACTCACAAGCTCAGGCGATTGAAACCTCTTTTAAAACGCTTTCCTAGCGCTAAACTTGAAACGTTGCACACAACCATCGCTAGCCTCAAAAACTCCCTAGCCAACATCCAAACAAATCTCCAAACCTCCCCTTTTAACCATTCCCTATTTGAACAGGAGCGCTATACCTTGGAATCACTGCTCACCAACCAAAACACTCTCAGGGATACGCTCGGCCAACTATCCAAGGCGGCCTGGTTCAAGTTCGGGGACCAATGCAGTGGTTACTTTTTCAAACGCATTACTACGAGAAGAGCACTAAACTCCATCAGATCCATATCAAGCTCTCTGGATAGCGGCAGCAGCCCCACTTTCGATCATATTGCCATATAAGATATCCTAACAACCCACTTTTCTAGCATACTTAACCCACCAACCGCCCATAATCCTCTCAACCTCTTCCCTGACTGCCAACTACCCACTATCCCCCCTGATCTCATCGATTCCCTTAGCACCGCCATCGCCCCTGATGAGATTAAAACTGCCCTCTTCTCCATCGGTGACATGAAGGCTCCTGGGCCTGACGGCTTCAACGCCTATTTCTACAAACAGTCCTGGAACATTACGGGTGCTGAGTTCATCAATGCTATAACTGAATTCTTCAACAAAGGCACCCTTCCCGCACACTACAACCACACCTCCATCTCCCTTATAGCAAAAAAACCGAACCCAAGCCTCCCATCCGATTACCGTCCCATTTCCTGCTACAATACCCCCTACAAAGTCATCGCCAAAATCCTTGCTTCCAAACTGAACACCACCTTGCCCTCGATGATTGGTACCTATCAAGGTGCCTTCATCAAAGGACGATCAATCAAACACAATATACTCATTGCCCAGGAGCTCTTCAAAAGATATAATAAAAAACACATCTCACCTAGGTGTGCCCTGAAGGTGGATTTAACCAAAGCATTCGACACAATTGATCAACGATTCATCATCAATTGCCTATGCAGGATGGGTTACCCCCTCAACTTCATCAAACTCATTGACGCTTGCATCTCTAACCCCTCTTACTCTATCAATCTTAATGGCTCCCTCAAGGGTCATTTCATTGGTTCAAGAGGACTTCGTCAAGGCTGCCCGCTTTCCCCATCCCTCTTTGCCATTGCTCTCGAGGTGTTATCCTCCATGATACATGCCAACACCTCCAATCCAAGCTTCAACCCCCACCCCAAATGCTCCAACCCAAACATAACCCACCTATGTTTTGCTGACGATATCCTACTTTTTTGCAGGGGTGACATTGAATCCATCAACATACTGAAGAACACTCTCACTCAATTCGGCCACTACTCAGGACTACACATTAATGTCAGCAAGTCATCTCTCTTCCTGGGCGGTATTGAACCACAAGATCACTGCTCCTTCACCGCCTCCACTGGACTCCCCATTGAAACGCTACCATTCACATACTTGGGCATCCCTATTGGTAGCAAAAGGCTCAAGAATGCAGACTACCTTCCACTCATTAACAAGATCACTCAAAGAATCAACTCTTGGAGTGCTAGGAAACTTTCCTATGCTGGTAGACAACAACTCATCTCCTCGATTCTCATCCCACTACAATACTTCTGGTGTTCCATGCTCCCTATTCCACACAAGATTATATTGAAAATCACTGGCTTGCTGCGTTCCTTCCTTTGGTCGGGCAATGACTCAAGCCACAGAGCTCCGATTGCCTGGTCGACTATCTGCACCCCTAAGGCTGATGGCGGACTTGGCTTCAAGGAACTTCTCGCTTGGAACAAGGCCTGCATATCTAAACTGATTTATGAACTCAGCACTACCCCCACACCTAACCTTTGGGCCACATGGATTTGCAACAACATTCTCAAGAATCGGTCCATTTGGTCCTGCGAGTCTGATTATAAACACAGCTTCACATGGAACTCACTGCTAAAAGTCAAAGACCTCATCTTACACATCCAGAGATCCCATAACGATGCTTCATTCTTCACCGCTACAACCAAAGCTAATGGTAAATTCTCCACAACCGCTGCATACCACTTCCTGAACAATACTCCTGTCCCAACAACCTCCTATCTTTTCTGTAACATTTGGCGAAGGACCAATACCCCCAAGAGCAGTTTCATTGCCTGGATTGCTGCTCATCATAGGCTCCCCACCCTCGACAAGCTGATGGCCTGGAACATAACCCAGAACGACACTTGTCATCTTTGCAATGCCAAGCCGGAAGACGAGAGGCGTCTCTTCCACGAATGCCGCTTCGCCACCATCACCCTCGACCTCATTTCCCGTTGGCTTCATGTCCCTCCACCTTTCCCTTACAAGAGCAACTTATGGGACTGGCTCGCCTCCATCAACCCATACAAAAACCTCCTTATCTCCAACGTCCGTACTGCAACCATCATCAACTTCATCTACTTCACATGGAAGGCAAGGAATGACTTGGCCTTCAACCACATTGTGACCCAAGAAGCAGCTTGCGCTCACAACATCATCCAAGCCACAAAGAACCACTTTTCTCATCACTGGAAGGATAGATCCGAACTCTCCTTAGCATGGGCTAAAACCCTTGGTATTCAACTACTTTAATCGTATTATGTGCTTTCCTTACTTGCTCCCTTCAAAGCTTGTAATCCCCCCAAGTGGTACTTTGTATACATTTCACCGATACTAATACAGTAACTTTTCAAAAAAAAAAAAAAAAAACAAGCTTGTAAGGCCAAAAGAGATAAAATGTCGACTAGGATATGAGGGTCTAAGGTGCATGGAAGGGATATCTACAATAGATTATAGAAGCAAGATGTAGACTATACAAGTGTGAAGAGGTTTTGACCTCCTCAAAGATATAAGAATTGGAAAGAAATCGCAATGTCGGTACCAAACAGTTGAAACCTCTAGCGGAAACAACGGTGTTGCAGGAAGGCTATATTGCCGGTAACACCAGCGAAGGAATGTATTTATGAGAACGGCCTTAGAGGACTCGAAAGTCCAAGGTGAACCCAATTATCATGGTACCTAAGTCATCAACACTGACGGTCCATACAAGGAGACTGCCAGGGGGATAATAATTAAAGTCACCAGAACTACAAAGACACTTACCAGCCATCGTTGAAGACTTGGAATGACTATTTATGTCAAGATGTGTAATGTCCAAATTTTTAATTTTTATTATTTTCTTATTTTATTTATTTTATGTTTTTTTCTTTAAGTCAAACAATAATTACCGGTTGACCTTTTAGGCGATACTAGTATCGTAAATTCCGTCAAAATGACATACCAACAGGCCCATCAAGACAGTCTCGCTTTGGGCCCATCAGGATAGGCCCGCTGGGCTCATCAAAGGAGAGGCAGCTAGGGGAACCCTAAATGTAACCCTAGCCACACCCTCTCTTTCCCCTTCTCTTTCCTTCTCTTTCTAAGTCGTCTCTCCTCTGCTTCTTTCTTCCCCCAACGCCAAGGAAGGCGCCTCGCCTACATCCTGCACAGCAGCCGCCACCGTCCCCTCTGGAGTCAAACCGTTGCCTCAGGTCCGACGCCAAGGGAGATGTCTCGACACCGCCTGCACCGTCCTCTCGTTCCACCTGCTACGGCCGCTGTGCCTTCTTCCAGTATGCCTCCAGATCTGATCCAAGGGAGGGCTGCGCGAGGGCTGCGTGAGGGTTGTGCGAGGGCTGCGTGAGGGCTGCGCGAGGGCTGCGTGAGGACTGCGCTAGGGCTCGTTTCGTTCCGCCTCCAAAGACCGTCGCAGAAGATGCTGCAGCCGCCGTCCACCGCGAACTCCGCCTGGGGCTACTGGGTCTTCGTTGCAGTGACAGCAACTTCCTCCCTCCCTCACAACACCGCCATCTCCTTCTTGCTTCATCTCAGGCCGCGCCAAGCCTCTCCGGTTTCGCCTCAGACCAACGCCCGGCCCGTCGCTGTTGTGGCCGTCCTTCGCCGAGAACGGAGGTCCAGCCTTTCCGCCACCCTCTCCGACCGCCAGTGATGAGCCGTTAACTAGAAAATCAATAGTCTTCTTCTTCTTCCGTCGCGTGAGTTTCTTGTGCTTTGTGTTAGAATCCCGAGTTACGATTTGGAAATTGCGTTTTGAATCCTGATTCATATTATGTATATTTTTTTATGGTATTTATTATGTTGAAGGTCTGCTGAAAGTTTCGGTTGTATGCTCTAATTGAAGTTAGAAAGAATGTCAGTTTACGGAAGGTTGATATATAGAGTGGTTGTGATGGTATGGGTAGTATGAGTTGTTGAAGAAGGTTGTGAGTTGGTATGAAAATGAATGTTGTATGAAAATATTAGATGGATGATTGTGGGCTAGCAAGGAGGACGAGTTAAACGTCATATTAATGATCTAAAGTAGCTTAGCTTCATTTATAGTATTCGAGCAAAGACATGGGTGCAAGTTGCTTAAAGTATTGTAAGAACTTATGTGGAGGAATTATGTTGGTATTCTATAATTGGAGTTTGGTAACTTGTAGTTGGAATGAGTTTTCTTGTTCTTTTGTTTTTAACCTTGTGTGTTGCTAGGATGATATATTTATGTCGGTTGGTTTTAGTGATACATATTTTGGACTTTAGGTCATCCTATCTAGGAGTTGACATGACTTGGTATGTTTAGGTGTTACTCGGAAATTTTGGGATTTTATGGTAACATTAGTTGACCTTAGTCTGGATAAAGAGCTTGTAAGTCGGAAAAGCCTTCAAACTCAGTAGAACCTTTCTTTTAGTGTTGGATATCAGATATTGGTTTAAAAGAAGTTTAGGAGTCTTTCTATAACTTTTAGGGTTGTTCGGACCTAGGGGTAAAATTGTCTTTTCATCAAGTAAGGCTGGTTTAATGTTCTCTCAGATGATTTTTATTAACTTAGAAGTGAAAACTTCTAAGGCATTGGATATGTTATTGATACAAGTTTCATTTTATGATCAGATAGTTGAGATTAGACTCATATGGAGTCAAGGGATGTTGTTGATCAAACTTGACTTGATACAGGTAAGTCTTCGGACTTACTTAGCTCGTATTCTCTGTATTAGTTTCAATGCGTGTTTGGTGGTGTGTGTTTATTGTTTATGTGTGTGTTTATTGCTTATGTTATAACATCTAAACCGGTAATAGGACCACCGACTTTATATGTTTATATTTGGCCCAAGTGTATGATAACGGGCGGTGACCGCTTGTCCAGTCCAAAATGGGGATGACTGGGAGGTGCCTTGCGACCAGCCCATCGGGTGATGCTGATCCGCATCAAGTACAAACCCGTATGGTGAAAGGGGACAAGGGCGAGATCTTTAAGATTCTCGTGTCACAAAGAAGTTGAATTAGAACGGGATATGACCTAATAATAAAAAGATAATAAACCGGATTGTGTGTTTTGGAACATGTTGTGTGTTTATGATGCCTTATGTGTGTGTGCCAATACCATGATTCTAATGCCTTGAATGCTAGCTAACGGTTTTATACCGATATTGTTGTAGTTGCCTTGCAGGTTAGGGACGCAGCCGAGAGATCCGGAAGAGTGGGCAGCCGGGGTCCGTACATTTTAGGATGGGTTTTGGGGGTTGTTTTTATGTATTGTTTAGGGTATTATGTATGTCGCGTGTATGGCGGTTGCCTTTAGCGTTGTATCTCGGCTGAAGTCTTTCGTTGTTTTCTTTTGGGGTTCATATCATTGCATTAAAATGAATTTCGGTTTTGCCTTTATTTGTGTCTTGTTGTAAGATCCAGTGAAATTGTTGTCAGGCTAAGGGTCGGGACCCATTGTGAGGTCCCAACCCGTAGCCCTCCGAGTCCCGCGGATTTGGGGTGTTACAAGATGAATGACCCAGTTGGGCTCGAGAAGTAGAGTTAGCCTAAGGAAACAGAAGTGTGGAGGATAAAACGAATTAGCGAAGCAGGAAAGGATTAATCGGGCAGATGATGCTCACCAAGAATTTAATGCCAGTATAGGTATGAGAAGAGTAAGTCCGGGATATTGAGATAAGTCAAATATAGACTGACCGACGTCAGCTGAGGACGTGTAAGTGTTGGTTTTGACGAGTAGGTACCGTCAAGAAGAGACATTGATAACTGCGGATTTAAGAAGTAACCTTATCGATGCCTTGGAGGATTCCCAAGTAGGCAACGATAACCTTCTGGGATGATCTAAGGATATGGAGAGAATCGAGTTAGAAGTTGCTTTTTGGTTGGCTAAGAACAGACTATGGTTGAGTAAGAGAGTAAGAGTCTGTTTGAAGAGGATCTTGTTAGTATTAGAAGGGAAGTATAGACGGAAGTTGGGTAAATCATGTTGACCCTCAGAAATGACGCCATTGTAACTAATGGGTGTTACACCAGAAGCATGGTAGGCCCATAACCCATAGATGAAGAAGATCAATATTATGTTAACTATGATTTCAAGTTAAGGAATTAGAGATCTATATGAAAAGGTCCACCTGGGGGTATGATTTGTTTTGAGTTATATAAATTTGAAAGCTTGACAAGAAGTAGGTGAAAAGCCATTAATTAAGGAACGATCCGGTTAGGTCACATTGAGGAAACCGGGCCAAGCGGTTTGTATTACAAAGAACATTAGGCACTTAGTAAAGTGCCGACAGAATTTTAAGATCATTATTTCAGAATGGATAGTCGGGGGCCTAGGGGAAAGAACAGTTTATGGTGGTAGAGTCATCAAAAGAGCTGGAAGTAAGTTTAGAAAACCAAACCGTTGAGAGAGTACCTACCGAATCCGAGACACGACATCCGCTTTGCAGATCAGAAAATTTAGCCGGTTCCTGCTTTTGTAGAGTTCTAGTGGTCTAGACGAGGAATCGATGAGACTGCTTAGGAAACGGAGGAGAACATTAGAAATGGTTACCCTGAGTACTTTGCGGAGTTAGCCGCTACTTCTGTATCGACGAGTTAGTACTCGGATGTTGTTTGTTTGACTTTTCATGTGTTACCTTGGAGTGAGTAATTGTGTTTTATGTGATGTGTGCCAGAGTATGATGATTGAGTACTTGCGTTTAAAAAAAAAAAACGGACTTAATGAAACCAAGTAATACGAAGAAAGTCGTGTGACTAGATACATTATTCTAAGTTTCGGGAAGAAACTTATTTTAAGGGGGCACTGATGTAATATCCGGAAAATTTATTTTCCGTTTAATACCCGATCAAACCGGATTTCGATATGCTAACCTCTCCTCATTCTAGAGAATGTTTTACATTATAAAAATTTAATCAAAATTCTATCATTTTTATGTAACTTAATTTGCATAAAAGAATAAAATATGTAAACTGAATAACATTTACGTAAAATTTAAAACCGAAGAGTAGTTACGTATAATATAATGACTCACTTTGCAGCCCATCACCTAACTGGATGAGCAGGCCCATCAAATCAGGCCCATTAAATACGATTTCCGGCCAGCCCACACCTTAACCCTAAACCCTAATTAATTAACCTAATCTAAATTTAACCTAATAAAATTATCTTCCTAACCTATCTATCGGCTGAAACTGCGCAACCGTATCGTTCCCTTCCTCTCCCTTTTGCACGATCGACAGGAGTAGCCCTAGTGCAGCAGCCGACCCAACCCAGCCTTCGAGCCCTTCGACAACCAGCCATCCAGTCCGGCGCAGCATCCACCAGCACGCCTGATCGAGCCGCCTTCCGTCGACCGCCCAGACATCGCCGGAACCCTTGTAAGTCGCCGCCTTCTTCCCCCTCGCTGCTCACCTTCCCTTCCCTAATCCATTTCGGAACTCACTCGCAAACGTCCGGCGTCTCGTAGCAGTGCAGGGCCAACCACCAGTGAAGGTTGTCCGACCGCCAGCCTCTAGCGTCGCCGCCGCCGCTGTTGCAGAAGGTAAGCCTCTAGGCCTCCTATCCGCCGCCTTCCTTCTGTTTACACGTTACAGCGTACCGATGGCTTCCCCATTGCCTACAGTACCATCCGGAAGACGAGTCGGTGACGAAGCCTTCCTCTAGACCGGGTGGCGCACCATCGGACTGCTCTTCTCGTGTTTTGCATCCCTCTCCTTTTTCGTGACATAGTACGTACGGTTAGTATCTCTCCGCATCGGTATACTGCAGTTCAGGCATATGTAGTTTCACATAAGTTTAAGGCTATGGATGGGCATAAGCAATATATGAATGTCAGGGATATGAATGTATATAAACACAGGGTTGTACCTCTATGGAGTAGAATACGCATATATACATAAAATTTGATACAGATTAAGAAAGTATAGCTATATATGTATATGTGCACTACCGAGTACTAAATGTGAGGGTATAAATATATATAAATAAATTGGAGTTTTTGAGAGATATATATTTATATAATTTTATATATATAAGGATGTATATAGTTATATATGTGGGTATATATAAATCAGTGCGAGATGGATATATATGTATGTAGGCATACCGAGTAGTTACATAATTAAATAAATGAGTTGAGGAGAAAGGTTAAAGTATATAGTACGGATAAAGATGTAGTAGAGTAGATAGTAACCGTGAAGGAGGAAGAGTGTTATTCTTTTTCGAGTGGATTCAAGTTTGAACTTATAACCTATAAGTAGCTAACCGAGTGGCACAAAGTACAGAAACAAGTTCAAAAAGGAATTAGTAGGTTTGAGAACACTTTGAGAATTTTCGACATTACGGGTAAATTGGTCTTTTACTGTAAGAGAACTTTTTCCGTAATTCCTTAGCATGAGGTTGGACATCTGGATGTGATTTTGATCCACATGCCTTTTGACAGGCGTTGGAGTTACCACGAGTACGGACTGTTTTGAGACGTGTTAGAGTGTGTTTTGACTCAGGTAAGGTTTTTGGTTACACAAGTCTTTTATTTGTTAACATTATGTATTTGAAATTATGTATCACTATTGTGTAATTGAAATTGTGTATGCTCGAG
Source organism: Fagopyrum esculentum (assembly GCA_033239045.1). Classification (NCBI taxonomy): domain Eukaryota; kingdom Viridiplantae; phylum Streptophyta; class Magnoliopsida; order Caryophyllales; family Polygonaceae; genus Fagopyrum; species Fagopyrum esculentum. Next base: position 112,047,774 of record BSUD01000006.1, read on the forward strand.
TATTTCGTACACAAGGTTTTTGGTTACTCAAGTCTTTTATCTGTTAACATTATGTATTTGAAATTATGTATCACTATTGTGTAATTGAAATTGTGTATGCTCGAGTATTTCGTACACAAGGTTTTTTGTTACACAAGTTTTTCATTTATTAACATTATGTATTTGAAATTATGTATCACTATTGTGTAATTGAAATTGTGTATTAATATTGTGTATCAATATTGTGTATCATCAAAATAATACACAAAGTTTAATTAGTCCAATTGGTATAAGGGTGGGAGGGAGGGGCAACTCGTCCGTTCACTTCCCATGTGGCATCGATGCTCCTCCTAACCCGAAAGATCGTCACCTCCACCACCCACGTCCAAGTCAGCTTTTTCACAACTGAGAGCTCTATGAAAGCCTTCTCACCGGAGGACAAAAGCGACAATGTTTTTCTCCGCAAGGTCGACGACGGGCTTGGGGGAGCTGAGGCGGTGAATCCGGTGGAGGCGATAAGACGTTTCTCGGAGACCGTTGGGGAGAGCCTGAGGAAAGCCATCGAGGCGGCTGAGGAGGAGGTTGGTGTCAAAATCACCTGCCTTGTGGTTGATGCCCTAATGACGTTTGCTTGCTCGGAGATTGCGGAGGAGAAAGCGGTCAAGTGGGTGGCACTGTGGACTCCATCAGCCACCGGCCTTGTCGCTCATATGCATACTGATCAACTCCGGGAAGCCGTTGGGCCTGAGGGTACGTAACTTTCTACGTATATAGACAATGTTTTTTTTGTATATATGTATATGCATATACATATATATCAACATGCGTGCTCATTTTGAGTCATTACCATAATTTTTTTTTTTTTTGGTGAAAACCATAATTTTCTATTACACGTTTTTGTACCGATGCACGTTAAAATATATAAAAAAAAAATATTATTAGAATAATATTTTTATATACGAGTTAGTTAACTAATTTCTTGAAAACTCATATAATAACTTAAAAAACGGTTTAATAAATCTAAACGATACTTACGTGAACGTGAACGATTATTAATTTGCAGATAGGTATACTTAGATTTGGATATCATTAGAATAATTGTTTATTTTAAATGTCCTCTTAATAACTATCATTCTCCATATATGAATTTATAAATACAGAATATTGTAATAGATTAAATTTTTTACATATTGAGTTAAAGGATAAATTAGTTAATATAATTTTAAAGATGATATATTTATTTATTTATTATCGATGACATTCACTAAATCATAATTATGAAGTTATGTTATTGGGTCATGTTAAACCAATCTATCTATTTTATTTATGAAAATTACTCATGTTTGTATTTCAGGTGAAAAAACAAATTGTTCGTTTAAGAAAACAATTTTTTTAACTTTGGTTTTTGGACGCAAGTGCGGACTTAATTGAACTCAATTTTGGATACGCAATCCAAGTGCGGAATCAATTAAACTCAATTTCTGTTTCGGGACCCAAGTGCGAAATCAAATAAACTCAATTTCAATTTCAATTTCACACCCCAAATACAGAATTAATCGAACATTAGTTTTGCAGGGTGGAATTAGGGAGATAATTAAAGAAAAAATATGGGTTCGTACTATTTTGGTTAAATAATATACATCCATTAACTGAAAATTGCTATGACAACGACTCCCTTAGAGCTAGAGGTTAGAAATCACTTTTGTAGAATCGATTCTCCTTACTAACTAATCGACTCGAGCCGGGCTCGAGTCGGCCACTTTTTTACGTTCCTCCTTAACAAATATATATAGCATACGTGCCTATTTTTGTAAATAAAAGTTGTACTATTACCGTTTCAAATAATTATAGAATGTGGTCATGGATATCATTAAGTTACAGTACAGTTAGGTTTCTGACCACGATCTATTAAGTATTGCACATGAAAATGACTATACATGCGCATTGAAGTACTGTTTAAGTGTTTATTTATAATATCGAATGACTATATAGTACTGTACAGTTAGGGCATAAATTAATAATGCAAAAAAAAAAAACTATTTTGTGATATAGAATGATTAGCATGATTATATTATGATAGAAAAAAAATTTATATAATATTTTATATCAAATGTTGTGAATTTGTCCATCTTTCATTTATAAGGTTTAAAAAAAGTTCACTAAAAAAATTATAAATATATAAATTAGCGCCTATATTACAAAAAATAATAAAAAGTAAACCAGAGTTAATTTATAACCTAAATAGTTAAAGTTTTATCGTAAAAGGTGATGTATATACTATAATTAAGACTATAAGGTTTAATAAAAATTTCACCAAAAATCTTATAATTATATAAAATTAGTCTCCTATGTTAAAGTTTAATTTTTTTTAAACTGCATCCAATTTACCACAAAAAGAAAGGGTTAAGTTTATGGACATTCTTGTTGGAAAACTGTGAAGGTGGTGTTATGATATATAAAAGATGTCCTATGTCCAGTACAAGAATATTTATAAGGGTTGGCCATTGATATTAGAGCTACGGTACAGTTATGTTGTTGACATTGATTACGGTGGTTATATATATGGGTCCAATTACTCAGAGTATTGACATGTTCAAAGCTATAAATAAAATTATAATCAAATTTTAAAATGTGTTTATAATTGACTCATCTTATCTTATCTTATCTTATATCTGTTAATGTAGAGGGTTTCTTGTCACGTGTCAGCGCCACAATTCTCGAAGCCCACCAAAATATTTTTATATGTTAAATAATTAGGATATTTATCAAATATAATTAAAAACTTAATTTAAATTGAAATAGATAATTCTAGGGTTTTTTCAAAATTTTATTTTTCCGAGGTTGTTAAGTAATGTATCTCATCAAAACCGAAAGGGAGAATTTGACATACTAGGCTTTTTTGAGAATATGATTTAGTAAATGTACCCCATAATTTTTTACCACTTTCATTTAATGGTAGGTAAAAATAATTAACCCCTTTATTTTAATAAAAAAAGAATAATAGACATTAGTTAGTGTTAAGTTGTAATTACTATTACTGAATTTATTTATTTTATTTTTTTTTTTAATTTTTAATTTTTAATTTTTTTTATTTCCTGAAATAAATTTCTGGTAGGAAATTTTTCATACCGGAATTTTTATACCAGAATTTTTTTCTTACCATAATTTTTTTCATACCAGAAATTTTTTTCATAACGTCATTGTTTTACCTTTTTTTAAAATTTATTTTCTGGTATGAATTTATACCATAATTACATACCGGAAGTACATTGTACATACCAGAATTTCTTATACCAGAATTTTATTATACCAGAATTTCTTATACCATAATTTATTTATACCATAATTTTTTCATACCGGAATTTCTTATACTAGAATTTTTTTATATCATAATTTTTTTTCATACCAGAATTTTTTTTCATACCAGAATATGTTCATACCAGAATATATTCATACCGGATATGTTCATACCAGAATTTGTTCATACCAGATTGTCATACCAGAATTTATCACATGTGTATATTTTAGAAATTATTATATCATAACAGATTGTCATACCAGAATTTTTCACATACTCTATATACCACATGCTCTATATACCAGAAATTATTATACAAGACATTATTATGATACAAATTATGATACCAAAGTAAACTCCTTTCTTCTTACCCATATCGAAAGAAAAGCAACAGAAGGGTTTCTTAACCTAGATCCACCTCTTGTCAACCCAGTTCCATGGTGACAATGTTGGCCTAGGTACGTAATCATGGTGGAGTCTTCCTAGAATCATCATTCATTTTAATCCACCTTGCATTCGCTATGTGTACATCGTAGAGTTGGTGACTGCTTGGAGACTACTCTTGATAAGCCTACTGCCCATACTTCCTCCACCTGTACCCATCTTCAACCTAATCAACTTCGCTCTTTGTCCTGCCCGTACCCATCTTCCACCTGTACCCATTTTCCTTCACCCGTACCCATCTTTCACTTGTACCCATCTTTCACTTGTACCCATCTTCCTCCACCTGTACACATCTTCCGCTTGACTGCTTGGCGAAGTAGTAGTAGTTCCCGGAGTGTACGCAGGTGAGGACCCCGAGAAGTAAATCGGTGCCCGATCATCATCGATGTCGATCGGATTTGCAAAACGTCGAAATTCCGTTCTAAAATGTAGGTTGATGTCCAATGAACTCGCCGAAGTAGGAGGAGCGGTAGTGTGAGTAGCAGATCAATTGCAAACGAAGACCAACAAGGGTCAGCGTTGACATGAAGGTTAGGGACGTTGGTTGCCATGTCCGTTTTCTGATTGCCAGGGTTTGAAGGAAGAAGATCAGATACGTATAAAAAGAAGTGCGATTGGAGCGGTGGTCGGAAAGGAAAGATGGGGACAGTGTGGAAGAGGTGGTGGCGAATCGGTGTGGAAGCTTCAATAAGAAGGTCGGAGTGATGGGATTCAGGTGCAGGAGTGGTCGGAGAGGAAAGATGCTCGTTCGATTTCAAGGACGTGATGGAGAGGCGGAAGGGAGAAGAAGAGCGAGATAGAGATGTGTTATACTACGGTAAAAAAAGTGAGGTGGGGTATATTTTGTTGATTAAAAAACAGAAAAAGCCTACTTACTAGATAAGAATTAAAAAAAGCCTACTTACTAAAATTGCCCAAACCGAAATTGGTTATGATATACGTTTATTTTTTAACATCGATATTTTACGATTTAATTTTAACATCAACATTTCAAAAGAAAATTATTAAAATAAGTTGATACATTAATTATATATAATAATATATTTAAAAATATAAAATACAAACTTAAATAACCCGCACAAGGTGCGGGTATCACATTAGTATATATTATGGGAGAAGCATAAGGTGCAAATATTACACTAGTATATATTATATCATAACCAAAATTGTTTATGATATATGATTATTTTTATTCAAACTCTAAAATGTGTTCATTTTCGACTCGGTTACTAAATAAACGCGCGCTAGCCATTCTGAATATCCTCGGCTGATATTGACCACAATGTTAAGTTTGGTTTTTCAAATGAATAATGACATTGTCCTGACCATTCTCAAAGTACAAGAACATTAATAAGTGTGGGCATGGATATCATTTAATTATTATTATTAGTTAAAGTAAAGTTAGGTTTCTGACTATGATCATGTACGTATTGCGTATGAAAACTACTATACAGGCATTGAAGTACACAAACAAGACTCAGTGGATCAGTACATTCAAGGATTCCCGTCGGGCATAAGCCTCAAAGACTTACCCCACGAAATCCTCGGCGTCGACTACTCGTTCCCCGTCGCTCGAATTTTCCACCTCATGTCCCTTCACCTCACTAAGGCGGTTGCGGTCGCCGTCAACTCCTTTCCATCCCTCGAGCTGGTCTCTACGAACCTACTTGAAGCCGCTTTAGAGCATAAATCCCTATGTGCCGGACCCTATGTCCTCACAATGTCGAGTCCTCTAGCCCGCGGAGCTGACCCACAAGGGTGTCTCGCTTGGCTCGACACCCAAGCAGGAAAACCAGCGTCAGTTGTCTACATCAGTTTCGGCTCCGCCCATACACCTCCGCCAGAGGAATTCACTTCTCTGGCGGAGGCATTGACGGCGACTAGGGTACCTTTCCTATGGTCACTACCGGAGAGATTCAAACCCTACCTCCCTCTAGGGTTTGAGGAGAGTAAGATAGGCAAAGTTGTAACATGGGCCCCACAGATATCAGTACTAGGGCATCCATCTATTGGGGCCCACTTGACGCATTGTGGATGGAACTCGACCATGGAAAGCGTGGTGACTGGCGTACCTTTGATATGCCGGCCACTGGGTATCGCGGACAACAAGCTTAACGGGAGGATGGCAGTGGGGACCACGTGGGGGATCGGAATCGAGCTCGAGAAGATGACGAAGGCGGATACGACGACTGCGTTGGAAAGGATGATGTTTGGAGAGGAAGGTAGGAAGGCTAGAGAGAAGATTGGTTCGATGAAGAGACTTGCTGAGGAAGCTACTGTTGAACCTCATGGAAGCTCGGCTCAGAACTTGAGGAAGTTCATCACTATTATCACCAGCTAATCTGTTGTGATTAGTGTTAATTACAGCTGATTCTTTAGCTTGTGATGATGCTGATGAACTTTCGTGTTCATGTCTGATCCTTTCTGAAGTTTGCATGTCTTCCAAATAATGGGTTCAGATTAATTGAGTGTGTTATACTGGTATGTACTGAACTTTTTCGTTTCTGTATGTTGGTTTCTAGATTGTTGTTTGCAGGTTGCTTAATCAAGGATCATAATTATGTGTGCAAAATTATGACAATTCCAATAATGATAGTTGCTTTCAAAGATACCGATACACAATTATGAGTCGATATACGTAAATATGTTCTTACGAAATATATATAATCGTAATTTAGAACCGGCCGATTGCTTGAAAATTTTAAAAAATATTAAATTTGTAATTTTATTTATTAGAAATAAAACTTATAATTAATAGAATTAATTGTGATGAACATTTTATATATATATATAAAAGATTGATTTTAAAACAAAATCGAGATTAATAGTAAATGCATTAATTGTGACAATTAATAATTCAAATAGTTATGTCATTATATATAAATATTGGATTATTGATAACATTTTAGCAATGGTTTATCCCAAATAATTTATTTACAAAATGGTCTAAACATGCATGTATTCATATATCTAAAGAAAATTTTGTACGTTATTAAAAAAAGTTTGGTCAAATTCACTAACTAGGCCTTTTTAATATTTATTCAATTAAGAGTACCCATATCATAAACTCATTAAGTAAATATACTCTTAATACAGTAATAATGGTAAGTCAATTAAGTAAATGAACTTGCCAAAGTTGACTGGATCAAGTATGATGATAGCTGCAGCTCCTTCTTCTTCCAAAAAAATCAAGGAAAAAAGATGCAAAGCAAGAATCAGCCCCATAATTAATGACAATGGAGTCACGCTTACCTCTCATTAGGACATATCATTGCCAATGAGTTCATCTCTCATTTCACGAACATTCACAACCACATCAATGTTCCCATGACCATAAGTCAGTCCATCATAAACTCAGGGCACATACTTGATCATGCTAAGGCTCTCGACCTTTGCAGACTAGTCACAGATAAAGAGATCAAAGAGGCACTCTTCAACATAGGTGATAACAAGGCCCCTGGAACGGATGGAATAAATGCTTTCTTCTTCAAGCATTCTTGGGAAATCACTGGTCCAGACCTCACTAGGGCATTGAAAGATTTCTTCGCCTCCAAACAATTACTCAAGCAGCTCAATCATACCTCAATCTCCCTCATACCCAAAATCCCCAATCCCACAAAAACAAGTGACTACATGCCTATCTTATGCTGCAACACAGTATACAAGGTGATCGCCAAGATTATTGCTAATAGACTCAAAGATGTGCTCCCTCACATCATCGGAACTCAACAAGGCGCATTCATTAAAGGGCGGTCTATTAGGCATAATTTTCTCCTTAGCCACGAGCTACTCAAGCACTATAAAAGAGCTTCCATTTCTCCCAGGTGCACCATGAAAATTGACCTTCGCAAGGCCTTTGATAATGTTGCCCACAAGTTCATCATTGATCTGCTTC
>BSUD01000006.1:112055744-112076103 GCA_033239045.1 Fagopyrum esculentum
GGGGACCACGTGGGGGATCGGAATCGAGCTCGAGAAGATGACGAAGGCGGATACGACGACTGCGTTGGAAAGGATGATGTTTGGAGAGGAAGGTAGGAAGGCTAGAGAGAAGATTGGTTCGATGAAGAGACTTGCTGAGGAAGCTACTGTTGAACCTCATGGAAGCTCGGCTCAGAACTTGAGGAAGTTCATCACTATTATCACCAGCTAATCTGTTGTGATTAGTGTTAATTACAGCTGATTCTTTAGCTTGTGATGATGCTGATGAACTTTCGTGTTCATGTCTGATCCTTTCTGAAGTTTGCATGTCTTCCAAATAATGGGTTCAGATTAATTGAGTGTGTTATACTGGTATGTACTGAACTTTTTCGTTTCTGTATGTTGGTTTCTAGATTGTTGTTTGCAGGTTGCTTAATCAAGGATCATAATTATGTGTGCAAAATTATGACAATTCCAATAATGATAGTTGCTTTCAAAGATACCGATACACAATTATGAGTCGATATACGTAAATATGTTCTTACGAAATATATATAATCGTAATTTAGAACCGGCCGATTGCTTGAAAATTTTAAAAAATATTAAATTTGTAATTTTATTTATTAGAAATAAAACTTATAATTAATAGAATTAATTGTGATGAACATTTTATATATATATATAAAAGATTGATTTTAAAACAAAATCGAGATTAATAGTAAATGCATTAATTGTGACAATTAATAATTCAAATAGTTATGTCATTATATATAAATATTGGATTATTGATAACATTTTAGCAATGGTTTATCCCAAATAATTTATTTACAAAATGGTCTAAACATGCATGTATTCATATATCTAAAGAAAATTTTGTACGTTATTAAAAAAAGTTTGGTCAAATTCACTAACTAGGCCTTTTTAATATTTATTCAATTAAGAGTACCCATATCATAAACTCATTAAGTAAATATACTCTTAATACAGTAATAATGGTAAGTCAATTAAGTAAATGAACTTGCCAAAGTTGACTGGATCAAGTATGATGATAGCTGCAGCTCCTTCTTCTTCCAAAAAAATCAAGGAAAAAAGATGCAAAGCAAGAATCAGCCCCATAATTAATGACAATGGAGTCACGCTTACCTCTCATTAGGACATATCATTGCCAATGAGTTCATCTCTCATTTCACGAACATTCACAACCACATCAATGTTCCCATGACCATAAGTCAGTCCATCATAAACTCAGGGCACATACTTGATCATGCTAAGGCTCTCGACCTTTGCAGACTAGTCACAGATAAAGAGATCAAAGAGGCACTCTTCAACATAGGTGATAACAAGGCCCCTGGAACGGATGGAATAAATGCTTTCTTCTTCAAGCATTCTTGGGAAATCACTGGTCCAGACCTCACTAGGGCATTGAAAGATTTCTTCGCCTCCAAACAATTACTCAAGCAGCTCAATCATACCTCAATCTCCCTCATACCCAAAATCCCCAATCCCACAAAAACAAGTGACTACATGCCTATCTTATGCTGCAACACAGTATACAAGGTGATCGCCAAGATTATTGCTAATAGACTCAAAGATGTGCTCCCTCACATCATCGGAACTCAACAAGGCGCATTCATTAAAGGGCGGTCTATTAGGCATAATTTTCTCCTTAGCCACGAGCTACTCAAGCACTATAAAAGAGCTTCCATTTCTCCCAGGTGCACCATGAAAATTGACCTTCGCAAGGCCTTTGATAATGTTGCCCACAAGTTCATCATTGATCTGCTTCAAAGCCTTGGCTTCAATGATACATTTATATCATGGATCAAAGCATGCATCACCACAACATCCTATTCTATCAACGTCATCGGCTACTATGAAGGATTCGTCAAAGGCACCAAAGGACTTAGGCAGGGATGCCCCCTATCCCCCTACCTCTTCACAATTGCAATGGAGTTTCTCTCGATAATCTTTCACGAGAAAACCTCCAATCCGGACTTTAATTACCATCCCAAATGTATCCAAACCCGCACCACCCACCTCATCTTTGCAGATGATCTGCTCCTCTTTTGTAGAGCCGATACAACCTCGGTTCACATTCTCAAGAATGGGATTAATGACTTCACTTCCTCTTCAGGCCTTGAAACAAACTGGGATAAGTCAGCAATATTTTTTCGAGGAATCACGAACCAAGACCAAACCACCATCGCTATAGCTAATGGGTTCACCATAGGAAAACTCCCCGTAACCTACCTCGGTCTCCCCCTTGGATCCAGCAAGCTTAAAAAATCTGATTATTCCCCTCTTATACATAAAATCACCACAAAAATCTCCTCGTGGAACTCAAAGAATGTCACATATGTAGGGCGCCTTCAAATAATTAGATCAATACTCTTCGGTATGCAAAACTACTGGTGCAATGTCCTACTTCTTCCTCTTTCTATTGCAGGTACAATCAAGTCCTTACTCCGCACCTTTCTATGGTCAGGAACATCGAGTACTAAGAAGAGCATGGTAGCATGGATAAAAGTCTGCAGACCTTTGAACGAAAGAGGCCTAGGCTTGTAGGACATGAAAGTATGGAACACAAAGAGCATTGCAAAAATTATCTACAATTTGGACAACTACAATGAAGACAACCCAAGCTTATGGTGTCAATGGATCCATGCCAACACTCTCAAGAACGACACCATTTGAAATGCTACCCCCTCACCTTCCACAGTGCTTCTTGGCGTGCCATACTCCAAGTACGGGACAAACTCCTAACCAAAGGGACGCCAACTCAACTCAAAGCTCTAATGATCGACAGGAATCACAAATACCAAAGCAAAGACATCTACAACCTACTCAGAACAGTTGTCCCTCTTCTCCCATGGAATGTTACTATATGGGGAAAACTCAACCCCCCTCGTTGCAGCTTCATAACGTGGCTCGCTGCTCTCGGAAAGCTACAAACCAACACTAAGCGCTTCCAATGGGGAAGCACCAACAACAAGATATGCCCTGTATGCAACCTCTATGATGGAACAGAAGACCACGTCTTCCTTCACTATCCCAGCTCAAAAACTACCCTGGACATCATCCTCAATTGGCTTCTCGTCACTCCACGGCACCAAACTATCCTAGGATAGCTTGAATGGTTCGGATCCTCCAACAAGCAAAGCTTCAAGACTCAACTCTATATAGCCACCTTCACAACATTCATCTACCACATATGGAGGAGCCGTAATGATCTCATCTTCAATCGCACCACCACCAATCCGGTCTCCATTTCTCACAAGATAATGACTCACATTAAGCTTCTTGCTTCCTCGAAGTGGACCAATCACTCACCAACAAGCAATCAATGGATGAACTTTCTCCAAATCAACTAGCTTGGCTAGCCTAGATCTCCTTTAGCTACACTCGTTTTACCTCGCTATATCCCAAATGTAACTCTTCACTATGTCCCTTACCTCATTGTAACTCTTTTCCAAATCATAACACGTAAAACCCCTCGGTTTCAAAAAACAAACAAACAATTGGAGTGGTAAAAATTAGAAGGGTCTACAAAACAAAAGAACATAAAAAAGAGACTACTTCACCAAATTCTTTCAAAAAGTTTCTCTAAGCTATATGAATAGACTCATGCTATTTATGGGTTTATAATATGTTTATAAGTTATTAAAAAATTTCTCTAGAAATTTTCAATGTTTTGTGCGGATTTATTAACTGCCAACGAATATTTGGATAATCAAGTTAAACCGGAAACAAAAACTTATATCCTAATATGAATTTTAAGTCATATCAAATTGGATACTTATTCACGGATATTCGGATTATATATTTGATCGAGTTAAAACTTAATATTTGAATATGCATTTTTTCCTTTCTTTATTAGAATTTTTTTTATAAATAGTAATCCAAAGTAAAACAAAATAATCTAAATTAAGGTGTATGAATATTTTTTTAATTAACTAAAATAAATTTTCTTTGTGACATACGGATTTCCGTTTTGTACAAAAATTATGACTCGTCTTCGATCCAAAGGAGAAATATTTATTGATCGGATTAAAAGGAATAACACCATAACAATTTTTACGGATTTCGTTTGTAATGTTTGTATGGGTTTATTAATTCCAAACTAATATTTGGATAATCAAGTTAAACCGGACACAAAACCTAATACCCTAATATGACTTAAGTCATATCAAATCGGACAATTATTCAGTGATATTCAAGTTATATGTTTGTCGTGTTAAAACTTAACATTTTTATATGAATTTTTTCCTTTCTTCATTAGAATTTTTTTTTATAAATAGTAATCTAGTTTCAAACAAAATAATCCAATTTAATGTGTATGAATATTTTTTATTAGTCAAAATAAATTTTCTTTAGACATGGATTTCTGTTTTATACAAAAATTATCCGTATTTAATCCAAAGGATAAATATTGTAATATCCGGAAAATTTATTTTCCGTTTAATACCCGATCAAACCGGATTTCGATATGCTAACCTCTCCTCATTCTAGAAAATGTTTTACATTATAAAAATTTTATCAAAATTCTATCATTTTTATGTAACTTAATTTGCATAAAAGAATAAAATATGTAAACTGAATAACATTTACGTAAAATTTAAAACCGAAGAGTAGTTACGTATAATATAATGACTCACTTTGCAGCCCATCACCTAACTGGATGAGCAGGCCCATCAGATCAGGCCCATTAAATACGATTTCCGGCCAGCCCACACCTTAACCCTAAACCCTAATTAATTAACCTAATCTAAATTTAACCTAATAAAATTATCTTCCTAACCTATCTATCGGCTGAAACTGCGCAACCGTATCGTTCCCTTCCTCTCCCTTTTGCACGATCGACAAGAGTAGCCCTAGTGAAGCAGCCGACCCAACCCAGCCTTCGAGCCTTTCGACAACCAGCCATCCAGTCCGGCGCAGCATCCACCAGCACGCCTGATCGAGCCGCCTTCCGTCGACCGCCCAGACATCGCCGGAACCCTTGTAAGTCGCCGCCTTCTTCCCCCTCGCTGCTCACCTTCCCTTCCCTTATCCATTTCGGAACTCACTCGCAAACGTCCGGCGTCTCGCATCAGTGCAGGGCCGACCACCAGTGAAGGTTGTCCGACCGCCAGCCTCTAGCGTCGTCGCCGCCGCTGTTGCAGAAGGTAAGCCTCTATGCCTCCTATCCGCCACCTTCCTTCTGTTTACACGTTACAGCGTACCGATGGCTTCCCCATTGCCTACAGTACCATCCGGAAGACGAGTCGGTGACGAAGCCTTCCTCTAGACCGGGTGGCGCACCATCGGACTGCTCTTCTCGTGTTCTGCATCCCTCTCCTTTTTCGTGACATAGTATGTACGGTGAGTATCTCTCCGCATCGGTATACTGCAGTTCAGGCATATGTAGTTTCACATAAGTTTAAGGCTATGGATGGGCATAAGCAATATATGAATGTCAGGGATATGAATGTATATAAACACAGGGTTGTACCTCTATGGAGTAGAATACGCATATATACATAAAATTTGATACAAATTAAGAAAGTACAGCTATATATGTATATGTGCACTACCGAGTACTAAATGTGAGGGTATAAATATATATATATAAATAAATTGGAGTTTTTGAGAGATATATATTTATATAATTTTATATATATAAGGATGTATATAGTTATATATGTGGGTATATATAAATCAGTGCGAGATGGATATATATGTATGTAGGCATACCGAGTAGTTACATAATTAAATAAATGAGTTGAGGAGAAAGGTTAAAGTATATAGTACGGATAAAGATGTAGTAGAGTAGATAGTAACCGTGAAGGAGGAAGAGTGTTATTCTTTTTCGAGTGGATTCAAGTTTGAACTTATAACCTATAAGTAGCTAACCGAGTGGCACAAAGTACAGAAACAAGTTCAAAAAGGAATTAGTAGGTTTGAGAACACTTTGAGAATTTTCGACATTACGGGTAAATTGGTCTTTACTGTAAGAGAACTTTTTCCGTAATTCCTTAGCATGAGGTTGGACATCTGGATGTGATTTTGATCCACAGGCCTTTTGACAGGCGTTGAAGTTACCACGAGTACGGACTGTTTTGAGACGTGTTAGAGTGTGTTTTGACTCAGGTAAGTCCTTGCGACTTACTTAGCCAGTTTATGGATATTAGTTGAGTGATAGTGGTTGTGTGTGCTATGTGCGTGTTTTAATAATAATAACTTGTTAGGACGACCGTTATTATTATGTTTAAGGCCCAAGTGTATGTATAACAGGCCGTGACATCACTGCCCAGCTCTGACAGGAGACTGGGAGGTTCTCTATACCCAGACCAGGCAGGTACAAGGTGAGATGCATCGGATCCATTCCTGATGGTTACACGGGGGCGGAGGCGAGGTTTGGGAATCCCTCGTGTCACAACATAAGTATCATTAGCGTGAAAGAGTAACTTAATTCAAGATAATAAAACGGACTTGTTTGAAAGCATGATGAGTGTTTATATTTTTTTGTGTGTGTTTGTGCTGCTATTATTCTGCTAATATTTAGATAACTAGCTAACGGTTCCTCTTGTTGTGTTTTAGATTTACCGCAGGTTAGACCAGCAGCTGAGTGATCCGGAAGTAGTGGTCAGCCGGGTCTCCGTACTCCTTAGAGTGGGGGTTGGGAGTTGTGTTTGTCTTTTCTTTCTTTTGGTTAAGACAGTCGTTTGTTTCTTTGGTTTAAGTATATTAGGCTGCTAGACAGTATTGCATTCACTACCCTTAAAATACTATTTTTTTATGAATTTCGGTTTCTTTATTTGTGTCTTGTTGCAAGATCCTAGTAATGTTGTTGTCAAACTGAGGTCGGGACCCATTGTGAGGTCCTAACCAGTAACGTTCCTCGAGTTCTGAGAATTCGGGGTGTTACAACATGATATCAGAGCCAGGTTGGCAACAATGACACTTGAAATCTTCTGAAAGACCGAATAAGTTTTAAGCAGAACCCGAAAAGGGGTCTGAGTTTTAAAAAGAGAATTTTGGTTTTTAAATGCATGCATAGTCTGGTTGGGTATAGAAAAGTACGGCTGACCACCACTACTACCGCGGATCTCAGTATGTTTAGTTTGAACTTTAGGTTTACTGTAGTTGGACTTTTAGCTTGTTTATAAAGATATGTTATATAGATAGGTATATGCCGAAGATTAGTAGAATTTATAGTTACAGTACGCCCTTAATGGAGATAACAGTTTGAGATCCTCATTCAGTTGGCACACCTAAGTTTTTGAAGAGTGTCAATGTTAGCATGAAATATTGTGATATTTTAGGCACGTTTTCTAATCGTATTTGATTCATATTGATAGTCTTTGATTGATCTTTGCGCATATATGAGCTAGTATTGCCTACATTGTCGATATGGATGTCTACACTAGTTCTATGTTGATTATAGGTAATTTGGAGCTATTTCCGAACGAAATCGAGCAAAGGAGAGTTGAGTTGATATGTCCATAGATCGAGGACACTTTTTGGAAGCAAATTGGAGTATTAGATTGAGGAATGCACGAATGAAGGGAAGAATCACGTTCTTGCCATAAATTACGGCCGTGGATTTTGAGTCAGAATTCGATGTTCATTCCAGGGGATATTACGGTCGTGGAACTAACCGTAATTGTTTCCACGCCCTAGAATTACGGTCGTGGAATCTTCCACGACCGTGATCTTGGCGAATCTTTTCGCCACACTTCGAAGCCATGATCTTTTGAAGAATGGGCCGGGCCGACACTTTGCCCTGCATTATAAAAAGACGGAAGAAAGGAGATTCCGTCATGCCTGCTTAGCATTCTGGCACGCTCGCTTACCCTCGCTTAGCAATCGACGCTAAGGATTAACGCTTCCTCATTTTGGAGGCAATTTCGGAGATCTCATTGGAGATCAAAGTTCGCATTGAAGAGTTGTTCAAATCTCGCACTTTCAGTGGAGATTGTTGTTGTGATCTTCGGATTGGTGGAAGATCGAAGTTCTTGGAAGATTTGCAAGAAGATCTCTCTTCTTGTTTAGGTTTGATTTGAAAACGGATTGACATCCCGTTTCTCTTCTTTCCTAGGATTGTGATTGTTTACCTTGTTTTGAATCTTTTGATAAACGTTTGTTGTGATCTTGAGATTCATTTGAAGATTATTGATAGTTCTTGAAAGTTTTCATCTTTTATTCCTTAATTCTTGAATTAATATCAAAATGACCGTTATTGGCTAAAAACCCTTAACAATTCTAAGGTGAAGGGTTGATAGTTGTGGCATAGGTGATGATAGATCGATCGCAAACAGATTAGACCCTAAGAGTTAGAGAGAATCGTCGACAACCTAAAATTACGGGCAGTTCTTGAGTTCCACGACCGTGGAATCTCAAGATCCAACCGTAATTTCCCTCTAGTTTACGAGCCTGCTTTTACTTTAATCCAAAGTTAAAGATTTGTTTTAACTTAGTTTAGACTTGTCTTTTCTAGGTGGTAGTGAAGCCTCAACAACCTCTACCTCGATTGTGAGCCTCAACAACCTCAATCGGATAAGTTAGTCTTGATCTTTAGGTTATAAGTTTGGGTATTTGACACTAATCCTCGTCTTTAGTTTCTTTCTATATTGAGCCTCAACAACCTGTATAGGGAGCATCCTTTAGGTGAGTTACATAAGGTTTTTGGAACCTCAACCGTACGATTACCTTACATTAGTATACCTTTGCATATCTCTACTCTGTCTTTACATCATTAGTATATCTTGAATCTATTGCCGCAACTGGATACCTGGATCTTTAGGGTTGTTGTTTTCCCAATATTTGCATAACTCCCATATTTACTGCTTGATAACCTGAAATCGAATTTGTTCCCACCCAAATCCCTGTGTTCGATACTCTGGAATTCTTGCTTAGCTACCTCGATCCGTACACTGCGGGTTCGCTGCTTGATTCTAGTTTTATAAATTTAAAGCTTATTTGCACACACCTCTAGGGGCGAACAAGTTTTTGGCGCCGTTGCCGGGGATTTGGTTTCGGCCGAATTCGGTAACCGGTTGTCAAGCTTGGGAGCTTGCTCTCGTTATTTGATATTGTTTTGAGTGTATGCGCAGGTCTAGGAACACCGAAGATCTCTTACCTCTTAATCAAGAGCTAGAGAAAACCTTGAGACAAAAGCGCAAGGAAAAGAAGATGACCGAAGGAAACGAACGTGATTTCCAAGCGGAGCTAACAGAGAAGGAAGCTCAACTCCGCTGGAATGAAAATCTCCGCCGGGATGAGATGGAGCGACATCAATCCCAAGTTAACGCTCTACAGGATCAGATGTTCCAGATGGGATTACAAATGAGCGAGCTTAAGGATAAATTGATCAAGAAAACCTCAAGGACAACATCAAGGTCTAGAAGAAGAAGAGGTCATTCATCCGCCGATGATAGTGACTCTTCCATGCCACCGTTAGAAGAGATTGATCCCACGGTCAATGTGAATCCTTTCAATCCACGAGAAGCTGCAAATCGTCGCACTCTACCCAGGAATGCGAGAGTCGAACGCGTGGATGATGAACCAAGAACTCTTGGCCAACGAATGGATCCAACACAACAACCACGCCGTTTGGGCGTGAACTTTGATGCTGAAGATGTACAAGGGTTTAGCTTCAACCCTCAAGTTATTACCCTTGTTCGCCAAAGTCAGTTTGGCGGTACAAGTACCGAATCTCCACACCAGCACTTACAGAACTTCGAGTGCATGATGGAGACAATGAGACCGAAGAGCGCCACTACCAACAGCTACAAGCTTAAACCTTTCTTCTTCTCTTTGAAAGGGAAGGCGCTGTCTTGGTATCAAGCTCTTCCTAATGGGAAACTAGACACGTGGGAAGACCTTTCTGCGGAGTTTCTCACTAAATTCTTTCCGCCTTCCAAAACAGCGGAACTTAGAGGTAAGATTAATGCTTTTTCTATGAGACCTAACGAAAGTTTGTTTCAATCTTGGGAAAGGTTCCAGGATTTACTCTTGGATTGCCCTCATCATGGCATATCCAAGCTTGCCTTGCTGGAAATTTACTACAAAGGGTTGGATGCGGGAACGCAATTCAACCTCCAATCCCTCTCATGTGGAACGTTCATAGACATGAGGGAAGATGATGCTTGAGACTTCATTGAGAAGCAAGCAAGAGTCATAGAGAAGTATTCCCACCGGAAAGTGGAGGGAAATCGTGTGGAGCAAGGAGCAAAGCTCACACATGAAGCTCAAAATCAGATTTTCTCCCTCAACAATGAAATCAAGGAGTTGAAGGAGACTATCAAGACCAACTTCCCAAAGCAACAAGGGAAGGATGTTGGTTATTTGGGCAACAACAACAATGGCAGTGATAACACCAACCGCAACAACAACAATAGCCGGAACAATAACCGGAATAACAATTGGAATGGAAACAACAACAACCGGAACAACAACAATTGGAACAACAATCGGGGTTCAAACAACAACAATTGGCGCTCCAATCAACAGAATTCCGGTAACTCCTATCCTTCCAGTTCTAATTCACTAACTCCACCTTCCTCTTCCTCTACTCCTTTGAAAAGCCAGGGGCAATCATCTAATGGAGGAAACACTTCGGGAAAGGAGAAGCCAGATCCCATGTTGGAAACTATCTTGGGAAAGCTTCAAGGGTTGGAGAACCACATCATCAAGGTTGATGATCAAGTTTCTAAGGTTAACAAAGCTCAAAAGGTTTTGGAAAACCAAATGTTCAACCATGCGGAAGAAGTTCCTAGAAATCTAGGGAAACTTCCAGGAAAGACGGAGGACAACCCTAAAGGAAGGGTGATGGCGATTACAACTAGGAGCGGAGTGACTACCACCGATCCGCAGCCTACGTTCGTTGAAGTCCCCGTAGAGAAGGACAAAGAAAAGGGGAAGGAGAAGGAAGACGTCTACGTCCCTCCAGTAGCTTACAAACCTCCCCTGCCGTTCCCTCAATCTAGAGTGCGAGCGCGCCTAGACAAGCAATTCGGTAAGTTCATAGAACTCATGAGCAAGCTGCATATTAATATACCCTTCATTGATGCTATTGTAGGTATGCCAGCTTATGGCAAGTTCTTGAAGGAACTCCTCTCTAACAAGAGGAAGCTAGAAGATTTTGGAGAAGTCAAGATGAGTTCGGATTCTTCGGATCTCATCAAGACGATGAAGGAGAAAATGCCCCCAAAACTGAAGGATCCGGGGTCATTTTGCATTCCCATTGGAGTGGGAGAGGTCACATATGACGCTTTATGTGACTTAGGAGCAAGTGTGAGCATCATACCACTTGCGTTGTGCAGGAAGATCGGTTTAGGCGACCCTAAACCGGTGAAGATGACGTTATACATGGCGGATCGATCCATTACTCGTCCCGTCGGCGTTGTAGAAGACGTCCCGGTCAAGCTAGGTAAATTCTTTGTTCCCATTGATTTTGTCGTGCTTGACATTCCTGCAGATAGTCCGGTCCCGATCATACTCGGAAGACCGTTTCTTGCAACCTCCGGCTGCATAGTCGATTGCAAGAATGGAAGACTCGCTTTTGACATTGGAGAAGAGAAAGTAGAGTTCGTTCTTTCCACTCTAGTGAAGGAACCAATCTTTGACGAAGATATCTACGATATCCAAGGTGAAGAAGATTTATCTAGGGAGGAAGTAAGTGCGATTCTCTTTAACGATCCTCTACAAAAGGTTATCACTATGAGTCTAACCAATGAAGGAGAAGAAGAAGAGTGCAAAGAGGAAATTGAAGCCTTGGAAGCACAAGAAGAGATGCATGAAGTGGAGTTTGAAAAACTCCACGATGAGGCTGAGAATACTAGAATCCACGGTCATACTCTGTATTCCACGACCGTGGATTCCACGACCAAAATCGACCTCCATTCCAGAGGATATTACGGCCGTGAAACAACAGAGGAAACCGTAATTTTGACCGTGGAAGAGGGTGATCGGTGTACTCCTTCCACTTCTTCAAATTCTTCTCCAACCCACTCAACATCCTTAGAAACTTCTAAGGAAACATCGGAAGCCCCTCAAGGATCATTGGAAGCTCCGAAAGCAATGGAACTCAAACCTCTTCCTACTCATCTAAGGTACGCTTTTCTAGGATCTAATTCTACCTTTCCGGTTATCGTTAGTTCCGAATTAAGCATAGATGAACATGATCAGCTCATGATTGTCCTTAGAAAACATAGAAAAGCCATAGGCTACACTATTGAGGACTTAGTAGGCATTAAACCCTCCCTATGCATGCATAAGATACTAATGGAGGAAGACTTTAGAACTTCAAGACAACCTCAAAGGCGGTTAAATCCGACCATGAAGGAGGTTGTCAAGAAGGAAATCCTTAAACTTCTTGATGCAGGTATCATCTATCCTATCTCCGATAGCAAGTGGGTGAGCCCGGTTCAAGTGGTTCCGAAGAAGGGAGGAATGACGGTCATCACCAATAAGAACAACGAACTCATTTCTACCCGAACCGTGACTGGATGGCGAATGTGTATAGACTACCGCAAGCTCAACAATGCAACGCGGAAGGATCACTTTCCATTGCCATTCATCGATCAGATGCTTGAAAGGTTAGCACAACATTCATACTTTTGCTACCTTGACGGTTATAGTGGCTTCTTTCAGATTCCGATACATCCGGATGATCAAGAGAAGACCACATTCACGTGCCCTTGGGGTACGTTCGCCTATAGGAGAATGCCGTTCGGGCTTTGCAACGCCCCAGCCACTTTTCAACGGTGCATGATGGCCATCTTCTCCGAATACGTAGAGGAAATCATGGAAGTCTTCATGGACGACTTCTCCGTTTACGGTTCCTCCTTTAACGATTGTCTTTCTAACCTTTCTCTTGTTTTGCAAAGATGTGAAGACACTAACCTAGTTCTTAATTGGGAGAAGTGTCAGTTTATGGTTAAGGAAGGAATCGTGTTAGGTCACTTAGTCTCTAGTAGAGGGATAGAGGTAGACAAGGCTAAGATAGAGACCATAGAGAAACTTCCTCCCCCAATTTCGGTGAAAGGGATAAGAAGCTTCCTAGGACATGCTAGATTCTATAGACGTTTCATTAAAGACTTTTCTAAGATATCAAAACCTCTCACTAATCTATTGATGAAGGATGCGGTTTTTGAGTTTTCGCAGGAATGTTCGGATGCGTTTAAAACCATTCGGCAAGCTCTAATCTCAGCGCCTATTATCCAACCTCCGGATTGGACTCTCCCCTTCGAGATTATGTGCGATGCTAGTGACGTAGCCATTGGAGCTGTTCTTGGGCAACGAAAGGAAGGACGGACCCACGCCATATACTACGCTAGCAAGACGCTAGACGAAGCTCAGCTCAACTACGCCACTACAGAAAAGGAATTTTTAGCCATTGTCTACGCTATTGACAAGTTTCGCTCTTATCTTGTAGGTGCAAAGGTGATTATCTACACGGATCATGCTGCGATCCGGTACCTCCTTGCGAAGAAAGATGCGAAGCCAAGGCTGATTAGATGGATTCTTCTCCTACAAGAATTCGATCTTGAGATCCGCGACAAGAAAGGCTCGGAAAACTCTGTTGCGGATCATTTGAGTCGTCTAACACATCTAGGGGACGACCATTTACCCATTGATGACTCCTTCCCGGACGAACACCTACATATCATAGAGGAGTGCATCAAGGTAGTCTCCAAAGGTAACGAACCATGGTTTGCTGATTTCGTTAACTATTTGGTTTGCCAGGAGATACCACCCGGACTGTCATACGCACAAAAGAAGAAGTTCTTCAAGGACGTCCGGGAATATTATTGGAACGAGCCTCTCCTCTTTAAGAGAGGTCCGGATGGCATCATTCGGCGATGTGTGCCGGAAGATGAGATGCAAAGTGTCATCCGCCATTGTCATTCGCTACCTTGTGGAGGACACGCTAGTTCGAACAAAACTAGCGCAAAGGTATTGCAATCTGGATTCTATTGGCCTACTTTATTTAAAGATGTGCAATCCTTTGTCTCTTGTTGCGATGCTTGTCAAAGAACAGGCAATATTTCTAGAAGGAACGAGATGCCCCTCAACAACATCCAAGAGGTTGAGATTTTCGACGTTTGGGGAGTCGATTTCATGGGACCATTCCCATCTTCTTGTGGAAACCAATACATATTATTGGCGGTGGACTACGTTTCTAGGTGGGTGGAAGCAATTGCCTCTCCCACAAATGATGCCATGGTGGTGATCAAGTTCTTCAACAAGACCATTTTCCCGCGATTCGGGACGCCAAGGACGATCATTAGTGATGGAGGTTCTCACTTCATAGCCCGTCGCTTTGAAGCTCTTCTAGCCAAATATGGGGTTACTCACAAGATCGCTACCCCTTACCATCCACAAACGAGTGGACAAGTTGAGATCTCAAATAGGGAGATCAAGGGAATTCTAGAGAAGACGGTTTCAAGGACTAGGAAGGATTGGTCCTTGAAACTAGATGATGCATTATGGGCGTACCGGACTGCGTACAAGACTCCCATAGGAACCACACCATACAACCTTGTGTATGGGAAGTCTTGTCACTTGCCGGTAGAGCTGGAGCACAAGGCGTTTTGGGCTGTCAAGTGGCTGAATTTCGGCATGAAGGAAGCGGGAGAGAAGCGTCTCCTAGACATCAACAAGCTGGATGAACTCCGTTTAAACGCCTACGAAAACGCTAAGATCTACAAGGAAAGAGCAAAGCGTTGGCATGATAAGCATATCATTCCAAAGGACTTTGAAGAAGGAGATCAAGTTCTCCTCTTCAATTCGAGACTTCGCCTCTTGCCAGGTAAGTTAAAATCTCGTTGGACTGGACCTTTTCTAATTAAGCGTATTTTCCCCCATGGTGCAGTTGAAGTATGGGGTGAAGCTAGCGGAAGTTTTAAGGTGAACGGCCAACGACTCAAGAAGTATACGCCGGAACTCCAAGCTGAGGAGTTTGCACCTACCGCATTCGAATAGGTACGACAATGGTCTAGCTACGGACCTTAAACAAAGCGCTTCTTGGGAGGCAACCCAAGGTATTGCATTCTCGTTTTTGTTTTCGATTCATAGTTTAGTTTAGAATAGACGTTTTCGCTTTATTTTTGTCTCGATCTCCTCCGGTATGTTCGTGTTTTTGGTTGTAGGATCGATAGAAAAGGAGAAGGGAAGGATAATGTCGAAGAAAAGTGACGAAATTTGGACTTTGAAGCTTTACAGAAGGTTCCACGGTCTAAATTACGGTCGTCATAGCTACAGTGGCCGTAATTTTCAAAAGCCTGTGAAAAATCATCAAAACCACGGTTCCGTACACTTCCACGGCCGTGGAACACCCCGACAGACCGTGATTTTTGGAAATTTTGCCGGCCACTATAAAACCCACATTCTTCACACACTTAACCAAAATTTCCCAATTCCATGACCTAGAAACCGAAAACCCGCAGCCACTTCAAATTCTTCGTTTCCTAATCGTTTTCAACGATTCTTCTTCCTAAACTGCAGCAAATCCAACCACGAACAAGATCCAAGCAACAAATCGAGTAGAAATCGATCAACCAACGCGCATTTTGGATTTTTCAATCCGAAAAAGAGGTTACTTCTTTCTTCTCAATTCTCGCGGATTTGGTTCGTTTTTGCTATAGAACTCTAGGAAGAACTGACAAAGATTGGAAGGAATTAGATTAGGACTGCTTATTGTGGTGATATTTGGTGAATTTGCTGAGATTCACGACATTCTGTGACGAATCACGGTCTCTGGAGGTTCCACGGCCGTGGTTTCTGTAGAACAGCCCGTAATTTTGAACAGAATGGACTTTGTGAGGAGAATGTCGGGAAGGATAAAGGAGAAAAAAGGGGAGCAAAGTAAGAAAAGGAAAGGGAACCCCTCCACCTCTAGGGCACCACCACCCTCATCCCCCTCACTAGCATCCTCACCTTCACCTCCATCTTCACCACCTCACCCTAGCATCCCAACCATACATGAGAACCACCTAGCTGCATTTGAAAGGATAGAGAAGAGGGCAGTGATTGGCCCTAGGTATTTGTTGTTGGAGGATCTACATCCTCTCAACATAGTTGATGACCTCACATGGCTCTTGGATAGAGCCGGCTTGCTAGTCTTCACGAACATTCGTGAAGACACTTATGAGGAGATTACCCGAGAGGTTGTGACATCCTTCGAGCACAGCCATGTTGATAGGACCGTCTCTTTCCGTCTCATGAATCGAGACTATCACCTTAGTATTGTTGAGTTCGGGACCATTTTCGGGTTCCATGAGACCTATAACGGTCGACTTCCTAGAGGTGTTTCCGCCAGGGACTTTTGGGCGGAAGTAGCTATGATTTACGCCGACGAGGACCGTTGGCAACCAGCTGATACCAAGGCTAGATTGATGTACCATCTAGCCTTGAAGATAGCTCACCGTGTTCTTTCGGAGTGTCTCTTTCCTAGGACGGAGACGCCCCAAAAGATCAAGACGGATGAGCTATTCCTTCTTTACGCTATGCTTTATGGATGCCGCGCAGATTGTGCTACTCTTTTGGCGGCGACGATGAGTAAACTTAAGAATAAGTCGAAGGGGAACATTGGGTATGGTGGGATAGTGACCCACATTGCTAGGACACTAGGGGTGGATTTTTCAGCTTGCACACGTATACCGGCGGTTCCATTAGGGCTACATGCTTTTATGGTTAGGGGACTCATCTTCCCCACACATAGAGGTCCGCCTTATGCGGGCATGCCCTGGGAGAGTAGGACGGGTAGGGGCATTGAGTGGCTGCCAGAGTATTCCATTGTGGCGGGACGCCACAATTGGAAGGAGACGTTCGCTGCGATGCATGCGAACAGGCTTGTAGCTCCCCCTTACGTTCCACCACCGGCTGAGGATGAGGAGGACATGGGAGAGCAGTACGAGAGTGGTGGAGGAGCGGAGCAGGAGTTCGGCACGTTTCCGGATCAGCCGGAGGCGGCCCCGGATGTACCTAGGCGCTCTCCACGCCCAGCTAGAGCTTCAGGCTCGTCATCTCGCCGCGCTAGCGTGAGTGAGAGGCCCACGTGGATGACTACACCTCCCACTTGGTACGACACACCCCCTCCTTGGTCCAGGGCGCAGCCAGCAGCACCACCAGCACCACCACCACCGCCAGCACCAGCAGATGCCCCCGCATGGTATGATCACGCCCCGGGATGGTATGAGAGGATGCCGGATTGGGCTACCGGACTTTCAGAGAGAGTCGGAGCACTAGAGATCCGGGCGGATGCTAGAGACGGACGCTTAGACGACCTTGACCACATGATGAGGGACGTCTACCGCCAGCAGTTTGGGCGGTTCTATGATCCGAGTTTCTCTCCATTCCCACCTCCACCGGCGCCGCAGTGATTGATGACCGGACCGCTCGTTTTTAGACATTCCCGCCACCACTTGTGAGTTTCTTTTTCTTTTCTTTCTTTTGTTCTTTCTTGTGAACATTAGGGACAATGTTCGTCCTAAGTATGGGGTGGGATGTACTAAATGTTTGTAATAACTCTACTCTATATGTTGCTTTCATTCCGAGACTATCATTGCATGTTCATTATGTGTTACACGTTTTATTTTTGCATTGCATGAAAAAGAACTTTAAAAACCCATAAAAACTGAAAAATTTTGAAAATTTTTGTGCTTCTAATGAATTGAGATGATTTCCATGATAATCACTACTTGCGAATTGAGTTTGATGACGATTGCATGCTTAAAAGGATGGTAAATCGAAAAGAATTTGAATGAATGAATTCTACCTCTTTTGCAAGTTTTATAATGTGAAAACGTTGCCTAAATCATGTTTAGAAATCAAAGTTGAAATCACATTATAAGTTCCTATACTTCTTGTTGAAATGATTAAGGCAATTCGATACTTTCTTTCTTCTTTCTTTGATCATCTAGCTCCTCATTGAAATATTAGCCTCCCTTACCTATCCGGAAACTTGGAAAAGTGAATGAAAAAGGCATGTTTGATGTGGGAGGGCCATGAGAGCAATTATTTGCAATCAATTGAATAGAAAGAAATTATAGGTTTGGGGAAGTCAATCATGGCGGTGAGTAACTCGGCACCATTCACATAGCCGGGTGTTTGTGTCTTGCCAAAGTCGGATTGAGCGATATTCCTAGCGGATTATGGTATGTGCGCTAAGGGTTTGAGGCATCTCTTGCAAAATTTGAGAAACGCCGATCTCCTAGGCTTCGGTTTTTGTGCACCTCTATCCATAACTCCAAAAGTAAAGTCGAAAAATGAAAAGAAGAGAGCGAAGCTCTAAGTTGAAGTGTTGCGGGAACCGCGTAAGAAGAAGAAGGTAGTTGTCCACTTTCCCGGATTTATGCACCACTTCCCCTTAAAGTTTTCCCTTCCCTTCCATACTCTAGACCTTTTCTTTGAAAGTCCTTAAGATCAAAAGAATGTTATATGACTTGGTGATCTAAATTGAAGTTCTTATGATTGATTTTGATAAAGTTTGAAGGTTATGATGCTTGTTTAGAGGTTAAATTGATTCATAAACTCTCTTTGTTTTTTTTACTATTTGATTTAGCGTGTGAAAGTTTGATGAACGATTGAAGCAAGGTTTGAGAATGATCTATTCTTTAGAAATCACATTCACCAAAAGAAGGTACACATATTTCATCCTAACTCTTGTTTTAAACTTTTTGAAAGACCTTGCTTAGGGACAAGCAAGTGTTAAGTATGGGGTTATTTGTTAGCATGAAATATTGTGATATTTTAGGCACGTTTTCTAATCGTATTTGATTCATATTGATAGTCTTTGATTGATCTTTGCGCATATATGAGCTAGTATTGCCTACATTGTCGATATGGATGTCTACACTAGTTCTATGTTGATTATAGGTAATTTGGAGCTATTTCCAAACGAAATCGAGCAAAGGAGAGTTGAGTTGATATGTCCATAGATCGAGGACACTTTTTGGAAGCAAATTGGAGTATTAGATTGAGGAATGCACGAATGAAGGGAAGAATCACGTTCTTGCCATAAATTACGGCCGTGGATTTTGAGTCAGAATTCGATGTTCATTCCAGGGGATATTACGGCCGTGGAACTAACCGTAATTGTTTCCACGCCCTAGAATTACGGTCGTGGAATCTTCCACGACCGTGATCTTGGCGAATCTTTTCGCCACACTTCGAAGCCATGATCTTTTGAAGAATGGGCCGGGCCGACACTTTGCCCTGCATTATAAAAAGACGGAAGAAAGGAGATTCCGTCATGCCTGCTTAGCATTCTGGCACGCTCGCTTACCCTCGCTTAGCAATCGACGCTAAGGATTAACGCTTCCTCATTTTGGAGGCAATTTCGGAGATCTCATTGGAGATCAAAGTTCGCATTGAAGAGTTGTTCAAATCTCGCACTTTCAGTGGAGATTGTTGTTGTGATCTTCGGATTGGTGGAAGATCGAAGTTCTTGGAAGATTTGCAAGAAGATCTCTCTTCTTGTTTAGGTTTGATTCGAAAACGGATTGACATCCCGTTTCTCTTCTTTCCTAGGATTGTGATTGTTTACCTTGTTTTGAATCTTTTGATAAACGTTTGTTGTGATCTTGAGATTCATTTGAAGATTATTGATAGTTCTTGAAAGTTTTCATCTTTTATTCCTTAATTCTTGAATTAATATCAAAATGACCGTTATTGGCTAAAAACCCTTAACAATTCTAAGGTGAAGGGTTGATAGTTGTGGCATAGGTGATGATAGATCGATCGCAAACAGATTAGACCCTAAGAGTTAGAGAGAATCGTCGACAACCTAAAATTACGGGCAGTTCTTGAGTTCCACGACCGTGGAATCTCAAGATCCAACCGTAATTTCCCTCTAGTTTACGAGCCTGCTTTTACTTTAATCCAAAGTTAAAGATTTGCTTTAACTTAGTTTAGACTTGTCTTTTCTAGGTGGTAGTGAAGCCTCAACAACCTCTACCTCGATTGTGAGCCTCAACAACCTCAATCGGATAAGTTAGTCTTGACCTTTAGGTTATAAGTTTGGGTATTTGACACTAATCCTCGTCTTTAGTTTCTTTCTATATTGAGCCTCAACAACCTGTATAGGGAGCATCCTTTAGGTGAGTTACATAAGGTTTTTGGAACCTCAACCGTACGATTACCTTACATTAGTATACCTTTGCATATCTCTACTCTGTCTTTACATCATTAGTATATCTTGAATCTGTTGCCACAACTGAATACCCGGATCTTTAGGATTGTTGTTTTCCCAATATTTGCAAAACTCTCATATTTATTGCTTGATAACCTGAAATCGAATTTGTTCCCACCCAAATCCCTGTGTTCGATACTCTGGAATTCTTGCTTAACTACGTCGATCCGTACACTGCGGGCTCGCTGCTTGATTCTAGTT
>BSUD01000006.1:112076113-112099968 GCA_033239045.1 Fagopyrum esculentum
CGCGATCAGATGAAGCGGTCAAAAACCGCTTCATTAGAGCTTTCGTAACGGTTTTGTCACCTGTTGAAGCGGTAGTTGACCGCTGCATTATCCTTGTGATGTAGTAGTGTTGTGTCTTGCCAAAGTCGGATTGAGCGATATTCCTAGCGGATTATGGTATGTGCGCTAAGGGTTTGAGGCATCTCTTGCAGAATTTGAGAAACGCCGATCTCCTAGGCTTCGGTTTTTGTGCACCTCTATCCATAACTCCAAAAGTAAAGTCGAAAAATGAAAAGAAGAGAGCGAAGCTCTAAGTTGAAGTGTTGCGGGAACCGCGTAAGAAGAAGAAGGTAGTTGTCCACTTTCCCGGATTTATGCACCACTTCCCCTTAAAGTTTTCCCTTCCCTTCCATACTCTAGACCTTTTCTTTGAAAGTCCTTAAGATCAAAAGAATGTTATATGACTTGGTGATCTAAATTGAAGTTCTTATGATTGATTTTGATAAAGTTTGAAGGTTATGATGCTTGTTTAGAGGTTAAATTGATTCATAAACTCTCTTTATTTTTTACTATTTGATTTAGCGTGTGAAAGTTTGATGAACGATTGAAGCAAGGTTTGAGAATGATCTATTCTTTAGAAATCACATTCACCAAAAGAAGGTACACATATTTCATCCTAACTCTTGTTTTAAACTTTTTGAAAGACCTTGCTTAGGGACAAGCAAGTGTTAAGTATGGGGTTATTTGTTAGCATGAAATATTGTGATATTTTAGGCACGTTTTCTAATCGTATTTGATTCATATTGATAGTCTTTGATTGATCTTTGCGCATATATGAGCTAGTATTGCCTACATTGTCGATATGGATGTCTACACTAGTTCTATGTTGATTATAGGTAATTTGGAGCTATTTCCAAACGAAATCGAGCAAAGGAGAGTTGAGTTGATATGTCCATAGATCGAGGACACTTTTTGGAAGCAAATTGGAGTATTAGATTGAGGAATGCACGAATGAAGGGAAGAATCACGTTCTTGCCATAAATTACGGCCGTGGATTTTGAGTCAGAATTCGATGTTCATTCCAGGGGATATTACGGCCGTGGAACTAACCGTAATTGTTTCCACGCCCTAGAATTACGGTCGTGGAATCTTCCACGACCGTGATCTTGGCGAATCTTTTCGCCACACTTCGAAGCCATGATCTTTTGAAGAATGGGCCGGGCCGACACTTTGCCCTGCATTATAAAAAGACGGAAGAAAGGAGATTTCAAGGAGAGCGCTTACACCCCGTCTACTCTCATTCATCACCACAAATCGACGCTTAGCAACGCACAAACCCTCGTTTAGAGGTATTTCGGAGATCTCATTGGAGATCAAAGTTCGCATTGAAGAGTTGTTCAAATCTCGCACTTTCAGTGGAGATTGTTGTTGTGATCTTCGGATTGGTGGAAGATCGAAGTTCTTGGAAGATTTGCAAGAAGATCTCTCTTCTTGTTTAGGTTTGATTCGAAAACGGATTGACATCCCGTTTCTCTTCTTTCCTAGGATTGTGATTGTTTACCTTGTTTTGAATCTTTTGATAAACGTTTGTTGTGATCTTGAGATTCATTTGAAGATTATTGATAGTTCTTGAAAGTTTTCATCTTTTATTCCTTAATTCTTGAATTAATATCAAAATGACTGTTATTGGCTAAAAACCCTTAACAATTCTAAGGTGAAGGGTTGATAGTTGTGGCATAGGTGATGATAGATCGATCGCAAACAGATTAGACCCTAAGAGTTAGAGAGAATCGTCGACAACCTCAAATTACGGGCAGTTCTTGAGTTCCACGACCGTGGAATCTCAAGATCCAACCGTAATTTCCCTCTAGTTTACGAGCCTGCTTTTACTTTAATCCAAAGTTAAAGATTTGCTTTAACTTAGTTTAGACTTGTCTTTTCTAGGTGGTAGTGAAGCCTCAACAACCTCTACCTCGATTGTGAGCCTCAACAACCTCAATCGGATAAGTTAGTCTTGATCTTTAGGTTATAAGTTTGGGTATTTGACACTAATCCTCGTCTTTAGTTTCTTTCTATATTGAGCCTCAACAACCTGTATAGGGAGCATCCTTTAGGTGAGTTACATAAGGTTTTTGGAACCTCAACCGTACGATTACCTTACATTAGTATACCTTTGCATATCTCTACTCTGTCTTTACATCATTAGTATATCTTGAATCTATTGCCGCAACTGGATACCTGGATCTTTAGGGTTGTTGTTTTCCCAATATTTGCATAACTCCCATATTTACTGCTTGATAACCTGAAATCGAATTTGTTCCCACCCAAATCCCTGTGTTCGATACTCTGGAATTCTTGCTTAGCTACCTCGATCCGTACACTGCGGGTTCGCTGCTTGATTCTAGTTTTATAAATTTAAAGCTTATTTGCACACACCTCTAGGGGCGAACAGTCAACGTGAGGATTAGTATGTACATCTTATATGCATTAGGGTAGACGAACGTCGGACAACTCCTTCGAGCATGTTGAGGAACGTCGAGACGGAAAGGTGAAGACTCAAAGACAACACCAAGTACGATGACAAGAAGAGAATCCCGAATCAACTCAACGGGATCAAATGAAGGATATACAAAAGAGTAGTTCCGGAGAAGCAAGTGATGATCGCCAACTAGGGAATTGAGAAAGACAACGGTGAGGCTCTTTCAAGTTGTGTAAAGTGACTTCACAAACAAAGAGGATGACGTCGAAAATTTGCCATAGACATGAAAGTCAAAAGGGAGATATAGTAGCGATCAATAAAAGGGACATAAAGTTTAAGCTCACTGACAGACTAGGAAGTGAAAGTTGATGCCAAAAGCAAGGCGAAATATGATCACTCTCAACAAGCTAATTGTCACCACACTCCAGATTGATAACCGAGACAGTCAAAAGTATGGAAGTCAACACGAGATACATTATCCATCCAAATAGAAAGAATTAAAGAGCTGCAACTTGGAAGCTTACGCATTGCCAGAAAGGGAAAGGTGGATTTCACCAACGTAGAAGTGGAGTGATCTCGTAGAACACAGGAGAATTCTGACATAGACCGGGATACAACAATAACCAGCTTCTGTAAAGGCAGCATTACAAGCAACACCCAAGGAAAAAGAGTGTGTGAGAAGAGTATTGGTGAACCCGAGAGACCCCAATAACTTCTCATTCAAAAGGAATTTAAGCTAACAATACTACAAGTTCATAATAGAGAACCGCAAATAGACGATAACTCAGGTAAAAGAATCACGGAGATGTATCTACAAGCTACCCTAGAAGGATTGAAAAGTCTGTTGATGGAAGAAGAATGATACAACTGGACTCGTAAGAATATTACAATCTTACAAAAGTGTAGATTGTAGGAGGAGCTAAAGAAGAATAAACAAAGAGACTGAAGGAGATATATTTCACCAAGTATATCAAGCCTCAAAAGAGATGGAAGAAAAGTAAGACCATGATGTTGTAGAAGGTCAACTACCTCCTACTTGGACAACTTAAAAGTTACATGTGCGGGTTAACTAGTGATGGTTAATTAACCGATAAGAAGAATAACCACAAGGTTATAAAAGAATTTTATCGACATCTAGCGAATTTATTTCGGAGATCCACGACGAAAATGGTGAAGTTAAATCGATACAAGTACTAGTAGCCTGGATGGTAACGTTAGATGAGTCCATTCTGATAACTCTAATAAAGAAATTTAAGAGCAGCTCTTGACGATCGGTAATGACCCTTGATGATAGTAATGGTGAAAAAGGGAATTGTTGGGAGTAGTTACTTACTACTGACTACAAAAAAAATACATATCAAAGTTAGAATGAAGGGATCCTTGTAAGAAGAACTAGAAGACTAAGAGGAAGTATATGATTGGAAACATGTCCTATGTCTTAGCATCCCACACCAGTAAGACTGATGGTGCTCCTTCGAGAAAAAGTAGGGTCAGACTGTCTAGATTGACAGGGAAAACCCTTGTGATTTAAGATGTGACACAGAATAATTGGAAATTCCGAGGCGGCACAAACATAAGGAGTATGATGTAAAGCCTTGGTGAAATGTGTGGTCGAGTTGTGAGGTGATTGCAGATAGAATCTACAGCTCGACTAAAACAGACATGAGAAGGAGTAAAAGTGAAAGACTAAAGGTTGTTATATGGATCCGGTATCACACCAATAAGATGGTTACCGAAAGGACTAAAGACTGTTATTTAAGGAGAAATGGAGGTACTCTATGGAAAATTCAGTTGGACTGATGACCTAAGAGTTGATGAAAGTAATAAGACCAACCAACGCGGTTGTAAAGTGTGTACGAGAAAACTCAAAGGGATTTAACTATCTTACGGGGTGTAAATATCAAAGAAGGTAAAGCGACATGAGTATAAGGAAGACATAATAAATGCGATGCGAGAAATTTGATTGGTGGGAAAATCATATGCACCTAATGTGTTGTATACAAATGGTACCATTGGATGTTTAATAACAATCATACCAACGGACTGATGACACTATGATGGATTTAGTGTAAACCAAGTGTATAACTTATCCGGTGAGAAGGAAAGTCAGGTATCAAAATTGCGGGTTATGATAAATTTTAAATAAAGTTTTGAGATGAGGATGTCCTTAGGAAATCTAGGCAAGAGTACAAAGCAACTGAAGTTCCAACACAGAATGGGTAGTAATGATCAACAGACAGTTAGAGACCGATGCAGAGAAGAAAAATGTATAAGACGAGTCACCTAGTAGAAGAGTTCACAAGACAAGCTTGTAAGGCCAAAAGAGATAAAATGTCGACCAGGATATGAGGGTCTAAGGTGCATGGAAGGGATATCTACAATAGATTATAGAAGCAAGATGTACACTATACAAGTGTGAAGAGGTTTTGACCTCCTCAAAGATATAGGAATTGGAAAGAAATCGCAATGTCGGTACCAAAGAGTTGAAACCTGTAGCGGAAACAACGGTGTTGCAGGAAGGCTATATTGCCGGTAACACCAGCGAAGGAATGTATATATGAGAACGGCCTTAGAGGACTCGAAAGTCCAAGGTGACCCCAATTATCACGGTACCTAAGTCATCAACACTGACGGTCCATACAAGGAGACTGCCAGGGGGATAATAATTAAAGTCACCAGAACTACAAAGACACTTACCAGCCATCGTTGAAGACTTGGAATGACTATTTATGTCAAGATGAATGACCCAGTTGGGCTCGAGAAGTAGAGTTAGCCTAAGGAAACAGAAGTGTAGAGGATAAAACGAATTAGCGAAGCAGGAAAGGATTAATCGGGCAGATGATGCTCACCAAGAATTTAACGCCAGTATAGGTATGAGAAGAGTAAGTCCGGGATATTGAGATAAGTCAAATATAGACTGACCGACGTCAGTTGAGGACGTGTAAGTGTTGGTTTTGACGAGTAGGTACCGTCAAGAAGAGACATTGATAACTGCGGATTTAAGAAGTAACCTTATCGATGCCTTGGAGGATTCCCAAGTAGGCAACGATAACCTTCTGGGATGATCTAAAGATATGGAGAGAATCGAGTTAGAAGTTGCTTTTTGGTTGGCTAAGAACAGACTATGGTTGAGTAAGAGAGTAAGGGTCTGTTTGAAGAGGATCTTGTTAGTATTAGAAGGGAAGTATAGACGGAAGTTGGGTAAATCATGTTGACCCTCAGAAATGACGCCATTGTAACTAATGGGTGTTACACCAGAAGCGTGGTAGGCCCATAACCCATAGATGAAGAAGATCAATATTATGTTAACTATGATTTCAAGTTAAGGAATTAGAGATCTATATGAAAAGGTCCACCTGGGGGTATGATTTGTTTTGAGTTATATAAATTTGAAAGCTTGACAAGAAGTAGGTGAAAAGCCATTAATTAAGGAACGATCCGGTTAGGTCACATTGAGGAAACCGGGCCAAGCGGTTTGTATTACAAAGAACATTAGGCACTTAGTAAAGTGCCGACAGAATTTTAAGATCATTATTTCAGAATGGATAGTCGGGGGCCTAGGGGAAAGAACAGTTTATGGTGGTAGAGTCATCAAAAGAGCTGGAAGTAAGTTTAGAAAACCAAACCGTTGAGAGAGTACCTACCGAATCCGAGACACGACATCCGCTTTGCAGATCAGAAAATTTAGCCGGTTCCTGCTTTTGTAGAGTTCTAGTGGTCTAGACAAGGAATCGATGAGACTGCTTAGGAAACGGAAGAGAACATTAGAAATGGTTACCCTGAGTACTTTGCGGAGTTAGCCGCTACTTCTGTATCGACGAGTTAGTACTCGGATGTTGTTTGTTTGACTTTTCATGTGTTACCTTGGAGTGAGTAATTGTGTTTTATGTGATGTGTGCCAGAGTATGATGATTGAGTATTTGCGTTTAAAAAAAAAAAAACCGGACTTAATGAAACCAAGTAATACGAAGAAAGTCGTGTGACTAGATACATTATTCTAAGTTTCGGGACGAAACTTATTTTAAGGGGGCACTGATGTAATATCCGGAAAATTTATTTTCCGTTTAATACCCGATCAAACCGGATTTCGATATGCTAACCTCTCCTCATTCTAGAGAATGTTTTACATTATAAAAATTTTATCAAAATTCTATCATTTTTATGTAACTTAATTCGCATAAAAGAATAAAATATGTAAACTGAATAACATTTACGTAAAATTTAAAACCGAAGAGTAGTTCCGTATAATATAATGACTCACTTTGCAGCCCATCACCTAACTGGATGAGCAAGCCCATCAGATCAGGCCCATTAAATACGATTTCCGGCCAGCCCACACCTTAACCCTAAACCCTAATTAATTAACCTAATCTAAATTTAACCTAATAAAATTATCTTCCTAACCTATCTATCGGCTGAAACTGCGCAACCGTATCGTTCCCTTCCTCTCCCTTTTGCACGATCGACAGGAGTAGCCCTATTGCAGCAGCCGACCCAACCCAACCTTCGAGCCCTTCGACAACCAGCCATCCAGTCCGGCACAGCATCCACCAGCACGCCTGATCGAGCCGCCTTCCGTCGACCGCCCAGACATCGCCGGAACCCTTGTAAGTCGCCGCCTTCTTCCCCCTCGCTGCTCACCTTCCCTTCCCTTATCCATTTCGGAACTCACTCGCAAACGTCCGGCGTCTCGCAGCAGTGCAGGGCCGACCACCAGTGAAGGTTGTCCGACCGCCAGCCTCTAGCGTCGCCGCCGCCGCTGTTGCAGAAGGTAAGCCTCTATGCCTCCTATCCGCCGCCTTCCTTCTGTTTACACGTTACAGCGTACCGATGGCTTCCCCATTGCCTACAGTACCATCCGGAAGACGAGTCGGTGACGAAGCCTTCCTCTAGACCGGGTGGCGCACCATCGGACTGCTCTTCTCGTGTTCTGCATCCCTCTCCTTTTTCGTGACATAGTACGTACGGTTAGTATCTCTCCGCATCGGTATACTGCAGTTCAGGCATAGTACGGATAAAGATGTAGTAGAGTAGATAGTAACCGTGAAGGAGGAAGAGTGTTATTCTTTTTCGAGTGGATTCAAGTTTGAACTTATAACCTATAAGTAGCTAACCGAGTGGCACAAAGTACTGAAACAAGTTCAAAAAGGAATTAGTAGGTTTGAGAACACTTTGAGAATTTTCGACATTACGGGTAATTTGGTCTTTTACTGTAAGAGAACTTTTTCCGTAATTCCTTATCATGAGGTTGGACATCTGGATGTGATTTTGATCCACATGCCTTTTGACAGGCGTTGGAGTTACCACGAGTACGGACTGTTTTGAGACGTGTTAGAGTGTGTTTTGACTCAGGTAAGTCCTTGCGACTTACTTAGCCAGTTTCTGGATATTAGTTGAGTGATAGTGGTTGTGTGTGCTATGTGCGTGTTTTAATAATAATAACTTGCTAGGACGACCGTTATTATTATGTTTAAGGCCCAAGTGTATGTATAACGGGCCGTGACATCACTGCCCAGCTCTGACAGGAGACTGAGAGGTTCTCTATACCCAGACCAGGCAGGTACAAGGTGAGATGCATCGGATCCATTCCTGATGGTTACACGGGGGCGGAGGCGAGGTTTGGGAATCCCTCGTGTCACAACATAAGTATCATTAGCGTGAAAGAGTAACTTAATTCAAGATAATAAAACAGACTTGTTTGAAATCATGATGAGTGTTTATATTTTTCTGTGTGTGTTTGTGCTGCTATTATTCTACTAATATTTAGATAACTAGCTAACGGTTCCTCTTGTTGTGTTTTAGATTTACCGCAGGTTAGACCAGCAGCTGAGTGATCCGGAAGTAGTGGTCAGCCGGGTCTCCGTACTCCTTAGAGTGGGGGTTGGGAGTTGTGTTTGTCTTTTCTTTCTTTTGGTTAAGACAGTCGTTCGTTTCTTTGGTTTAAGTACATTAGGCTGCTAGACAGTATTGCATTCACTACCCTTAAAATACTATTTTTTTATGAATTTCGGTTTCTTTATTTGTGTCTTGTTGCAAGATCCTAGTAATGTTGTTGTCAAACTGAGGTCGGGACCCATTGTGAGGTCCTAACCAGTAACGTTCCTCGAGTTCTGAGAATTCGGGGTCTTACAAATATTTTTGTCCAACTTCATTAACTAGGCCTTTTATAAATATTAGAGGATAAACACATTTAGTAAATGTACCCTTAATACAGTAATTGTGGTAAGTCAATTAGAGTCTAAAAATTAGAGGATAAATTGGTGAATTGGGCCTTTTAGGCCAATGAGTTGATATTTAGGGCTCCTACCTTTTTTAATTGAGAAATTGAGCTCCTAGAAAATAGGTTGGAAGAAATATAGTACAAAAGCATAACATCCTTATTTGTCAAGAGATTTTTAAGAGGTACAACCAACGCCACATTTCACCTCGATGTGCCATGAAGATTGACATCTCGAAGTTATATGTTTGTCGTGTTAAAACTTAACATTTGTATATGAATTTTTTCCTTTCTTCATTAGAATTTTTTTTATAAATAGTAATCTAGTTTCAAATAAAATAATCCAATTTAATGTGTATGAATATTTTTTATTAGTTAAAATAAATTTTCTTTAGACATGGATTTCTGTTTTATACAAAAATTATCCGTATTTAATCCAAAGGAGAAATATTTTTGGCCAACTTCATTAACTAGGCCTTTTATAAATATTGATCTATTAAGCAAGCCCATAGTATAAACACATTTAGTAAATGTACCCTTAATAGAGTAATTGTGGTAAGTCAATTAGATTCTAAAAATTAGAGGATAAATTGGTGAATTGGGCCTTTTAGGCCAATGAGTTGATATTTAGGGCTCCTACCTTTTTTAATTGAGAAATTGAGCTCCTAGAAAATAGGTTCGAAGAAATATAGTACAAAAGCATAACATCCTTATTTGTCAAGAGATCTTTAAGAGGTACAACCAACACCACATTTCACCTCGATGTGCCATGAAGATTGACATCTCGAACGCCTTTGACATGATCGACCACATATTCATTATCAATTGCCTCTCCAGGATAGGGTTCCCTGATGACATCATCCATCTCATCATGATTTGCATCACTTCTTCATCCTATTCCATCAACATAAATGGCTCTTTGCAGGGTTATTTCAAAGGTACAAGGGGCCTAAGACAAGGTTGTCCTCTCTTACCTCTACTATTTGTTATTGCCATGGAAATTCTCTCTTCTATGATCAGAGTCAACACAACAAATCCATGCTTCAACATCCACCCTAAATGTACATCTCCATGTATTACTCGTCTTTGTTTTGCAGATGATCTCTTGCTTTTCTGTAGAGGCGATGTCACCTCCATCAACATTCTAAGAAGCACACTTGACTCCTTTGGACTTTATTCTGGTCTCCTAACTAACAATTCCAAATCCTCCATCTACATTGGCGGCCTCAATACTCTGGAGCGTGATATTCTGGCCACTACTTCTAACCTTACAATCGGTTCACTTCCATTCATGTATCTTGGCATCCCTGTGGGGAGTAAAAGACTCCGTCATGTTGAGTACCAACCCCTCATCACTAAGATCACAAACAAAATCAATACTTGGAGTTCGAGGAACCTATCTTATGCAGGAAGAAAACAAGTCATCTCTTCCATTCTAATGTCTCTCTACTACTACTGGTGCTCAATATTGCTCATACCATCATCTATCATCCACAAGATTCAGTCTATCATTCGCTCTTTTCTTTGGACTGGTAAGGATTCTAGTACTCATGCTCTTGTTTCCTGGAATACAATTTGCCTTTCTAAGGATGAGGGAGGGCTTGGTTTCGAGGATATTCTCTCTTGGAATAAAGCTTGCCTTGCTAAGCTCCTTTATGAACTGGACTCGCCTAATTGCAAACCAAACGTATGGTCCGTCTGGGTCAAATCTCATATCCTTAAAGGCCAATCCATTTGGGCTTCCACTGCTAGCTACAAACACAGCTTCGTTTGGAATCAGATCCTTAGAGTTAGGGATGAAATCATTACTACCATGAATGGAGCACATTTCATCATCAACATATCATATGATCAAGGCCAATTTTCTAATACTACTGCATACAATCTTTGCTGGAACCCTCCGCCACCCAGTAACCCATTCTTACTTAGCATCATATGGAGAGGTCTTTGCATCCCAAAATGCTCATTCATCACCTAGATCGCTGCCCATAACCGTCTCCCTACTTTATCCAAGTTCTTCGACAAGAATATTGCCCTTGACAACGTTTGTCAACTGTGCAGTGGTAGTATTGAGGATGAAGATCATTTACTGCATCATTGCAGCTACTCTCAGCTGGTTCTGGACCTTATCTCAAGATGGCTTAGAATAGCCTCTCCATTCCCCTACAACAACAACATTTGGAGCTGTATTGCTAATCTCCAACCCCGGAATGATGATCTTATCACTTAGAATAGCCTCTTCATATGGAGGGCCAGAAATGACATCATCTTCATCCACAAAGTTACTCACGCAACCACCTGTGCCCATAGCATCATCAACGTCACGAAGACCGACACTTCATATCACTGGAAGGACAGATCCAAGGAATCCACAGTGTGGGCCATAATTCTTGGCATACATCTCAACTAGTAGCTACTTCTCCTCTACTCTTTTGTCTGTCAACCCTTTTGTAATCCTTGGGTAAGATACCCAATATGTAAATCCTTTCTGGTTACTAATACAAAACCTTTTCAAAAAAATATATACTACAAAAGCTATCAACTTATCCATCTCATTTGATTTTACATATTTGACATTTGATATTTATTTCCACCTACTACACAAATGCACAATTCTCAATATGCACACTTTCCCACCTTCTACCCAAAAATTTGTTCACCCAAAAACGTCAATGTCATACCCAAAGTAATTTTTTTAAACTACACAAACATACTCGAAAACACACATACCCAAAACTCAAACATACACAAAAAACTAAAATATCAAAAAACATCATACCCATAAATTGGGTAGTATTTTGTTTTATAAAATTCATACCCAATGCATTCATAAATTGGGTAGAATTTGTCATACCCAAATTTTACACAAGTCGATATTGTACACAAACATCAATACCAAATGACATTGCCATTATAACACAGTTTGGGTAACCATAAAACATACCCAACATTTCACTTTAAACATACTCAACAATAAGAAACATACCACAAAAACAATAAACATATACCCAATAAAATAATCATACCCATAAATTGGGTAACATTTTACCAAACTTATATAATGCTTTAAGATTAAATCCACATGTCAACCCGTATCAATAATTTGGGTAACATTTTACAACATAAAATAATGATACCCATAAATTGGGTAATCATACCCCTAAACAGTATACTCAATTCATCAAACACATATCCAATACTACTTACCAAAACGAATCAAAAGCATACCCAAAATTTAGTGGAAATAGCCTACCCAAAAATACAGATATGGTTCCAATTTACCAAAAAATACAGAGATGGTTCCAATTTACCAAAAAATATAGATCTAGTTCCAACTACCCAAAAAATACAAGAGGGAGAGAGTTCCGGGTGAGAGAAAGTGAGGAGAGAGAAAAGTGAAGGAATGGAAAAATAGAGGGAAAAATTATGGCCTAATTAGGTAAGTAGGTTTTTTTATTTCATCGTATACTAACTAGGTCTTTTCTAGTTTTGCAATTTAGTAAATATACCCCATGATTTTTTTACCACTTTCATTTAATGGAAAGGTAAAACTAATTAACCCTTCTATTAAAAAAAAGAATATTTGATGTTTGTTTTGTAAATTTTGATTTTAATTACTGAATTTGTTTTTTATTTTATTTTATTTTGCTTTATTTTATTTCCCTTTTTATTTTCTGTTTTCATACCGGACATTAACATACCGAACATTTACATACCGGACATTTTACATACCGGACATTTTATATACCGGACATTTACATACCAGACATTTACATACCGGATATTTTACATACCGGAAGTTCATAACAAAATTTTTCATACCGGAAGTTCATACCGAAATTTTTTATACCGAAATTTTTTATACCGGAAGTTCATATTGGATGTTCATACCGGATGTTCATACCGGAAGTTCATACTGAAATTTTTTATACAGGAAGTTCATACCAAAATTGTTTATACCGGAAGTTCATACCGAAAGTTCATAACGAAGTTTTTCATACCGGAAGTTCATACCAAAATTTTTTATAACGGAAGTTCATACCGGAAGTTTATACCGAAAGTTCATGACGAAAATTTTCATACCGGAAGTTCATACCGAAATTTTTTATACCGGAGGTTCATATCGAAGTTCATACCGAAAATTCATACCGGAAGTTCATACCGGAAGTTCATACCGGAAGTTCATACCGAAAGTTCATACCAGAAGTTCATAACGAAGTTTTTCATACCGGAAGTTCATACCGAAATTTTTTATACCGGAAGTTCATAACAAAAATTTTTATAGCGGAAGCTCATACCGAAATTTTTTATACCGGAAGTTCATAACAAAATTTTTCATACCGGAAGTTCATACCGAAATTTTTTATACCGGAAGTTCATACCAAAATTTTTTATATCGAAAGTTCATAACGAAAATTTTCATACCAAAATTTTTTCTACCGGAAGTTCATACCGAAAGTTCATACCGGAAGTTCATAACGAATTTTTTCATACCGGAAGTTCATACCGAAATTTTTTATACCGGAAGTTCATACTGAAAGTTCATACCGTTCATACCGGAAGTTCATACCGAAAGTTCATATCGGAAGTTCATAACGAAGTTTTTCATACAGGAAGTTCATACCGAAATTTTTTATAAGGGAAGTCCATACCGGAAGTTCATACCGAAAGTTCATACCGGAAGTTCATAACGAAAATTTTCATACCGGAAGTTCATACCAAAATTTTTTTATACCGGAAGTTCATACCGGATGCCAATGATGTTTACACTGGTGAATTTACAACATTTGCTCGCTCAGGGTGATGTTGACAGTGGTCTTGATCGTCTCTGGGCAAAGAAGAAGGTTATACAATTTTTAGAGACATTTTTGTTGCTTCAAGGTTGATGCCTGAATGTTGCGTTTTTGCTCATACCATTTTTATAACTTCCGGTATGTAATTCTCCGGTATGTAATTCTCCAGTATGTAATTCTTTATTTTAAACTATGACATAAAATCAGTTTGTTTGGTATAACTTCCGGTATGATAACTTCTGGTATGATATGATAACTTCCGGTATGATATGATAACTTCCGGTATGATAACTGCTGATATGATAACTTCCGGTATGATAACTGCTGATATGATAACTTCCGGTGTAACGACCGGTTTTTTTTCGTTATGCTTTGATAAGGTTAGAAGAGTTTAGAAAACGAAATTAAAATTTAGTGAGACTAGGATATACAAGTTTATTTATGGAAATCGTGTGATTAAATACCTTGTTCTAAGTTTCGGGACGAAACTTATTTTAAGGGGGTACTGATGTAATATTCGAAATTTTTATTCCGTTTAATTCCGTATCAAACCGGGTTTTGATCCGGTGATCTTTCTCTGTCTACCTAGTCGTACACACTATCTCAAATTTTATCACTTTATGTAATCTCACTTCACATAAAATGATAGAATTTTATATCAAACCCTAATATATATCAAACCCTAGTTTATCTCATGACATGTCCTTGACAAAGTCATGACGCCCTTTTGACGAGACCATGACGAGATCATGACAAGGCCATGCATGGGCTTGACAAAGCCCTGACACATTTTGACAAAGCTTTGACAAAAGCCCACTCTTTATTAATTTGTTTCAGCCCATTGTTTTCTTATTTGGATCCAATTGTCCAGCCCTTTGCATTTCCCTTGCTGGCAGATTAGAGCAGCCTTGGAAGTCCAGCCAGCAGCCCACGCTGCCCTGAGAGCATGCCAGCCCAACAGTGAGGCTGCCCGTCCGAAAACCTAGTGGAAACGCTGGCCCAACAGTGAAGCTCACCCTCTCTAGCGTGCGTGTATGCTGCGTTGAAGAGCAGATCAACGTAGTGTAACGCTTCTTAGAATTCCGCTACTGCAACCTATCTCCTTCCCCCCGCAAAACGTCTTGGTTCACGTTCAGATAACCAATCAAACCTCCCTTCTTCGGCGCTAGCACATCCGCCATCCCCTTCCCCTTGGACACACTTTCCTTCTCGACGGATCCTCTTTGCTGCAGCCGTGTACACCTCCAACCTTCTGCACATCTCACCACCGCTACCCCCCTTCCTTGCCTAGCCGTCCACCTCCAACTCACTCCTCCATCCCTACCAAACTGTCTCCTTATCGAGTGCAGAAGACGACCATCGTTGGGGCTATTTCGGAGTGCAAGTGAGAAGGACATCACATAATCGTCTCCTCCTATCTTCAAGCAAGCAACAACAACCGGGAGTGTCCTTTTGGCCTCAGCACATCAACGACGCCGATGCAGTAGTGCCGGATCTTCTCCTACCCAAGCAGTAGTGCCGAGACTGTCCCCTTCTCTTATACAATGGGCTGGACTCTCTCTCGAGCCAACAACACCGCTGCAACGTTCAACCTACAGACCTTCAGGAGAGCAATGCGGATTCACGAATTGTATGCCAGATCCACAGGCGCGCTGGAAGTAGACAGCAGGTGCACCCATGTTACAGGGTCACAACTACATCTTCGTCTTCGTACTCGTGAGTTCCTCGAGTTTTGCTTACCGGGTAAACACCACACCTCCCTTCACTACATTACCCTGTATCTATATGTGCTGATTAGAACCCCTGTTTGTGTCGGGAAACCTGCTAGAACTGCCTTGGAAGATAGCTAGAAGAGCTGAGGTTTTTTTGAGTTTTCGGAAGTGAGGAACATCCAACATCGAGTTCCGATTTGAGTAAGTTATACTCCTCCTTTGCTGCTGAATTTTGGATATATTATAGATAAGATTTTATATTACAACATATCAAAATTTGGGATAAATCCAGCGAGTGGTTTACGATTTATGAATTTTCAAAGATTGGGTCGTAAGCAGTTTTTTTTTCTGTTGTGCTGAAATTTCGTAAGTGTTGGAAAATCTGCTAGTTTTGTGATCCAGATTTGGGTAAGTTAGACGCCTCCTTTATTGCTGATTTTCGGATATGTTATAGTTGGTATTTCATAGTAGAACATACTGAAATTTGAGAGGAATCCGAGTTGCAGCTTAAGAGTTATGGCGTCCCAAAGTAGAGACCTTGAGCAGTTTATAGGTTATGCTGAATGTTGTCTAAAACTGCTTGTGATCCAGTTTTGTGATATAGATTTGATTGAGTTATATTTCTCGGTTAGACTTGAATTTTAGATATGTCATAGTTAAGACTTCATAGTAGAATATATAAAAATTTGAGAGGATTCCATCGAGAGATTTAGGAGTTATGATTTTTCAAAGTCGAGGCTGTAAGCAGTTTTCTGGATGGTTGCTGAAATATTCTGAATGTTAGAAAAACTGCTTGTGATGCAGTTTTGTGAGGTAGATTTGGAGGGGTTATTAACCTCTGTTGGACTTGATTTTTGGATATGTTGTTGATGGATATGTATAGGAGCATGTAGTAAAAGTGGAGAGCGGTCCGTTGGGTTAATCCAGATTTAGGATATTCCGAAGTTGGGTATAAGTATAGTTTAGAAGAGTTGTGTTAGGTTTTAAGTGTCGATCAATCTTATGCGTTTATGTTCTTGTGAGGATGTTGAGCCTAGAAGTCTAAGGACTTCTAGTTGACTATAGCGTTGTTTGATTCGTATGCCTTGTCTTGAACAGGCGTTGGAGACTGGTAAGTTCACGGACTTACTTAGCTGGCTTCTTGTATGAGTGTAATGTGTATGAGTGGTGTTTGTTAGTTATGATAAACAATGAAACCGGATTAGGCCGACTTTATTATATTAAAGTAATTGACCCAAGTGTATGATAACGGGTCGTGACATCATTTGCCTAGCTCTTGCGAGAGTCTAGGAGGTTCCCTGTGACCAACCCAGACAGGTAGACGGTCAGATGCATTAGTACCATTTCTTGTTGGTAAACCGGGACAGGGGCGAGGTTTGAGAATCCCTCGTGTCACAAAATAAGTATCATTAGTAACGACATATCACCTAATTAAAGATAATAAAAGGATTGAGCGTTGCATGTTGATTGTGTATGTTGTGTGTTTGTGCTTTTACCTTTATACTTATGCATAGAATGTTAGCTAACGGTTTTATACCGCTTGTAGATGCCTTGCAGGTTAAGACAGTTGTAGAGAGATCCGGAGGAAATGATCAGCCGGGTCCACGTACTCATTTAGTTAGGGACGGTGATGTCTTCTGTTCTTCATATGCGTCGTTTTAGTATCTTTTCTTGTAAGGCTTATACATATTCTCCATATATATATTGTTTAAGTTTTCAAATGTTTTAAATACTTTTATGCCTTGTTGTAAGCTATGATGCACGGAC
Source organism: Fagopyrum esculentum (assembly GCA_033239045.1). NCBI lineage: Eukaryota > Viridiplantae > Streptophyta > Magnoliopsida > Caryophyllales > Polygonaceae > Fagopyrum > Fagopyrum esculentum. Next base: position 112,093,061 of record BSUD01000006.1, read on the forward strand.
ACTTCTAGAAGGCGGCGTGTCCCGTGTCCTGCCGTGTCGGACACGGGGACACAACAAGACATGGCTCGGACACGGTCAAGACACGTTTTCGAGGTAAGACAAGGGGAGGACACTTCTAGGACACGGCGAGGACGCGGATTGTGTCCGGTTAAGACACAGTCAACGAAAGTTTACCTTATTTTTTAAGGCTATAAAAAATTTTTTAAAAAAATAATTAAAAACTGATTTACCATAATATATTTTCTTCTCTCCCATTTTTTTCCGACTAAACCTAGCCCCACATGGCCACGTACGAGATTGTGGTTGCCGGAAGTAGGACACCGATCTTATTCTTCGGCTCTAATGTTGAAATGTTGTTCCACCAATTGACTCTTCTCTTCATTTTTCTTATGATTTTATAAATTAGTTTTGAATGTTTATTTACTAATTTATTGTGTAATCTTTCTTTGTTGAATGTTGAGCGCGTTCTTCTAATTTTTTCACTTTTTATAATTTACAAATATTTATTATTGTTTTCTTTGGTTGATCATGTTGTTCGGTTGTTGTTGATTTGCAAAATGAATAGTTCATTCTTCTGTTTTTATACTAAGTATGTATATTTCAGATAATAAGACTAAATATGTTTATTTCTGTAACACCCCGAATCCGCGGGACTCAGGATGTTACGGGTTGGGACCTCACAATGGGTCCCGACCCTTAGCTTGACAACAATTTCACCGAATCTTGCAACAAGGCACAAATAAAGGCCAAAACCAAATACATTTTATGCAATGCAAAGAAACCCAAAACCATACAAACCAAAGACTTCAGCCGATATACAACCGAAAGACCAAATGCCATACACGCGGCATACAATATATAATGAATACAAAACTCAGTCACGACTCCAACCAAAACCCAATCCTAAAATGTACGGAACCCTGGCTGCCCACTCTTCCAGATCTCTCGGCCGCATTTCTAACCTGTAAGGCAATCTACAACAATCGGTATAAAACCGTTAGCTCATATTCGAAGCATTAGAATTAATGGGAAATGCACATACACAAGTAATCTCATCACAAGCATACAACATACATAAAAGCACACCAATCCGGTTTATTATCTTTGTTATTAATAGGTCGTATCCCGTTCTAATTCAACTTAGGTTGTGACACGAGAGTCACCGAAACTCGCCTCGGTCCCTACTTACCGGCATGGAATGGTACTGATGCATCTGACCGTCTACCAGCACGGGATAGTCGCCGAGAACCTCCTAGCTCTCGCGGGAGTTAGGCAAGTTGTCACCGCCCGTTATCATACACTTGAGCGAAAATAATATAAAGGTCGGTAATCCTAATTCCGGTTTAATTAGTTGTTATAAACAATAAACAATAAACACATACCACCAAACACACATCAATGCTAATACAAGGAATACGAGCTAAGTAAGTCCGGAGACTTACCTTATCGCCACACTCAACTCACAACACTCTTGCTTCCCTTGGGAAGGAGTCCACAACCTGCTCACAAGAAGATAACTATATCAACAACTCGCTCAACTCAAGAATTCTAAGACTTCTACACAAATGATCTACGCGAGATCATTTGAATCACATTCTAGGACCGCATCCTAGAATCTCTCATGCTCACATCACACTCAACACAAGCTAGAAGTCCTTAGAGTTCTAGACCCTATGATCTCACAGGATCATAACCCATAGCACGTACTAGGATAAACAAGCTCCTAGCCCTCACGATCTTACAAGGTCAATCAAACACTCAACGTTTTACAACAATCGACAATCCTCAAACCTCACATAGGGTCCAAACCACTACTTGGTATTCACTCTAAGTTATGCTATATCCAACCTAACACGATACTAATACTAAACATACTAAATCGAGTAAGATCATAAGCTCGGGGGAGAGGGTACTCACGTTACGTCAAAAGACGGAAGACGATCTATGGATGTCAACTTTAGAGTCGTTAGGCCTTTATCGGGACGCTTCCGAACCTAACACCAAAATTAAGCAAATTTAGCTCATATGCTAAATTTGATCGTACTATATAATATGTATAAATCTAAGGTAAAACTCATTTCCAAAACCGAGGTTAAAACTCGCTAAAATGTTTTCCGTGGAAAAAAATACACAACATCATAAACATGCGTCATAAATCCACAATTAAATCACCGGTCATAAATATGGAAATCAAGAGCTTAAATCATTTTCCAAAAATAACTCTTTGGCCAAACCCGTCATTAACACTTTGAGCCATAAACCGAATTTAATCCAGCAAGGGTATATAACATCGTGCAAGTAAATACAAGACTAGAACTCGAAGTTAAACTCAAGTTTAAAATCCGCAATTATATTTTCCGGGCAACATAAACAACATTACAACCCAAGGTAAAACACGTTTTATAAGCCAAGGATAACAAAACCGCACAACTGTTTTCCGGGACAAAATATACAATTTCAGAAACTTGGGTTATATTTTGTAAATTAAACTTTCTGCCAACATCTGTAATTATTTCAACTGGGCATAAATGCAAACTTCAGAAATTAGGATCATTACTGCAAAAAAAAAAATATAGGGCCATAACTGTAAATATACAAGAATCAGGGGCCCGGTTTTAAAATTAAAAAGAAGGGTTTTCAACCCTCTTGTCTGTTGGTAGCGTAGGCACGCAGGCGCCGTCTTTGGTGAGGTGGAGGCAGGGCGGGAGGAGGAAGCGGCGTGGCTCTCCTCCGACAGCTTTGGCGGGGCGACAAAGGCGGCAGAGGTTGCTCTTCGGCGGCAGAAGAGAACAGAGATGAAAGGGAGAGAAGAACACAGCAGCAGGTCCGGCGTCGGGTGGCACCGGTAGCAGGGCTGGCGGCGGTTATTTCCCGGGGAAGGCTTCAACGAAGCCGATGGCAGGCAAGGAGTCTCCGGCGTTCATCTCCCTCCTGGCGTTGTTGCTTCTGTTCCATGGCGAGTGTCACATTGATGGCGAGAGGGAGCCACGCAAGGGTTGCGGCGGAAAAAGGTGGCTCACCGGTGGTGTGTTGTCTAGGGGCACGAGATGAAGTGGAAACGAGGAGACGAAGGTGAGAGGTCCGGAGGGAGAGACCGGCTGCGAGATTGGAGGAGGCAGGTGAAGCGTTGGTTGATGCTGCGTGAAGAGAGGGAGAAGATGGCAGGTATGTTGCTGCTGGCGAGATGCGCACAAGAAAGAGGAGGTATAGAGTGGCTGGGACGAGAGGGAGTTTGAGAGATTGAGGGAGAAGGAGTGTAAAGGGGCTGCTTGCTTGTCCCTATGTGCAGGCTACTCCTAGCTTGTGTAGGTGGGCGGCTATGCTCAACCAACAAGGTAAACGAGGGGACGCCAGGAAAGAAAGAAAATAAAAGAGGAAAAAAATAGAATGAAGAAAGGGGTACAAAGTGAATCCGATCCAAACGCGTTTGAAACGGGATTTTCAAACTGTGAAAACTTCCGACTTCTCCAAACATAATAAGATGGGTATATGCGAACATATCCAAAATATAATTATAATCGAAAATGATATTTTTCTATGTAAAATACTTTAAAATAAGATAAAGAAAATAAACAAATATTTAATCTAGTAAAAATATCGATAAAAGTAAGAAAATAAATATCGTAAACGCGCCTAAAATTGGGGCGTTACAATTTCTATGTTTTGTAAGACTGTAAATGTTTGTTTCTAAGTTTTTGTTTCGGTTATTTTGTTATTATGTTAATATTTTTTATCTATTCATATATCATTGATTTTTTTTCATATATATGTATCTCATTATAATATAAGAATTTTATACTTCAATATCTTTAAAATGATATATTATTTGTTTTACTCGCCGTGTCCCCGTTTCCTATACTTTTTGGATTGCCGCTTCCCCGTTTCTCGCCGTGTCCGTTTGCCGTGTCCGTGTCCGTGTCCGTGCATCATAGGTTGTAAGATCCTAGTAAAATTGTTGTCAAACTAAGGTCGGGACCCATTGTGAGGTCCTAACCAGTAGCTCCCCAAGTTCTCAGAATTTGGGGTGTTACATCCGGTATGATAACTTTTGGTATGTGAACTTCCGGTATGTGAAGCTCCGGTATGTGAACTTCCGGTATGTGAACTTCCAATATGTGAACTTCCGGTATGTGAAACTCCGGTATGTAAAACTCCGGTATGCATTCCAAAAAAATAAAAATAAATAAATAAATAAAAATAAAGAAGACAAAAAAATAAAAAAATAAATTCCGGTATGATAACTTCCGATATTATATGATAACTTTCGGTATGATATGATAACGTCCGGTATGATATGATAACTTCCGGTATGATAGCTTCATGTATGCGAACTTCCGGCATGTGAAATTCCGGTAAGTGAAATTCCGGTATGTGAAATTTCGTTATTGAAAATTCCGGTATGTGAAAATTCCGCTGTGTGAAAATTCCGGCATGTGAAAAATTCTTCATTCAAGAAAATAAAAAAAATTTATAAAAGAAAATAAAAAAACAAATTCAGTTTTTAAAAATTAAAACTTACACTTAAATAAAAAATAACAAACATTTTTTTTAATGGAAGGGTTAATTGGTTTTATCTACCATTAAATGAAAGTTGTAAAAAAAAATATGAGGTATAGTTTCTTTAACAAAAACCAAAAAGAGCCTAGTAAGCCGAATTCTTTCAAAAATTATAAGTTAATGAGGAGAGAGAAAAGTGATGGAATGGGAAAATTAGGGCTCATCACTATCATTTACAAGAGGAAGAGAGTTACGGTGAGAGAAAATGAGGAGAGAGAAAATCGAAAGAATGAGAAATAAAGAGAAAAATTAGAAGAAAGGGACTCACCACTATCATTTTCATTCTTCCCTATTTTCTAATTTGTTAGTCAATTTTCTCCTATTTTATGTAGGAACCCATTTTGCAAATTAGAACTTTCAAGAGTCTCATTACCCCAATTTTTTCAAAATTAGAGGGGTATAAAACAAAGGACCGTCAAAAAGAGCCTAATTCACCAAATTCTTTCAATATTTTTTAACGGATTAAAAGGGATAACACCATAACAATATTTACGGATTTCACCGAATGGGAACCATTCTATAGATTTTGATTGTATGTTTATACAGATAATTCATTGTTGATCTAATTGAGGCAAAAAAAATATATTTTATTTATACAGCTTTAAAAATGAGTTTTAATATACAAATAGATCCAGTAATATAATATTTGGATTATTGATTGTAAACTGTATATAATTTTTTTAATGAGCATCAATGGATGCAACATTGTTAATATATTTTATTTATATATATTTATATGGTATTAAAAAAGTATTAAAATAAGTTTTTTAATAGCGTATAAAAATAGTATGTTTAAATCTTTAAAAAGTGATATGTGTGAAGAAAATTTCTCTTAAAATGAAGTATCATGACAAACAAACATATTCACTATAACATCTAAAAATAAAGATTAATAGTAAGATTAAGTTTATTTGTCATAAATATTATCTCGAATAATGCTTATTTGAAAATTTATAGACATTTACAATCAATAATCCAAATATTTATATTATTGGATTTATTTGTATATTAAAACTCACTTTTAAACATGTATAAATAATTGTCTTTTTTTAACAAAATTAGCTAAATTATGAATTATCTATATAGACATACAATCAAAATCCATAGAGCGGATCTCAATTGACGAAATCCGTAAACATTGTTACAATGTTATCCCTTTTAATCTGATCAAAAACTATTTCTCCTTTGGATCAAATACGGGTCATAATTTGTCTATAAAACGGATATTCATATGTTTAAAGAAAATTTATTTTAATTAATTTAAAAATATCCATAAACCTTATTTTGGATATTTTGTTTGACTTTGGATTACTATCTATAAAAAGTTTCTACTAAAGAAAGGAAAAAAATTCATATTCAAATATTAAGTTTTGATAAGAATTGACTAGATCAAACAAATAACCCTAATATCCGTGAATAATTATTCAATCTGGTATGACTTAAATGATATTAGGTATTGGGTTTTGTGTCTAGTTTAACTTGATTATCATAATATTCGTTGGGATTTACTTAATCTTCACAAAGCATTGAAAATTTATAGAGAAATTATTTTAATAACGTATAAACATATTTTAAACCCATGCATAGCACGGATCTATATATTTACATTTCAAATTTGTCGTTCTTACCAAATTCGTTATTTAATGGTCTTTATTGTAACAATTGGTGATGGTTATATCAAGATTTACTTGATTGTAGCTTTGAAGATGAAGATAGAAGTGAAAGGGAAAGTTTATTTCATTACCACATTCTGTTATAGCTTAGGGTATTTATACTCTCACAACATATTCTAACAACCTCCCCTATATTTCCTTTATTTACATATATCGTCCTATACACATAGGAAGTACATATTATATCCATATAACCCCCTCAAGTGTGACATGGAGAAACAAGTCCAAACTTGACAGATAGAAAATGATGTTGTTGTTCACCCAATGCTTTGGTGAAGATATCAGCAAGCTAAAGAGAGGAACGAATATGGGAGGTTGAAATGAAACCTTTATGGACTTCATCTCAAACGTAATGACAGTTGATAGCATGAATTATTGTCTATATTTCGGATATGGTTTTGACGTTTTCTCATCATTATTCTGCATGCATGTACATGTATTCTTAGTATTTATGTCATTACTCGTTTACTTTGTAAGAATCGAGGTCTACACCACGTTTAATTGTAATTGTAGGGAATATGGCACGTTTTGGGTTGAAATAGAGAATAAGGAGCTAAGGTAAGATCTCAGTTTTCACTTTCACCGCCCCCGCGGTGAAGGAGGCCGCTCCAGCGGCCTTGGTGTCTGTCACCGCACCCGCGGTGACAATGGGCCTCCCCTGCGGCTTAGGCCACCCCC
>BSUD01000006.1:112100089-112148728 GCA_033239045.1 Fagopyrum esculentum
CCCCCCCCCCCCCCCCCGAGTAGTGCTAGTTTTCGTATAACAACAGTTGACACGCTTTGATCAGGATGACACCTTATGAGGCTTTATACGGAAAAGATGATGTACACCGTTGTGTTGGGATGAGCCGAATAGTGCTAGTGGAGTAGCACCTGAGCAGATTCAGGATGACATGGCTCGAGTAGCAGTGATCCGAGAGCGGATCTTAGCAGCGCAAAGTCGACAAAAGTCTTATGCAGATAAGAGGCGCATACCTCTAGAGTTCAGAGTTGGAGCTCAAGTTTGGTTGAGAGTATCCTCGACACGAGGCGTCAGACGTTTTGGTGTCAAGGGGAAGTTGAGTCCTAGATACGTCGGACCGTTTGAGATTCTTGAGCGAGTTGGAGAGACAACATACAGACTTGCTTTTCCACCGAGACTCGAGGGTGTTGTTCGCTCAAAAGTGTGCATGCAGTTCTTAAATTTATATCTAGAATCAAGCAAAGAAGCGAACCCACAGTGTACATCGATATAGTAAAGCAAGAATTCCAAAGTCGAACTGTAGCATCCTGATACTCATCCCCACTCATCTCCTGATCACCCTCCTCCTCAGCTGTTGCAGGCTTATTCTCGGGATAATAGTCGGGAGCTCCAAGGAGATTAGTGTGCATCGGAAAAAAAGTTGCTTTCCGATTCAGCCAGTCCCGGATGGTGTAATCAACGCTCTAAGGAATGCCCCATCCTCCTTTTCCTTCCCAAGGCATGGAGACGTATGGAGGACTTCGGTGGCGGGGAATAATGTGTCCCCAAGTCATAAAACCTTGAAGCCCTAGAGGCCTCGTAGATGCCGCTAATTCACAAGCTGAAAAATCAATCCCCAACTTCCGTGTTATGTGTGTAACCATCCTTCCATATCCAATATCCCCTTTAGCATTGCTCTTGATCTTACTAAGGGTAACAACAAGCATGGTGGCACAATCCGGAGTGATAACAACCTCCATACAATAGAGAATATAAAGCTCGTCATCCTTGAGCTTTTGTGGGGTTTCGGATCTAGGAAACAAGCATTCAGATAGGATCCTATGAGCTATCTTAAAGGATAGGTTATAAATCATCTTAGCCTTTGAATCCGCGGGTTGCCAACGGTCCTCGGAACCCACCACCATAACTATCTCTTCCCAAAACTCGCGAGCGTGAGTGTTCCTAGGAAATGTCCCATTATAAGTTTCCCCAAAACCAAACCAAGCTCCAAACTGAACTATGGATAGGTGGTGAGTGCGGTTCATTAAACGGAAAGAAACCGTTTGATTCACGGCACTATGATCAAATGAACTCAAAAACTTCATAGTAATCTCCTCATAAGAATCCTCCCTGATGTCCACGAATGTGGAAAGCCCAACCCTAGCAATCATCATCCTAAGATCATCGACGACATGCAGACCCTCAAATTCCTCAAGGACAATGTATCTAGGGGCTATAACGTAGCGTTGTTGGATTCTTTGGTAGTCTTTTTTGTGATCCTCATTGATTGTTGGATTCTTTGGAGTTGAGGGGTTAAGGGCGTGGAAAGAGGATAAGTTGTGTGGGTTTGTGAAGAAGACGTTCTTATATACCCTCAACCAAATTCTAAAAACCACGGTCACCTGTTACTTCCATGGCCGTGGTTGCTCTCAACCTGGGTCTCCACGGAAAAAAATATAAGAAACCACGGCCGTGGTTTCCTATTTAAACTCGTGGAAATGTGCATTTTTTCCAAAAATCCAAATTCGTCGTTCCTTTGGTTTTCTTCACTTCTCTTGGTTCTTCTTCAAGCCTGACATCCAAAGACACAAGACATACCGGAAAGATACCAACGAAAAACAAAACAAAAATAATCTACGCTAATATATTCTAAGAAAAAGAAAAAGAAAAAATGCATTACCTTGGGTTGCCTCCCAAGAAGCGCTTTGTTTTAGGTCCGTAACTAGACCATTCCTTTGTGCTTAAGTGAGGAGAATGAGTGTTATCTCCTCAGTTTGAAGTTCCGGCGATTATTTCTTGAGTCATTGGCCATTCACCTTGAAACTTCCGCACTTTTCACCCCATACTTCAACTGCACCATGGGGAAAAACGTGCTTAATAACATAAGGTCTTGTCCAACGAGACTTAAGCTTACCTGGAAAGAGTCGAAGTCTCGAATTGAAGAGAAGAACAAGGTTTCCTTCTTTGAAGTCCTTCGGAATGATGTGCTTATCATGCAACGCTTCGCTCTCTCCTTGTAAATCTTGGTGTTCTCATAGGCATTCAAGCAGAGTTCTTCTAATTCATTGAGGTCCAAAAGACGTTTCTCTCCCGTTTCCTTCATGACAAAGTTCAACCACTTGACATCCCAATACGCCTTGTGTTCCAACTCCACCGGAAGATGACAAGACTTCTCATACACAAGATTGTATGGTGTTGTGTCAATGGGAGTCTTGTATGCCGTTCTATATGCCCATAGTGCGTCATCTAGCTTTAACGCCCAATCCTTCCTTGTTCTAGAGACAGTTTTCTCTAGAATTCCCTAGATTTCTCTATTGGAAATCTTCATTAGCCCACTTGTCTGCGGATGGTAAGGGGTGACGACCTTGTGAGTTACCCCATACTTAGCTAGTAGAGCCTCAAATAGACGGGCAATAAAGTGTGATCCTCCGTCACTAATGATGGTATGGGGTGTCCCAAATTTTTGGAAAATAGTTTGATTAAAGAACTTTACAACCACCATCACATCATTAGTCGGAGAACCAATAGCTTCAACCCATCTTGAAACGTAATCTACAGCTAGAAGTATGTATTGATTACCACAAGATGATTGGAATGGTCCCATGAAGTCAAATCCCGAAACGTCAAAGATCTCCACTTCTTGGATGTTGTTTAGAGGCATTTCATTCTTCTTAGATATGTTCCCTGTTCTTTGACAAGCATCGCAACAAAAAATAAAGGTTTGCACATCTTTAAATAATGTAGGCCAAAACAATCCGGATTGCAATACCTTAGCACAAGTCTTGTGAGAACTAGAATGTCCTCCACAAGGAAGAGAATGGCAATGACGAATGACAATTTACATTTCGTCTTCAGGTACACATCTTCTAATGATGCCATCTGGACCTCTCTTGAAGAGTAGAAGTTCATTCCAATAGTATTGACGGACATCATCAAAGAACTTCTTCCTTTGAGCGTAGGATAATACGGGAGGTATTTCCTGACAAACCAAATAATTTACAAAATCAGCAAACCAAGGTTCGTTACCTCTAAAAATATGATCAATACACTCTTCCATTAGATGCAATTGTTCGCCGGGAAAGAGTCATCAATAGGAAGGTCATCATTGGTGACATGTGGTAGACGGATCAAGTGATCTGCAACTGAATTTTTGGATCCTTTCTTGTCACGAATCTCAAGATCGAACTCTTGAAGGAGAAGAATACATCTAATCAGCCTTGGTTTTGCATCTTTCTTGGCAAGCAAATACCGAATGGCTGAATGATCCGTGTATACAGTCACCCTCGCTCCTACAAGATAAGAACAAAACTTCTCAATTGCATACACAATAGAAATAAATTCCTTCTCTTTTGTGGCGTAGTTGAGCTGAGCTTCATCTAGCGTTTTACTAGCATAATAGATGGCATGAGTGCGTCCATCTTTCATTTTTCCAAGCACCGGTCCCACCACTACGTCACTTGCATCGCACATGACCTCAAGGACATGATGCTTCAAATGAGGCTGGAGATGAGCGATTCCAAGAAGAAGAGGAGGAAACCGGCAAGATCGATTAGAACCGACTCATCCGATGAGGATAGCGACTCTTCCATGCCACCGCTAGAGGACATTGATCCGACGATCAATGCGAATCAGAATAATCCAAGACCGGCTGCCAATTATCGTGTCCTGGCTGGGGGCGCGAGAGCCGCTCGTGTAGATGAAGATCCAAGAACTCTTGGCCAAAGAATGGATCCAATTCAGCAACCACGCCGTCTAGGTGTGAACTTTGATGTTGACGATATTCAGGGGTTTAGCTTCAACACACAAGTCATTACCATCGTTCGCCAAAATTAGTTTGGAGGAACGAGTATTGAATCTCCACATCAACATTTACAGAATTTTGAGATCTTGATGGAGACAATGAAGCCAAAAAATGCAACCACCAATAATTACAAGATCGAGCCATTCTTTTTCTCTTTGAAGGGGAAGGCTTTATCTTGGTATCAAGCTCTTCCAAATGGAAGACTCAACACATTGGAGGATCTTTCTTCAGAATTCCTCACCAAATTCTTTCCGCCATCCAAGACGGCGGAGTTGAGAGGTAAGATTAATGCATTTTCTATGAGATCTAATGAAAGTTTGTTTTAGTCTTGGGAAAGATTTCAGGATTTACTATTGGATTGCCCACACCATGGCATTTCCAAATTGGAGCTATTGGAGATATACTATAAGGGGCTGGATATCCCGGTAAGTTCTATGTTCCAATAGACTTTGTTGTGCTTGACATTTCTGCAGATAGCCCGGTCCCGATCATACTCGGAAGACCATTTCTTGCAACATCCGGTTGTATGGTTGATTGCAAGAATGCTAGACTCGCCTTCGACATAGGAGAGGAAAAGGTAGAGTTCGTTCTTTCCACTTTGATGAAAGAACCAGCTCTTGAAGAGGACATATTCAACATCCATGACGAAGAGCTATCTAGAGAGGAAGTAAGTTCAATTCTCTTCAAAGATCCCTTGCAAAAGGTGATCACTATGAGCATTATGGACATAGGAGAAAAAGAGGAATGCAATGAGGAAATTGAAGCTTTAGAGAAGCAAAAGGAAGTGTATGAAGAAGAGTTTGAAAAACTCTACGATGGGTCAGAAAACATGAGGAATCACGGCCAGTCATGCTATTCCACGGTCATGGTTTCCACCAACATGACCGTAATTAGCTATTCAGAGGACTCCAGTAAGTTACACGGCCAAAACCACGGACGTGGAACAAATAGAGGTGCCGTAATTGACTTCCACGCCCAAAACCACGGCCGTGGAGGAAACAGAGATGCCGTAATTTTGGAAAAATCTGAGGACAATTACGTTCTTTCTACCACTTCTCTTGATTCTTCTCCAACAACTTCTATACTCTTAGAAACTTCTAAGGAAGCATTGGACACTCCTCAAGAGCCATTAGAGAGTCAAATAGTGATGGAATTGAAGCCACTTCCCGCACATCTAAGGTACGCATTTCTAGGACCTAATTCTACCTTTCCAGTAATTGTTAGTTCCGATCTAAGTATAGATGAACATAGTAAGCTTATGGTTGTTCTTAAGAAACATAGGAAAGCCTTAGGTTATACTATAGAGGATCTAGTAGGAATCAAATCTTCACTATGCATGCATAAGATCCTAATGGAAGAAGATTTTAGAACTTCGCGACAACCTCAAAGGCGGTTAAATCCGACCATGAAGGAGGTTGTCAAGAAGGAAATTCTTAAGCTACTTGATGCAGGTATCATCTACCCTATCTCCGATAGCAAGTGGTTGAGTCCCGTACAGGTTGTTCCAAAGAAGGGAGGAATGACGGTCATCACCAACAAGAACAATGAGCTCATTCCTACACGAACCGTGACGGGATGGAGGATGTGCATAGACTACCGCAAGCTAAACAACGTAACGAGGAAGGATCACTTCCCATTACCATTCATCGATCAAATGCTTGAGAGGTTAGCACAACACTCACATTTCTATTATCTTGATGGTTATAGTGGTTTCTTTCAAATCCCGATACATCCGGATGATCAAGAGAAGACCACATTCATGTGCCCGTGGGGTACGTTTGCTTATAGGAGAATGCCGTTCGGCCTTTGCAACGCTCCAGCCACCTTTCAAAGGTGCATGATGGCTATCTTCTCGGAGTATATAGAGGAAATCATGGAGGTTTTCATGGATGACTTTTCTGTTTATGGTTCCTCTTTCGATAATTGTCTTTCTAACCTTTCTCTTGTACTACAAAGGTGTAAAGACACTAACCTAGTTCTTAATTGGGAGAAGTGTCAATTTATGGTGAAAGAAGGTATTGTATTAGGACACTTGATCTCTAGTAGGGGGATTGAAGTAGATAAGGCTAAGATAGAGACTATAGAAAAGCTCCCTCCCCCATCTTCGGTGAAAGGGATAAGAAGCTTTCTAGGACATGCTGGATTTTATAGACACTTTATAAAGGATTTCTCTAAGATATCAAAACCGCTTACTAATCTATTGATGAAGGATGCAATTTTTTATTTCTCGCAGGAGTGTTTAGATGCGTTTCATAAGATTCGGGAAGTTCTAGTCTCAACCCCGATCATTCAACCTCCGGATTGGAATCTCCTATTCGAGGTTATGTGTGATGCAAGTGACGTAGCTATAGGAGTTGTGCTTGGGCAAAAGAAGGAAGGACGAACCCACGGTATCTACTATGCCAGCAAGACGCTAGATGAAGCGCATCTTAACTACGCCACTACCGAAAAAGAATTTCTAGCAATTGTATATGCATTTGAAAAGTTTTGTTCTTATCTTGTAGGTGCAAAGGTGATTGTATACACGGATCATGCTGCGATCCGGTATCTACTTGCAAAGAAGGATGCGAAACCAAGGCTAATTAGATGGATTCTTCTCCTACAAGAATTCGATTTAGAGATCCGTGACAAGAAGGGTTCAAAAAATTCTGTTGCGGATCATTTAAGTCGTCTACCACATCTAGAGGACGACCATCTACCCATAGATGACTCCTTTCCGGATGAGCATTTACACATCATAGAAGAGTGCATCGACAAGATTAGTAAAGGTAACGAACCACGGTTTGCTGATTTTATTAACTATTTGGTTTGCCAGGAATTACCACCAGGAGTATCCTATGCACAAAGGAAGAAGTTCTTTAAGGATGTCCGGGAATACTTTTGGAATGAACCTCTCCTCTTTAAGAGAGGTCCTGACGGCATCATTCGACGATGTGTGCCGGAAGACGAGATGCAAAGCGTCATCCGTCATTGTCATTCACTACCTTGTGGAGGACACGCTAGCTCGAACAAGACTAGCGCTAAGGTATTGCAATTTGGATTCTTTTGGCCTACTTTATTTAAAGACGTGCAAACCTTTGTTTCCTGCTGCGATGCTTGTCAAAGAACAGGGAATATATCTAGAAGGAACGGAATGCCTCTTAACAACATTCAAGAGGTAGAGATCTTTGACGTTTGGGGAGTAGACTTCATGGGACCTTTCCCATCATCTTGTGGAAACCAATACATACTTCTAGCTGCAGATTATGTTTCGAGATGGGTTGAAGCAATTGCCTCTCCTACTAATGATTCCATGATTGTGGTTAAGTTCTTTAGCAAGACCATTTTCCCACGATTTGGGACACCACGGACTATCTTTAGTGATGGAGGCTCTCACTTCATTGCCCGACGATTCGAAGCTCTACTAGCTAAGTATGGGGTGAATCACAAGATCGTCACCCCTTACCATCCACAAACGAGTGGACAGTGGAGATTTCAAACCGGGAGATTAAAGGAATCCTAGAGAAGATAGTTTCAACGACAAGGAAAGATTGGTCTTTAAAGCTAGATGATGCATTATGGGCATATCGGACTGCATATAAGACTCCCATAGGAACGACACTATACAACCTTGTGTATGGGAAGTCCTGTCACTTACTGGTAGAGTTGGAACATAAGGCGTATTGGGCAATAAAGTCGTTGAACTTCAGCATAAAGGAAGCGGGCGAGAAGCGCCTCTTGGACCTTAACGAGCTTGAAGAACTTCGCTTAAACGCCTACGAAAATGCCAAGATCTATAAAGAAAGAGCGAAGCGTTGGCATGATAAGCATATCATTCCAAAAGACCTCAAAGAAGAAGATCAAGTTCTCCTCTTCAATTCAAGACTTCGTCTCTTTCCAAGTAAGCTTAAATCTCGTTGGACCGGACCTTATCTAATCAAACGTGTTTTCCCCATGGTGCAGTTGAAGTATGGGGTGAAAAGGGCGGAAGCTTCAAGGTGAACGGTCAACGACTCAAGAAGTACTTACCGAAACTCCAAGCTGAGGAGTTCGCGCCTACCACACTCGAGTAAGTGCAAGAACGGTCTAGCTACGGACCTTAAACAAGCGTTTCTTGGGAGGCAACCCAAGGTATTGCACTTATGTTTTTGTTTGTCATTCGTAGATTAGATTAGCTTAGACGCTTTTGTTTTGTTTTGCCTTCGATACCTTCCGGTATGCTGTGTTTTTGGATGTAGGAGCAATGGAATAGGCAACGGGACAGGAAAAAGTTGAAGGAAATTGACGAAACTTGGATTTTGGCACATTACAGAGAGTTCCACGCCCTAAAACACGGTCGTGGAGGCTACAGTGACCGTAATTCTTCAAAATCTGAGAAAAATCACCAAAAATCACGGTTCCGTACAATTCCACGGCCGTGGAAACCCCCGAGTGACCGTGATTTTTAAAAAATTTTACGGCCACTATATAAACCACTCTCCTTCACAAAAACACCACAAAAAACCCCCCTTTTCACGCCCTAAACGCCGAAACTCTTCCCCAACTTGCAAATCTTCGTTCGGTAATCGTTTTGAACGATTCTTGGTGCAAAAGTGGAGCAAATTCATTCATCTACAAGATCCAATCAACAAAACAAGTGAACAATCCACCAGGAAAGCGGAATTTGGATTCAAAGATCCTAAAACCTAGGTTTTTACTATTCTTCTCTCCTTTGTCAATTTGGGTTAAATTTCCGCATGAACTTAGAACATTTGCATAGGATTGAGATTGGAATTAGATTAGGACAGGTTCTGTTGAGATTGGTATTGATTTGATTAAGATTTGAGAATTTCTAAGAAGAATCACGGTCTCTGGGACTCCCACGGCCATGGAATAGAAGAACAGACCGTGATTTTTTCTATTTTTGGGGAAAATGTTTACACGAAGTGCAGGAAAGAAAAAGAAGAGAAAGGGTGATAGTTCATCCTCTTCTCATAACCCTCCTAGTGAACCATCACCCCCACACCCTAGGATCCCCACCATTCATCCCAATTACCTCGATGCCCTAGAAAAGATCAAGGAGAGACCGGTCATTGGACCAAGATACCTCTTGCTAGAGGAGTTAGAGCCACTCAATATGGTTACCGATTTGACTTGGCTCTTGGATAGAGCCGGATTGATTATCTTCTCCGCTATTAGATTGGATGCTTACGAGGAGATCACGAGGGAGTTTGTTATATCCTTCGAGCATAGCCATATGGACAGGACGGTGTCCTTTAGATTGATGGAGACGGACTATGAGTTCTCCATCCAGCAGTTCGGAGCCTTCTTTGGGTTCCATGAGACCTTCAATGGTCGTTTCCCTAGCGGTGTATACACTAAGGATTTTTGGGAGGAGATTGCCATGATTTACGTTAGCGAGGACCGCTGGCAACCGGCTGATACCAAGGCTAAGCTCATCTGCCACTTAACCTTGAAGATAGCTCATAGGGTCATTTCCGAGTGCCTATTTCCTAGGACCGAGACCCCGCAAAAAATTAAGACCGATGAGCTGTTTCTCCTCTACACCATGCTACATGGTAGACCCGCCGACTGCGCCACCCTCTTAGCCTCCACCATTAGCAAGCTTAAGAACAAGAGGGCCGGAAACATTGGGTATGGTGGGATAGTGACCCACATTGCCACACAGCTCGGGATTGACTGCTCAGCCTGTATTAGGATAGCGGTGAGACCGTTGGGTCTCAAGAGCCTCATGACTAGAGGTTTGATCTTTCCTAGGTATAGAGGTCCACCTACCGCTGTCATGCCATGGGAGGATAGAGGAGGTAGAGGCATTCCATAGTTGCCCGAGTATTCCATTATGGATGGACGCCATAATTGGAAGGAGACATTCGTTTCTATACATGCGAATAGGCTGGTAGCACCTCCTTACATTCCCGATGAGATTCCAGCTGTTGATGATGATGATGTAGGAGGGGGCGATGAGAAGGATTTTGGTACCTTTCCGGATCAGCCGGACACCTTCCCCGACCTCCCTAGACAGTCTCCCTGTCCTTCTAGACCGTCCGGTTCTTCCTCTCGCCGCGCTAGTATGAGCGAGAGACCTACATGGATGGAGACTCCTCCCACTTGGTATGCATCACAGCCGGAGTGGATGAGAGATCCGCCATCATGGTATGCACAGCCGCCATCAGCACCGGCCCCACAGGATGCACCAGCTTGGTACAGCCAGGCACCGGAGTGGTATGAGCAGCTGCCGGATTGGGCTACCGACCTCTCCAGGAGAGTAGGAGATTTGGAGATCCGGTAGGACGCTAGGGACGTACAAGCTAATGAGCATGATAGGATGATGAGGGACATCTACCGCCAGCAGTTTGGGCGGAACTTCGACTCTAGCTTCTTCCCGTTTCCACCACCGCCTCCACCGCAGTGATGACTATGCATGCTTGACAATTTCAGCCGCTCCACCGCCGTCTTGTGAGTTCATTTTTCTTTCTTTCTTTTCTTTATTTCTTTTTGAACATTAGGGACAATGTTTGTCTCAAGTATGGGGTGGGGTGTGACTATCGTTTGTAATAACTCTACTCACTTTGCTTGCCGTGATTCGAGAACACTTTGCATGCTTCATTTCATTGTCACACGTCTCATTATTGCATTACATGAAAAAAGATTTTGAAAAAACCCATAAAAATTGAAAATTTTTGAAAATTCTAAAAGGTTTTGTGCTTCTAAGAGTTGAGATGATTTCGATGATAATTACTACTTGTGAATTGAGTTTTTGATGACAATTGTATGCCTAAACGAATAATGAATTGAAAAGGAATTGAATATGTTGATTATCCTTTCTTGCAAATTTCATAATGTGAAGAATTTCATCTAAATCATATTGAGAAATCGAGGTTGAAATCACATGATAAGTTCTTATACTTTTTTATGAAATGATTAAGGTAATTTGACCTTTCTTTGTTAATTTAGCCCCTCAATGAAATAATTACCTCCCTTACCTATCCGGGAATTTGGAGGAGTTATGTTTTGGCATGTTTGATGTGGGAGGGCCATGAAAGCAATTTTTTGCATTCAAAGAATAGAAATTATAGGTTTGGGGAAGTCAATCATGACGATGAGTAACTCGGCACCATTCACATAGCTGGGTGTTTGTGTCTTGCCAAAGTCGGGATTGAGCGATATTCCTAGCGGATTATGGTATGTGCATCAAGGGTTTGAGACATCTCGAAATTGAGAAACGCCAATCTCCTAGGCTTCGGTTTTTGTGCACCGCTATCCATAACTCCAAAAGTAAAGTCGAAAAATGATTTGAAAAAAAGGAGCAAAGGTCAAAGTTGATGGTGTGCAATTCGAAATAAAAAGAAAAGAGTTAGTTGTCCACTTTCCCGGATTCATGCACCACATTCCTTATAAGTTTTCCCTCCCTTCCGCATTCTAGACCTTACTTGGAAGTCCTTAAGATCAAAAGAATGTTATTTGGCTTGGTGATCTAAATTGAAGTTTATTATGCTTGATTTTGATAATGCTTGAAGGTTATGATGTTTACATTGAAGTTTAACCAATTCATGATGTTTCTTTCCTTTACATTCTTTGGTTATGTATATAAGCGTTTCAAGAGTGAATGAACCAAGGTTTGAGAATGATCTATTAACTAGAAGCACATTTACCTAAAAGATGTTTTGTTTTTGAGTTTGCATGCATATTTCATCCTAACTTATGTTCTAAGCTTTCAAAAGACCTTGCTTGGGGACAAGCAAGTGGCAAGTATGGGGTAATTTGTTAGCATGAAATATTGCGATATTCTAGGCGCTTATTCTAGTTGTTTTTCATTCATTATAGTGTTCATGAATAAGGTATTGAAGCATTTGTTAGTTTGTTCATCTATATTTTCGATATGGAGGTCTACATTAACTTTTTGTTGATTATAGGTGAATAAGAGCTGAAACCGAACCATTTGAGAGAGATAGGAGAGGATTTGAGCACATCCAAGGATTAGGAACACATCAAAGAAGCCAAAGGCGATGCTAGGATGAACAATGACACGACATAAAGGAAACCACAAGCAATTTACACTTCCACACCCTAAAATACGGCCGTAGAAGAGTCCACGCCCTAAACCACGGCTGTGGATCTTGGCATCATGAGCGTGGAGCATTCTAGAGAGTTACACGACCTAAAGTACGGTTGTGGAAGTTATATGAGACCGTAACCCAATTCCACGCCCTAAACTACGGTCTTGGAATCTCTTGATGACCGTGATTTAGGCGATCTTTTGACGAACCAATTATTGCCACGTCATTTACACAATGGGCCGGTACGGTTATTTTACCCCGTCATATAAAAAGGCGGGAAGAGAGAGTTTTCGACATCATCGCTTGGAGGGAGAGATCGCTTTAGGCTTGGACAACCTCGTTTGGAGAAAGTCAGCCTTAGGGTTTCGTGAGAAACGCTGCGGAAGCGCCGGCAATTTGGATTTCCGAAGATCGTGTGCGGCAGAAGTTGCGCCCTTTCCTAGGTTTTGATATTGAAGACGGATTGACATCCCGTTCTTCGTACTTGCCTAAGATCATTGTGAGGTTTTGTGTTATATTCTGAGTCCATTGAGTATTCCAATTTGTGTTTTGGATTTGAGATTGACTTTGAGTTATATTCGGTTGCGCTAGAGCAGAGGTGTTTGATGGCTGATGCGGCTCGTTCTAGAGGTGTTAGCATGAAATATTGTGATATTCTAGGCGCTTATTCTAGTTGTTTTTCATTCATTATAGTGTTCATGGATAAGGTATTGAAGCATTTGTTAGTTTGTTCATCTATATTTTCGATATGGAGGTCTACATTAGCTTTTTGTTGATTATAGGTGAGTAAGAGCTGAAACCGAACCATTTGAGAGATATAGGAGAGGATTTGAGCACATCCAAGGATTAGGAACACATCAAAGAAGCCAAAGGAGATGCTAGGATGAGGAATGACACGACACAAAGGAAACCACAAGCAATTTACACTTCCACGCTTTAAAATACGGCCGTAGAAGAGTCCACGCCCTAAACCACGGCTGTGGATCTTGGCATCATGAGCGTGGAGCATTCCAGAGAGTTACACGGCCTAAAGTACGGTCGTGGAAGTTAGATGAGACCGTAACCCAATTCCACGCCCTAAACTACGGTCGTGGAATCTCTTGATGACCGTGATTTAGGCGATCTTTTGACGAACCAATTATTGCCACGTCATTTACACAGTGGGCCGGTACGGTTATTTTACCCCGTCATATAAAAAGGCGGGAAGAGAGAGTTTTCGACATCATCGCTTGGAGGGAGAGCTCGCTTTAGGCTTGGACAACCTCGTTTGGAGAAAGTCCGCCTTAGGGTTTTGTGAGAAACGCTGCGGAAGCGCCGGCAATTTAGATTTCCGAAGATCGTGTACGGCGGAAGTTGCGCCCTTTCCTAGGTTTTGATATTGAAGACGGATTGACATCCCGTTCTTCGTACTTGCCTAAGATCATTGTGAGGTTTTGTGTTATATTCTGAATCCATTGAGTATTCCAATTTGTGTTTTGGATTTGAGATTGACTTTGAGTTATATTCGAGTTTTCGAGGGTTTTCATCTTTCATTCTTCTTAATTTGATTTTTGATATCATGATGATGGTTATTGGCTAAAACCCTTTAGCAATTCTAAGGTGAAGGGTTGATAGTTGTGGCTTAGATAATGATAGATCGATCGTAAATTGATTGGACCCTGAGAGTTAGAGAGATCTCGTCGACGAACCAAGATCACGGTCTATTCTTGGACTTCCACGGCTGTGGAACTCAAGATCTGCCCTAGATTTACCCTAGTTTACGAATTTGTTTTTACTTTGATCCAAGGTTAAAGATTACCTTTAATCTAGTCTTGGCTTGCCCTTTTCTAGGTAGTAGTGAGACTCATCACCCTCTATTTCGATTTCGAGTGTCACAACCTTAATCGTTTTAGTTAGTTTTGATCCTTGGGTTACAAGTTTGGGTATTTGAGATTAATTCTTGTTCATAGATCCTTTCTATACTGAAGCCTCAACAACCTTTATAGAGAGAGTCTTTGGGTTAGACATATAGGGGTTTGGAACTTCACCGTACATTACCTTACTTTAGTATACCCTTGCAACTCTTAACTTTGTCCTTAATTCTTTAGTATATCTTGAATCGATTGCCACAATTAGATACCTGGATCTTTAGGGTTGCTGTTTTCCCCAATTATTTGCAAAGCTTATTACATTTACTTGCTTGACGATTTGCGAACTGAATTTGTTCCCCCAAATCCCTGAGTTTGATACTCTGGAATTCTTGTTTTACTACGCCGATCCGTACACTGCGGGTTCGCTTGCTTTGATTCTAGTTTCATAAATGTAAATCTTGATTGCACGCATGCTTTGAGGCGAACAAGAGGTGAAGATGAGGGGGAGTGTTGTCGATGCAAAGGAGAGCTCGAGAAGTTGTTGTCCTGGTGGTCTTCGATCCGGAGTCGGCGAAGCAAGGTGTTGTAGAGGAGGGAGATCGAGATTGAGAAAGGCAAGAGGTGGGGCTGGTTGTGCCTTCACTGCTGAGGCTTGCAGCTTAAAGGGTTCCAGGAGAGAAGGGAAACAAAGGGTTGTAGAGGTGAGGATGGGAGGGAAGCCGGAGAAGAAGATGAATGGAGTGAGACGAGTGGAGATGAGGAGGAGATGGGGTTGCTAAGGCCACCAAAGGTAGGGCTCGCATCCTGCGGGAGAAGGAAAGGCTAAGGGCGAGGGGTCGGGTAGCCCTGTAAGGTTGCAACATAGCATCGGGACTAGGCTGGCAGGAAGGCAGGCTGTGCGGCAAGGGGAAGAAAATCCAGAAGTTTGAGGAGGAAGGCTCCTAGCTGGGAGGGAAGAAAATGAAATAAAAGGGATTCGGAAGGTAAAATAGATTCGATCAAAATACCCGGATCCGGATTTCCGGAATGTGAAATTTTCCGTAAATTAATATACGGACAAAATATCCACAAAAAAATGTACTTGTAAAATATAGTTTTCCATATGGAATAATATAAAATATTTTCGATATAGATATAAGAAATAAAATACGGACAATGTGTAGATAGAACACACACACACATATATATATGTATAAACTCGTAAAATTTAATTTACAACGTAACATGCCTGGAAACATAAATATAAAAAAAACGCGCTTAAAAAATCAAGGCGTTACATCAGATCCCCCTAAAAACAAGTTTCGTCCCGAAACTTGCCACACGCCGAACTTCTCGGTCCTTTAAGGCCGAGGTATAAACTCACAACTAGGAAGGCTTAGACCTTCTAATCTATATGCACAAACTGCTCCAACCACCATTGCAATATATATAACCTGACATAAAACACATTCCCGCATGGGGCACAAAACCACATTTAACATCAGCGTAAAACTCAACCCAAGACACTATCCTCCGTCTTCCTATTAGCCCCATTGGTTCTTTGTCTGCCGCTAAACCATCAAGACCGGCAATACATCTCGAGTCATGCATGTACTTCCTAGACTGATACACATAA
Organism: Fagopyrum esculentum; assembly: GCA_033239045.1. Lineage (NCBI taxonomy): Eukaryota > Viridiplantae > Streptophyta > Magnoliopsida > Caryophyllales > Polygonaceae > Fagopyrum > Fagopyrum esculentum. The sequence goes on from BSUD01000006.1 coordinate 112,115,609, forward strand.
AATACCGGGTGAACACTCTTTACTCTTGGCGGCTACGCCAACCGGTAAACCACTTTCCTAACTCGCGCTAAGAGCTCAAAAAGATCGATATATCGGGACTCAACTTCCTTATCCGGTCTTTCTCAAGGCAGCATTTTTATTATGTTTCTCTTTAATTTATCTATCCCAGAAGATCGAACTTCCAATTTACATTGTTGGCTTTGGTTCTTCATACCAAACTTTGATGTTATGTTTCCTCAATTCTAAAGTGTTGTAACTTGAAAGGTGGAACAAATTTCAGTCCTAGCTGTATTTTTAGATTTGAAAAATACTCGATTCAAGTTCAGTTAATGCTTCTTCTGGGTCTACTCCGCCACCACCATCTTTGCCTTTATCTTTAACACCTTCTGATGTCACGCCATCATCTTCTCCAAACCAGGGTAAAGGTAAATCATTAGACATCAAAGGTTTTTTTATAAAATATTTGCGGATTGAAAAGCTTGATTAGCATGGAGTCAATATTTTGACAGCCTTTGCCTTCTATTTGTTGTTGTCATGTGCATGAAAAGGGAGTGACACATTCAAAATTGTTCTTATTGTTGATGTTGTAACAATGTCCAGTTTGTTGTTTATTATTTTGATTTGTTGCTTCTTAAGTAGAAGAAGAAAGGTATTTGAAAAGGTTCATAGTGAGTTGCTAATTATACCAGTGCCATTATTTAAGATGATACCAGTACCATCGTCGAAGGAAGGAGAAGGCCGAAGCACTGCAAATATTCACCGATGCGATAATCTGAATGTGAATGTGAATGTTTAGGGTTAAAAATTAGGGGTATTCTAGTAAACTTTCAGTAAACAATCTATCTAAACAATACAATACCAAACACGTAAAATTAAAGAAAAAAACTATCCTTTAGAATCCCATCCCAAACAATCTCAAGAATCCCCATCCCCAACAATCTAAAAAAAATACCCATACAATACCAAACAGGCCCTTATATGTACATTCTACCTATATTTAGATGTTACTAGATTCTTCCCTATTGTTGATCCACATATGCTCCTACCTGTAAGGTTATAAGAAACAATATTGAAGATTAGGTAAGTGTGAATGACTCATATAACTTGAACCGAAGGAGCTTCATTATGTTTCGAAAAGTCAATACCTTGATCATATATCAAAAGATATCCAAGCCCATTTCCCGCTCTCCTTCAATGCATCTCTTGAATTTCCGATTCGGGGTTTCCCGAGCTTGCCTGTAATGAATAATAGAACAAATGCTATTGATTGATTCGTAGTATGCTTCGATTGAACAAGATTATTGATCAAGTATCACATACTCTAGCACTGAAATATTCGTCATCCTTACGGTATATCTGAACTTGTTGGACAACTCTATTTCTTTTCAAACTCTCATGTATGTTCTTCAAATTCTAAAATTCATCTTCTTTCCTTTCCTCCCTAACCACATATATTGATTTGCGTACATATACAACCATCTTGATCCTTAATTTGGTAAGCTCCACAAGAACAACTTTGGAATAGGGCTCATACGACTTTTATAAATCCTGCAAAATGTCATGTCATATCAAAGAACATGATCAATGTAAAACTTACTAAAATCAAAATGTACTACTAATATTTACCCTAATATTCTGGTCGTTTTGGAGGCTTTCAATGTCATTGATTTTGATATTATGATATACATCAATTTCCACTATGTATGGTCGACAAGACCGAGAAAAGTATTTTCTATTCATTCTCATTTCTGATATGTACTCTAATACCATGTATGAGATCTTTGTTGGAAGATACGATCCAAATACTTGAAATGCACGTCTATCCTCCATTAATTTGTAGATTCGTAAATCTCAACCTTGTTATCAAAGTACTCAATATCATCATCCAATATCCTGCATATTGATAATGTAAGAGCCTTAGATTAGGAGCCCTTGTTGAGTCTAGATGACCCAAACAGCCACCCCTGCGGACCCAGAGGGCCGCACCAGCGGTTGGCCACCCTTGCGCCTCACAAGGTCCGCCCCTGCTGCTTTGTGTGGTTGCAGCCGGTTTTGTTGACCTTTGACCCGTGCTTTGCGGCTGGCTTCCTTTATAAGCCTCCCATTTCTTCTGGATAAGGGTTTCCCCATCTTCTCCAAATTCATTTCCTTCTGTACGTTCTTCTCCTCCTCTCTTCTTCCTTGACCTTCTTTTGATCTTTCCTTGATCTTGTGTGTGAGTTTTGAGAGAGATTTGTTGTGGCTTTGACCTTGGATGATGCTGAGTGTTGTTGTTGATATGTTGAGGTGCTGTAGGGTGATGTTGGTGTTGTTCTTCCTTGCTGCTTAGGGTTCTGGTTGTGGTAAGTCAGCTCTCCTTCCTTTCTTTCATTCTTTCTTCTTTCCTTGCTTCTTTCTCTCTTATTTAGCTAGGATTCACAAGCATGAGCTTGTGTGGATCTTTCTCGGACGTTTTGATGTTCATACATGTGTGTATATGTATGTGGTGTGTTGCTGTGTGGTGGATAAGTGAAGAGAGTCGAGAGAAGGATCGAAGAGAAGCCGGGATCAGCTCACTGTTGTCTAGCTGCACCTGCGCCTGAGCCAGGCCGCCCTTGCGCCTATTTGTGAGCCGCCCCTGCGCCCTGAGCCATCCGCCCCTGTGCCTCACTGGTTCAGCGCATGCGTCTCTTGTTTCCGCTGGTGCGTCCAGGGCATACCTAGTTGGTATGATTCCTTATTCCCTTTCATTTGGCTTTGGCTTCAGTTGATGGCTAGGCTAGCATGGTTAGGATGAGTATGATGAGTTGTATGATGGAGATGTGTCTTAGACACTTGTGTTTATGTTGAGGTTATACCTTAGGCATTTGTGAGCATGTTATGACCTCGAGGTTTAGATTGGGGTCATAGGTTGGTTGTGGTTATGGAGACGAGTCTCCTGACCGTTGTAGTATATGATGATATGTGTCTTGCTATTGCAGGCGTTGATTAATTCCCCAAGGGGAATCTGTGATGTGGTACAAGTTACGAGTATTACAGGTAAGTCCATAGGACTTACTTAGCGTTCAGTTGTGGATTTGCGTGATTGTAATGGTTGTGTATGTTCATATGGTTGTTGCATTATAACCTAAACCGGACTAGGATGACCATTTATTACTTTAAATGACCCAGGTGTATTTTAACGGGTCGTGACCACTTGCCTCCGCTTGCGGGTAGGAGGAGGTGCCCGGAAGCCAGTAACAAAGGTGGACGAGTGATGATCACCCCATGCCAAACCTTTGTGTTAACGGGGGAAGGGACTAGATTCTTTAGGCTCCTCGTGTTACAAAATAAGTTGAATTAGTAATGGAATAACGTAATTGAAGATACTAAATGAATGTGTATGTGGCATTGTGTAATATCCGGAATTTTTATTCCGTCTATTTCCGTTATAAAATAGATCTCGATCAATGAACCCATATCCGTCTACTGAGTTAGACATATTATTATAGGATTTGTCATTTTATGTAGATTCATTCACATAAAATGATAGAATCCTTTAAATAGTTTATCATTTTATGTAGCTTACTTCCGCATAAAATGATAGAATCCTTAACCGATCTTAATCTACAATAAACTCCCTATCCGCCTAGTCCGTATATTTATATGTCGGAATCTTGTCCGGCCAGAAACTCGCTAATTTAAGGAGCCGTCCATAGCCAATTTCAGCCCATCTGTTGCTCTATATTTAGCCTCAACGGACCCAGCCCACTAGCCAACTCCAGCAGCCCACTGCTGCCTTGCTCCTATGCGGCCCAGCTTGCCAGCCTTCAGCCAGTTCGGCCCTGCAGCACAGCTCCAGCCCAGCAGCAGCACAGCTCCAGCGCCAGCAGCCCAGTCCAGCGCCAGCAGCCCAGCGTTGCCTGCTGCTTCTTCCAGCCCAGCGCCCAGCGTTGCCAGCTCGAGTCCAGCCCAGCGCCCACTCCAGTCCAGCGTCCATTCCAGCCAGAAGGGTTGCCGTCTTACCTTCTCCAGCTCAGCAACGCCCCTTCCTTTGATCTTCTACATAACTGCTGTATTAATTAAGAAAGAGATCCGTAACTGCCTAATCCCACGCCAGAATATCCTCTGCTGATCTCCTTCCTTATGCGCTGCTCACCTTCCTTCTCCTTTGCGTCCAGATTCATCTACAGAAGCACGCCTTCATTTCTTGCCCACAGCCACATCCGTTGTTTCCTTCTCTTCTGTCTACGGATTTCAACAGCAAACACGTAACCCTTCTGCACACACCCAGCAGCGTCAAGAGGTAAGTGCAGCAATCTTGTTCTTCCGTCTTCACCATCATCCTCTTCGTAGTTCATCTACCAACACTGCTGTGCTTCGAATTGCAGCCATCTACTGAACTAAAGAGACTGAGTACATCGAATTATAGCCGCCACAGTCAGCCTCAAGTCGCCTAATACGAAACAGGACCTTGCGAGACCTTCTGCATACACCTACGGTAAACCTCTCCTTCATTCTCCTTGCCTATTCATCTTCGATCGGACCAGCCGCTGAGATACTGATGTAGTGACGTCCTACAGCCTTGTGCAGATTCGTCCGAGTCCCATACCCCTCCCAAGCGTAACTATCTACTCGCTGCAACCCGGTAAGAACCTATACTTGGATTTAAAATAGGTTCTGATTAGTGTAAGGAGGAAATTATTGTATAACCTTATGTATGTATACCGATTTCTTAATGTTAGATTGATGAACTGCTGTAGTCGACCTCGAGCATGGTTAATATAGTAATAGGTAGCTGCTGGAGTTTATAAATAAAATGATAGACATAAGGGGTTGCTGTAAATTTCAATTTATTCCTTCAGCTTTTAGGTTATAAACAGCCTATCTTGTCGGTCAATTATTGAACGTTTGGATAAAGATCCACCGTTGAATTTTGGATATGTTGTAGATGGACATATGTAGTTTAGCATATTAAAATTGGAGAAGAAATGAACGGTCGGATTGAAAGTTATGAGCTCCCAAAGTTAGGTAGTTGAGCAGTTTTGATAAACTTAGGTTTTTGGCTAAGTATAGGAATTTAGAGTGAAGTAACCAACTTTGTAAATTTTTATAGGAATATTGGCTAAACAGTTTGGAGAAATTCTTTCTCCTAAGGTTAGATAGAACCTCATAGATGATCTAGAGATTTAATTCGGAATTATTATAAGCTGTTAAGAATTTTATATTTAGGACCGAAGTTAGACCTTTACGTTTCTTCCGGAAAATAGAAACATAGGAAAAATGTCAGTTTGGAACCAAATAAAATTTTAGGAGTTAGAATATGATTTTAGAACCTCAAATAGGAGATTAGACATGAATTCTAGATTTTTCGGGAAGTTCGGGACCAAGGGTAAAATGGTCATTTTACCCTAAATTAACACTGTAACTAGTTATGTCTTAATACATCATTCGATCGTAGAAGTTTTAGACTTCTAACTAAGTGAGAGTGTGCTAATACACTTATCGCCTTTGACAGGAAACTGAGTTGCTACAGTTTACAGAACAAGTGGTTTACAAAGAATCGAGCTATATATCAGGTAAGTTCGTTAGGCTTACTTAGCTGACTTCTAAATGTGAGTATAAATGATGATGGTGGTGTGTGATTGAAATGTTTAGAGAGATAGGTTGTGATATATAATTACCGACCTATATTTTGGCCTAAGAGTAACGGGCGGTGGCATTCTGCTCAGTAGCTTGCGGGCGCTGGGGGTTTCTTTCGGGACTAGTCCATACGTGGTTTGTAGTGATGCTACCAGTGGAAGTCAGCTAGACCTACACCAGTTGGATAAGGAACGGAGGCGAGAACTAATAATAATTCTCGTGCCACAACTTAAATTGAATAATGTGAATCATTTAAATAATAGATAATAAACGGTTGAGTGCCAGCATGATGTTTGTGTAATTCTGTTTCTGCGTGTGCTTGTGTTGTTATCATTTTTGCTTATATTTGGATAGTTAGCTAACTATTGATATGTTGTTTAGATTTGCCACAGGTTAGAACAGATGCCGAGTGATCCAGATGGTAGTGGTCAGCCGGGGTGTCGTACTTTAGGACGTTTTACAGTTTCTGCATTTGTGGGTTTTACAGTTGAACCTTGTTTCCTTTCGTACTTTGTTATATTCCGTTTTCCGGCTGTAGGCGATCTGGTCACATTCATGCATTGTTAAGAACTATTTTATGATTTCTGATTTTCCTTATCTGTGCCTTGTTGTAAGATTTTGTTAAGTTGTTGTCAAACTAAGGTCGGGACCCACTGTGCGGTCCTAACCAGTAACTCCCTAAGTTGAAAAATTTGGGGTGTTACAACATGGTATCAGAGGTCTAGGTTGGCAACAATGGCACTTGAATCTTCTAAAAAGGTCATATAAGTAAATAAACAGAACCCGAAAAGGGTCTGAGTTTTCCAAAGAGAATTTTTGGTTTTAAAATGCATACAGAGTCAGGTTGGGATAGAAAGTACAGATGACCACCACTACCTCTGCGGATCTCGGTAATCTTAGAATAATTATAGACTTGTACTGTTATGATAGATTAGCTAGTTTATAACTGTAGTTATTACTATTCGTGCAGATGGCACGTACTAGGGCTGCCCAAGTGACTAGCCGAGGTAGGGGTCGTCCCCCCCTTCCCCCAGTCAGACAGGATCGAGATGATAGCACCCCAACTGTTAGAGGGCGTGGTCGTGGGGGTAGACCTCCACTAGGGAGAGGTCGAGGACGGGTTCCTCGAGAGGACCCACCTGCAGCAAGCATACCAGAGGCTGCTGTAGAAGAAGTAGCTGAGAGTGTAGGCCCCGAGGTCAGGCCTGAGACCGCCGCTAGGTCTGGAGCGCAAGGAGCACGTTCTACTGAGTCGGGACGTGTTTCTATTGGAGCATCGGAGTATAGGGAGTTCAGAGCCTATGTTGAGCGCAGGGAGGAAGCTGCCAGAGTTGAGAGGCTTACTCAGGTACCACCGGTGGTACCGGCTAGGTCAGCTCAAGTGACACAGGGAGTGTCTCAGGTGCCGGCTGTATCTGAGAGGAGGGCTGATGCTGATATAGAACCTACTGGGTCCAGAGCACCGAGACCGGATGAGTGGTTGAAGGCTTTCAACTCTCAGAAGGTCCCCTCATTCAGCGGAGAGATAGGGCTAGAGGTGGAGCACTGGATAGGGAAGATTGAGACTGCTTTGGAGGCAATACGTTGCCCCGTGGATCGACAGGTAGATTTGATACAGACCTGTTTCACAGATGATGCTCATTCATGGTGGCGTACCATTCGTGGCCGAGTCACCAGCTGGGAGCAGATGAGGAACATTGTTAGAGACAGGTACTGTCCAGTTTCGTTGAGGAGAGAGAGATTCCAGGATTTCATTGAGGCGGGATTTGAAGATATCCCGATTGCTGCAGCTATAAAGAAATTTCAGAAGGAATTGACCTTACTTGGACCATCTGCACCTCCAGAAGAGCAGCATGTTTACCTTTTCTCCAGGAGGTTGAGAGAGAGTACCCGATCCTACCTGGCTGGATTCCGCTGTGAGACCTTGTCTGATTATCAGGATAGGGCCTCTACTTATGAGAGAGATAGGCCAGCTTCTAGGAAAGCAGCTCAGTCTAGTGGGCCGGATAAGCGGCAGAGGACAAGACATGCTGGTAGCAGTGCAGCAGTAGCAGGTTATGGTCGAGGACAGACTCAGGGAAGGTCCAGCTACCACTCTACAGTTCGGACTCCCGGTGGAGATCGATAGTGCTTTAACTGTGGTGGCCGTGATCACATTAAGACGGATTGCCCGAAACCACCTATCACTTGCTTCACTTGTGGGAAGCCGGGACACAGGGCTACTTTCTGCCGTCAGGGCAAGGCTCCTTCTCAGCAGGGATCTTCTCCTGCAGGTGCTGAGAAGAGTCTACAGAGACCCCCTCAGTACCGAGCTCCGAGTCAGCAGCAGCAGCAGTACCGGGCTCCAGGACATCCTGCTTCATACAGTACTGCACAGGGATCAGGCCGTGGCACAGGACGTGGTAGTACCACTGACACCAGAGGAGGACCATCGAGAGTGTTCGAGCTGAGGAACACTGAGCAGCCTGCAGCACCTGCGACCACAGGTACTATTTGGATCCATGACTTACCTGTGAGAGTTTTATTTGATACGGGTGCTACGCACTCATTTATATCAGATGCATGTGTAGATAGGTTGTCCTTAGCTACAGTAGAGGGTGTACCTTTTGTGGTTGGGTTACCAGATAGGGGTAAGGTTAGAGGATCTCGAGAGATTTATGACTGCCCTATTCACCTGGGAGGCCGGATTTGGTTAGTAAATTTTCTAGTCATGCCCTTAGCACATGAGGACGTGATATTAGGGATAGATTGGATGACTCGACATGGAGCCGTCTTGGATATTGGTAGGAGGACTATGACTGTCGCCACGGAGGAAGGCCACATAGTGATATTCCGAGGTTGGGACCTCGGAAAGTCCGGCACAGTTATCAGCGCAGTGAGAGCAGCCAGATTGATAGCACAGGGTTGCGAGGCCTTCTGGTGTTATGCCCTGAAGGAGCGCAAGAGCCTGACAGTAGAGGAGATACCAGTCGCATGCGAGTTTGCAGAGGTCTTCAGGGACGACTTACCAGGGCTACCTCCACAGAGGAGTGTGTACTTTAGCATCGAGTTAGAGCCGGGCACGAGACCGATCTCGAAGGCCCCGTACCGCATGGCCCCGATAGAGCTGCTTGAGCTGAAGAAGCAGTTAGAGGAGTTAGCAGAGAAGGGCTTCATACGCCCTAGTGTTTCCCCTTGGGGCGCACCAGTATTGTTTGTGAGGAAGAAGGATGGATCGATGAGACTGTGTATCGACTACAGGGAGTTGAACAAGGTCACCATCAAGAATAAGTATCCACTGCCTCGCATAGATGATCTGCTGGACCAGCTACATGGGGCGTCAGTGTTCTCGAGGATAGATTTGAGATCGGGTTATCACTAGCTGAGGGTGAGAGATCAGGACATACCTAAGACGGCATTCCGGACTAGGTATGGTCATTATGAGTTTGTAGTGATGCCATTCGGGCTCACTAATGTGCCAGCAGTATTTATGGAGTTGATGAATGGGATTTTCATCGACTTCTTAGACCAGTTTGTAGTGGTCTTCATTGACGACATTCTAGTTTACTCTAGAAGTCGAGAGGAGCATGCCGGACACTTGAGGACAGTGTTGCAGATTCTACAGGATAGTCAGCTATATGCTAAACTATCCAAGTGTGAGTTCTGGATGTCAGATGTGGCTTTCCTAGGACATGTAGTGACTGCTGAGGGGATTAAGGTCGACCCGGCGAAGATTGAGTCACTGTCCTCTTGGCAACCTCCGAAGAATGTTAAGGAGGTTCGCAGCTTCCTTGGATTAGCAGGTTATATACCGTCGGTTTGTGGAAGGGTTTTCCCTGATCGCCCGACCACTTACTTCTCTCCTAAGGAAGACTACTCGGTTCGTCTGGTCGGAGCCGTGTCAGCAGAGTTTTTAGGAGCTGAAGAGGAGATTGACGTCTGCTCCGATCTTAGCACAACCTGAGGGTACAGAGGACTTTGTAGTGTACAGTGACGCATCCAAGCTGGGCTTGGGGTGTGTCTTGATGCAGAGGGGTAAGGTTATAGCATATGCGTCTCGACAGCTGAAGACGTATGAAGAGAACTACCCCTCTCATGACCTGGAGTTAGCAGCAGTAGTGCACGCTCTTAAGATCTGGCGTCATTATCTCTATGGAGCGACCTGTCAGATCTTCACAGACCATAAGAGTCTGAAGTACATATTCACTCAGCGGGAGTTGAATAACCGCCAGAGGCGGTGGCTAGAGTTTATCAAGGATTTTGACCTTGAGATTTTCTACCACACCGGAAAGGCGAATGTAGTTGCTGACGCTTTGAGTCGGAAGACGCCTCGGGAGAAGGCGATAGCTCGGTTGACAGTACAGCCACAGTTACAGAGAGACTTAGCTTGGTTGGAGGTAGAGATCCAGTTCCCCAATACAGCTCATTAGTTAGCCACCTTAGAGTTACTTCCTGACCTGTTGGGTGAGATCCGACAAAAGCAGGAGACCTGTCCGACTTTGACCCGGATCCGAGACTGGATGTCACGAGATGAAGCACCTCAGTTCACTATCGGTCCCGATGGAGTGATGAGACGACAGGACCGTGTCTGTGTGCCATCAGACAGTGAGCTGAGACAGAGGAAACTGGGTGAGGCTCATGCTACCCCTTACTCCGTACATCCAGGAGCGAGTAAGATGTATAAGGACGTAAGACGTTCCTTCTGGTGGGGTGGTTTGAAGTCTGATGTGGCCCGATATGTAGCCCAGTGCGCGACCTGTCAACAGGTCAAGATTGAGCATCGTAGATCCGGAGGAGAGCTACACCCACTTCCAGTACCACATTGGAAGTGGGAAGACATTTCTATGGATTTCGTTACCGGATTGTGGCTCAGCAGAGGTTTTGATGCCATTTGGGTAGTGGTAGACCGTTTGACGAAGACCGCACGTTTCATTCCGATTAAGGAAACGTGGCCGGTAAGTCGTCTAGCAGAGGAGTTCACCAGGCACATAGTGAGACTCCATGGAGTACCGAGGACTATCGTCTCCGACAGGGATGGACGTTTTACCTCGAGGTTTTGGCTGCAGGTACATACTGCTCTGGGGACGAGCCTCCACTTTACCACTGCCTACCACTCACAAACGGACGGTCAGTCCGAGAGGACCATTCAGACTCTAGAGGACATGTTGCGAGCATGTGTGCTAGATTGGGGACAGGTATGGCCAGATCACCTCCCACTAGTAGAGTTTTCATATAATAACAGTTGGCACGCGTCTATTGGGATGGCACCTTATGAGGCTTTGTACGGGCGGAGATGTCGTACACCGCTATGTTGGGATGAGCCTAGCAAGGCTGATGGAGTAGTACCAGATCAGATACAGGACGACATCGCCCGGATTGCCTTAGTCCGGGAGAGGATGTTAGCAACTCAGAGTCGTCAGAAGTCCTACGCCGACAAAAGGCGTCGACCTTTGGAGTTTAGAGTAGGTGCACAGGTGTGGTTGAGAGTGTCACCTACGAGAGGAGTTAGACGTTTCGACATTAAGGGGAAGCTGAGTCCCCGGTATGTCGGCCCATTTGAGATCGTAGAGAGAGTCGGAGAGGTTGCCTACCGACTAGCATTGCCACCGAGATTGGAAGGAGTACACCTAGTTTTCCATGTATCTCAGCTGCGAGAGTACATACCGGACCCTAGACATGTCATCAGTCATGAGGATCTGATAGTCGAGCCAGACCACACTTTCGTGGAGTATCCAGTAGCCGTCCTAGAGCGTAGCATTAGGCGCCTGCGTTCTAAGGAGATACCGATGCTGAGGATTCAGTGGTCTAGACGAAGGACTGATGAGGCTACCTGGGAGACAGAGGAGAGTATTAGACGTAACTACCCTGAGTTCTTTGCGGAGTTAGCCGCTACCTCAGTACCGACGGGTTAGTACTGAGACGATACCTTATATGATTTCGGTGATTATATGTTTACATAATTGTTTATGTCTATGTGCTTGATGACGTGAGTAGTTGCTTGCTAGAATATAATTCTTGAGGAGAAATGTATGGGGTAGGTACCCTATCCTAAGTTTCGGGACGAAACTTATTTTAAGGGGGTACTGATGTAATATCCGAAATTTTTATTCCGTCTATTTCCGTTATAAAATAGATCTCGATCAATGGACCCATATCCGTCTACTGAGTTAGACATATTATTATAGGATTTGTCATTTTATGTAGTTTCATTTACATAAAATGATAGAATCCTTTAAGTAGTTTATCATTTTATGTAGCTTACTTCCGCATAAAATGATAGAATCCTTAACCGATCTTAATCTATAATAAACTCCCTATCCGCCTAGTCCGTATATTTATATGTCGGAATCTTGTCCGGCCAGAAACTCGCTAATTTAAGGAGCCGTCCATAGCCAATTTCAGCCCATCTGTTGCTCTATATTTAGCCTCAACGGATCCAGCCCACTGGCCAACTCCAGCAGCCCACTGCTGCCTTGCTCCTATGCGGCCCAGCTTGCCAGCCTTCAGCCAGTTCGGCCCTGCAGCACAGCTCCAGCCCAGCAGCAGCACAGCTCCAGCGCCAGCAGCCCAGTCCAGCGCCAGCAGCCCAGCGTTGCCTGCTGCTTCTTCCAGCCCAGCGCCCAGCGTTGCCAGCTCGAGTCCAGCCCAGCGCCCACTCCAGTCCAGCGTCCATTCCAGCCAGAAGGGTTTCCGTCTTACCTTCTCCAGCTCAGCAACACCCCTTCCTTTGATCTTCTACATAACTACTGTATTAATTAAGAAAGAGATCCGTAACTGCCTAATCCCACGCCAGAATATCCTCTGCTGATCTCCTTCCTTATGCGCTGCTCACCTTCCTTCTCCTTTGCGTCCAGATTCATCTACAGAAGCACGCCTTCATTTCTTGCCCACAGCCACATCCGTTGTTTCCTTCTCTTCTGTCTACGGATTTCAACAGCAAACACGTAACCCTTCTGCACACACCCAGCAGCGTCAAGAGGTAAGTGCAGCAATCTTGTTCTTCCGTCTTCACCATCATCCTCTTCGTAGTTCATCTACCAACACTGCTGTGCTTCGAATTGCAGCCATCTACTGAACTAAAGAGACTGAGTACATCGAATTATAGCCGCCACAGTCAGCCTCAAGTCGCCTAATACGAAACAGGACCTTGCGAGACCTTCTGCATACACCTACGGTAAACCTCTCCTTCATTCTCCTTGCCTATTCATCTTCGATCGGACCAGCCGCTGAGATACTGATGTAGTGACGTCCTACAGCCTTGTGCAGATTCGTCCGAGTCCCATACCCCTCCCAAGCGTAACTATCTACTCGCTGCAACCCGGTAAGAACCTATACTTGGATTTAAAATAGGTTCTGATTAGTGTAAGGAGGAAATTATTGTATAACCTTATGTATGTATACCGATTTCTTAATGTTAGATTGATGAACTGCTGTAGTCGACCTCGAGCATGGTTAATATAGTAATAGGTAGCTGCTGGAGTTTATAAATAAAATGATAGACATAAGGGGCTGCTGTAAATTCCAATTTATTCCTTCAGCTTTTAGGTTATAAACAGCCTATCTTGTCGGTCAATTATTGAACGTTTGGATAAAGATCCACCGTTGAATTTTGGATATGTTGTAGATGGACATATGTAGTTTAGCATATTAAAATTTGAGAAGAAATGAACGGTCGGATTGAAAGTTATGAGCTCCCGAAGTTAGGTAGTTGAGCAGTTTTGATAAACTTAGGTTTTTGGCTAAGTATAGGAATTTAGAGTGAAGTAACCAACTTTGTAAATTTTTATAGGAATATTGGCTGAACAGTTTGGAGAAATTCTTTCTCCTAAGGTTAGATAGAACCTCATAGATGATCTAGAGATTTAATTCGGAATTATTATAAGCTGTTAAGAATTTTATATTTAGGACCGAAGTTAGACCTTTACGTTTCTTCCGGAAAATAGAAACATAGGAAAAATGTCAGTTTGGAACCAAATAAAATTTTAGGAGTTAGAATATGATTTTAGAACCTCAAATAGGAGATTAGACATGAATTCTAGATTTTTCGGGAAGTTCGGGACCAAGGGTAAAATGGTCATTTTACCCTAAATTAACACTGTAACTAGTTATGTCTTAATACATCATTCGATCGTAGAAGTTTTAGACTTCTAACTAAGTGAGAGTGTGCTAATACACTTATCGCCTTTGACAGGCAACTGAGTTGCTACAGTTTACAGAACGAGTGGTTTACAAAGAATCGAGCTATATATCAGGTAAGTCCGTTGGGCTTACTTAGCTGACTTCTAAATATGAGTATAAATGATGATGGTGGTGTGTGATTGAAATGTTTAGAGAGATAGGTTGTGATATATAATTACCGACCTATATTTTGGCCTAAGAGTAACGGGCGGTGGCATTCTGCTCAGTAGCTTGCGGGCGCTGGGGGTTTCTTTCGAGACTAGTCCATACGTGGTTTGTAGTGATGCTACCAGTGGAAGTCAGCTAGACCTACACCAGTTGGATAAGGAACGGAGGCGAGAACTAATAATAATTCTCGTGCCACAACTTAAATTGAATAATGTGAATCATTTAAATAATAGATAATAAACGGTTGAGTGCCAGCATGATGTTTGTTTATTTCTGTTTCTGCGTGTGCTTGTGATGTTATCATTTTTGCTTATATTTGGATAGTTAGCTAACTGTTGATATTTTGTTTAGATTTGCCACAGGTTAGAATAGATGCCGAGTGATCCACATGGTAGTGGTCAGCCGGGGTGTCGTACTTTAGGACGTTTTACAGTTTCTGCATTTGTGGGTTTTACAGTTGAACCTTGTTTCCTTTCGTACTTTGTTATATTCCGTTTTCCGGCTGTAGTCGATCTGGTCACATTCATGCATTGTTAAGAACTATTTTATGATTTCTGATTTTCCTTATTTGTGCCTTGTTGTAAGATCTTGTTAAGTTGTTGTCAAACTAAGGTCGGGACCCACTGTGCGGTCCTAACCAGTAACTCCCTAAGTTAAAAAATTTGGGGTGTTACACATTGCATGTGTGATGTGTGGTGTGTGTATGTGCTATTACCTTCATTCTTATTCATTGTTGTAGCTAATGGTGTATACCGTGTTGTATATGATCTTCAGGTTAGGAAGACTACAGAGTGAGCTAGACAGGGTGACCAGCCGAGGACTTCTGTACATTAGGTTGCTCATGGGATATGGGATATTTTGTATCTGATGTTGTTTTGTACTCGGCCTGATGTTGTAAAACTCATTGATGTATCTTATATAGTTTTATGTGTTTTGCATTTAATCTATTTGTGCCTTGTTGTAAGATCTAGTGAACGTGTTGTCAGGCTAGGGTCAGGATCCATTGTGAGATCCTAACCCAATGTGGCACTCCGAGTCCCGCGGGTTCGGAGTGTTACAGATAATTTGACATGGTTAGATGTAATAAATAAAAAAATTCATATGACATGTTAGATAAAAAATGAAATGAAATTTTTTATTTACTTACTTCTTGACTATAATATGGAGATCTCTAATGTCCTCTGCAGGAATGTTGACATCAACCATGAACGCAACATAACCAACTTGACCTCCATTGATATCAACCTTGGCAATGGAAGCGGATGCTAGCATTGAGTTTGATTTGCTCACGGGTAGTTTGGTGTCATACTCATAGAAGAATGTTGTCATTATGTTTTGTTGAGTAACCATCATCTATCCAAACAAATAGAAAATATGATTAGAATATATATTGTATGTAAAAAAAGTATTTCAACGGAAGAAAGTTATTTACTTGTTTATCATCTATGATAACATAGTCACCAATGTCAAAACGATGAGTCACAAAAACAAAGATGAGGTCATCAAACGCTTTTTTGGCTCTATCTCCGAATATGAAGGTGACTGCGAAAAGTGGAGCAAAGAAAACACTGAGTTAACCTGGAGTTACAACTTTAGTGAAAAGAATGATCATGACCATTACAATTATAACCAACAATGTGTTCAGTAGTATATTCAGCTTCATGAACATCCTCCTAGAGTTGTGCAGTATTAGCTTCAAACCCAAACAATTTTTGTATGCCCCAACCTGCATAAAACACAAAGGTTATAAATTTGAAATATATGTTAAACTTAACCATACGTTATTACTTGAAAAAGATAGTATACCGTCCAATCAATAAAGTCATCATATCTCATAAACATGTTTCCACGTGATAAACTCCTACTTCTTTGCACTTGATTTTCATTGTCGTCTTCATATTTTTCTTTTATTATGGGTTTAAAAAATGAAATCCAATTCCATTATTGACACCCCATGCTCCTTAAAGTTATTTTCTTGTAAATGATAGTGACTATAAAAAAAATTAGAATGTAAATATCACTTAGATAACAAATTATAGTAAATCAATAGAAGCAAAATCTCGATAAAAATAGGTTAATTAGTAATGATTGAATTCGTATTTACTATTAAAATGTGCTACATATATCAGATAATATGAAGATTTTTATGTAGTGCATAACTTTAGAGCTTAGACAAGCCTCAAGCTAAAGGGTGAGGGTCCATAAGTCTAAGATCTTTATGTAGTTAATTGGTATTCACAAAGTTGCTTGGGACAAAATAGGCCAACCGAAACCCGAAACCCGAACCCGAAACCCGAAACTCGAACCCGAAAACCCGAAACCCGAAAAACCGAACCCGAACCCTGAACCCAAAAACCCGAAACCCGAAACCCGAAACCCAAACCGAAACCGGAACCGAAACCGGAACCGAAACACCTACTATTTTACCTCATTCAGTCCCGTCATCTCCTCCTCTTAGAAGATCATATAGACAAGTGCAATTTAAGGACTTCATTTGTCTTTCATTACAACCTTTCTCACACTTTCATGGTCACTCATGATGACTTTCATGATGGTTACAGGCTGGAATATATGGCTTTCTTTGCAAAAGTTTACTCTGTTGTTGAACCTAACTCTTTTTGTTAACTTAAATACATGCCATAATGGATTGATGCAATAGGAAAGAAGATAGAAGCTTTTGAGCAAAACAATACACGGTGTCTTACAAAATCTCCCTCTAGGCAAGTGGGTTTATAAGGTTAAGTTCAACCAAATGGCATTGTGGAAAGATTCAAAGCTAGACTTGTGGCAAAAGACTAAAATCATGTGAAAGGAAAAGATTACAAACATATTTTCTCACTTGTTGCTAATTTAAGCTCAGTCAGACTCCTTGGTTATGCAACTTTAAAGCATTGGCCTAGACATCAACTAAATGTTAATAAATGCTTTCTTACATAAATTCTTTAATGAAATAAAACTATATGGATCCTCATGATGGCTGTGCTAAGAGCACCCACATTGGTGTTCTTAATGGGTGATCTTAATGCCACATAAGAGGAGAGATAAAATTTTACACAAGATCCAAAAAAATTTCATCATGAAGAAGATGATGATCTTACATGGGACCCACCTAATAAAAAACAAATTTGTCAATTGAAAAGAGAGAAAAAAAAAAAAAGGCGTTATTCATGAAGAAAAATAAGGAGAGGAGAGAGAAAATGTGACATTTTTTGATTGGTTAATATGAACCAATCAGATTTTGCCACGTATTTAAACTAATTTAATTTTTAAAAATCCTTTTAAATAAATTTAAACTGTTAAAATAAATTATTAAAATATTTTATAATCTATAAAATAAATTTATTTACTAATAGACATCCATTTTATATATATTTATTACTTTCAAAAAATATATATTATAAATATACTTTAGTTGTGCACAATTTTATATTATTAAATTAGTTAAATCCCTAAACTGATTTTTGAATAAATTTTAATTTTATAATTTTATTAACATAATAAATAAATATTAGTAATATATATGATATAAAACGTCATAAATAACACTAAATCATGAAATTAAAATATATTAGTTTATATAATAGAAAATATTTTTATGGATTATAGACTTCCATTTTATATATATATTTTCTCATTTCATAAATTTTTCATATTGTTGTATCTATAAACTTATTGATACAATAAAAGTTCATAGTATTTAAATCTATTGTATTTATGTAAAAAAAAAGGTTTTGTAGTGAAAATTTAAAAATTTATGAATTTTAAAAATGTCTGATTTAAAATTTAAAATTTAATAATAAAATATAATATTTAGTTCATATTTATTAGTATAATTCGTTTATGGTTTTATTGATAAAATAAATAAAAAGAGATAATATATAGTATGCATGTTAAGAACAAATAACATGTTCTATTGATGTGAGTATAATTTTGAGTTGTGTTCTTAAGCTGACGTGGCAGAGAGAAAAAAGCTTAAAAATTGAAAAAAGATGGGTTAAGATTAATGTTAGGTGTGCTTTAGTGTGGATGCTCTAAAGCTCTACCCAATCAAGTCTGTTTGTTAAAAAGATCTCTATATGGTTTAAAATAGGCTTTCAGAATACTGAATTAACTAATGTTTTTGGTTAAACTTGAATTTGTGCAATCAAAGTACGATTACTCAATGTTCATTCAGCATATTCCTCCAAGACTTAAAATAGCCCTAGATTTTTGCAAATGTTTTGACAGTTATCACGTTGAAAGAACCAGCTTGTTTCAGTAATCCGAAGCCCATCAAGATTTCGTCAAAGCCACAAAACAATCTCACATTGTTGCACTTACCAAAGCCAAATCTTCAATTTACTAATACTCACAAATATCTCTTTTACCTTCTTCGGGACCCGACCGGATTTTAAATCTATCCGGATACTCGACCCACAAAACCGAAACAATAAACTCCAGATCTAGTGGGACTTCAAATGTGCACTCTACGCGCGTCCTAGCTCGGCCTGCAATGGCCGGATCAAGTTCTTCATCGGCGATCTAAGGATTGCGCGAGTTTAACTTCGAGGACAGAGCGTGTGTGAACCTATGAAATTAGGGCAAAATTCCCCGACCAATTTTTTCGCGAGATTGAAATCGAATGCTCAGGTGGGACAATGAAGGTCAGAATTGACGGGAAGAAATTTAAGATTGAATTTTTTTGGGATGTGTTTAATTGGGTGAAGCGAAATGGATATAGGATTCGACAGGGAGTGTTTGTGTTTGAGGGAGTATGGCCTGAGACTTGAGTTAGTGAAGCAGATGATGAACCGGTTTAAGGGTTCACATGACTTACAGACCGGGTCATTGGTCTACATAGACCCAAAAAGTGATTAGAGAACAGAGGGCTTCAAATTGAAAGAAGAACAGAGAGCCTCAAAGGAGCGACAAACAGAAAGAGAGGTATTATATAAGAACACATAACTCAGGATTATGAACATAGAATCCTTAATCTGTCCTAATACGGCTAATTCTCTGTTGTTCCATATAGCAGTCCAAGTTGTTAGCTCAACCAGAATTGAATTAATGGAGAACTAATCTAAAAACAACTAAGGAAACCTTAGAAAGTCTATCAAACTAAAATTAGATGGAGTCGAGCATTGAAATGATAAAATTAAGAAACACTATATCAAGTAATGGAATTCAGAATTCAAGCAGAATTGAATTAATGGAGAACTAATCTAAAAACAACTAAGGAAACTTTAGAAAGTCTATCATATAATAACTATCGGTATGATTTGATAACTTCCGGTATGATAACTTTCGGTATGATATGATAACTTCCGGTATGATATAATAACGTCCGGTATGATATGATAACTTCCGGTATGTGAAGCTCCGGTATGTGAACTTCCGGTATGTGAAACTCCAGTACGTGAAATTTCCGGTATGTGAAATTTCCGGTATGTAAAAATTCCGGTATGTGAAAATTACGGTATGTGAAAAATTCCGGTATGTGAAAAACTTATTCTATAAAATAAAAAATAAAAAGAAAAAAAAAGACAAAAAAAATTAATAAAAGAAAAAAAAATTCAGTAATCAATAATTAAAACTTAAACTTACATAATAAATAACAAACATTTTTTTTAAATAGAAGGGTTAATTATTTTTACCTACCATGAAATGAAAGTGGTAATACATTATGGGGTACATTTACTAGAAACAAAATTAAATAAGGGCTAGAAGGTCAAATTATTTCTAAAATTATTCTAATAATATTTTTTTTCTTATATTTTAACGTGCATCGGTACAATAACGTGTAATAGAATATGAGAATTTTGGTAACTAGACCTTTTTGAAAAACTATAGTAGTAACTTGGATTTTTAATGTTTCAATTAAGTAAATATACCCCAACCTTTTGTATTTATTCTCAAACTCTACACACTCTTCTCTCAAGGGGTACATTTACTAAACACAAAACTAGAAAAAGCCTAGTAAACCAAATTGTTTCAAGAAAAATTATTACCCGTATTCAATCCAAAGGGAAAATGTTTTTTTGATCGAATTAAAATGATAACATCGTAGCAATGTTACGGATTTCACCGAATGAGATATGTTCAATAGATTTTGATTGTATGTGTCAATAGATAATTCATAGTTGAGCTAATTGAGGCAAACAAATATTTATACATATTTAAAAATGAGTTCTAATATAGAAATAAATTCAATAATATAAATATGTTTGTTTAACTTAATTATTAATTGTAAACTATGATGAATAACCAACTGGAAGAAAGGAAAAAATTCTAATGAAGAAAGGAAAAAATTCATATTCAAATATTAAGTTTTAACTGGATCAGACTGATAATCTGAATATATGTAAACAATTATCCAATATGATATGACTTAAATCATATTAAGGTATTAAGTTTTTTGTTGTAACACCCGAAATTTTTTTATTTTTGATAAATTCGGAGTCAAACCGGACTTTGACCGGCTTTGACTTTTTCCAACGTTTTTATTTTTCTAACCCATTTAAAAGGAACGGTCCATCAAGACAGGCCAACTGGGCTCATTAAGGCAATTAGTTGGGCCCATCAGCAACAACCTCTTTCTTCTTGTTTTTTTTTCACGCCAGCCGGGCCCGTCAGCTACTCCTGCTTCCTACTTCAGTTTTCTTCTTTCGTGAACTAGCCTAATCATCTTGATCTTGTTTCCTTCTACGAGCACAAGATCTTGTTGCTTTCCTTAACATCAATACTCCTCTCCTATTCAAGACCGTTACCTTCTTTCACTCAAACCCATCCAAACCTAACCTTGACCGCCTTATTCTCTCCCTAGCCGCTCCTCCTCCCATTATCCGGGACGTTAGCAACGAGAGGCGAGCCTGCTTGGTCAACTCTCGCAACTGGCACCAACGCTACCCCTCTTCGTCAACTAGGCGGACGGACAGGTAGCAGTCCGTTACTCCCTCCCTCTGCGTCTACCAATTGCACACAACGATGCTAGAACTTCCTCGCCACACCAACCTTCCCTCCTTCCTCCGGTGCACTATAACTTTGAGGTAACGCGATTATGTGCCCTTGACCACCCATGTCCCAAGATGAGGAAGACGAGGCGTTAAGGGTTCACTTTGATGGACTGCTCACCCGTTCCCGTACTAAGGCCATTGCCAAAGCTACCGGCTCCATCATTGCCCGCACCGTTGCTTGTCACGGGCCCGTTAGTAGCATACTGTGTCTCTACGCCACCATGGCATGTAGCTTTCCAAGCCGGCAACGTTCCAGTACATATTCCGTATTTAGCTTTTTGTAATAATAAGTCTTTTATTTTCGGAATATTAATTCCGGGACTTTATTTCCTGAACTTAATTTCCGAATTTAAGAATCGACTTTTGGTTTTGGAATTTAATTTGGAAACTTAATTTCCAAACCTTTCACATTTTTAGGCTTTTCAATTTTAAAACTTTAATTCCGAATTTATTTCCGTCATTTATTTTGCAACTCTTGATTTGGCCACATCCACTATATAAGGGGATGTTTGACTAATTTGTAAAGCATGTTCAATTTGATTAAGTACTGAGAAGTATTTCCTCCTACTTTCTTGAGCATCAATTCTAATTTCATCCTCTCAAAATTCTTCTTTTGGATATTCGATCAAAACTCATCCACATTCGACGATTTCTTCAATAATCAACTCAATCGATCCACTTCAAGGCTTGATTGATCAATCTAGATTGAATCAACCCCTCTACTTCCACCTCTATCTCTAAGATTCCGCACCTCTATTCAAACCTTCAAACGCATTCGCACATCAACTAAGGAGTAGTTGACGCTTGAACTTGATCTAGATCCAGAATTCTTCCTTGGCATACCCAAGGACGCATCAAATTGACATTAGAGCGAAAGGATCATAGCTAAGTTATCTTTACTCTTAATTTTGTGCGTTATCACATTCATCATTTTTGCCTTGGTTCTTCATCATCTTCATCACATTCTTCACCGTCCTTCGTATCTTCATCCAAGTTTCTTGAAATTTTTTTCTCTTGATCTACTTTGTCAAGCAAACTTGGGAGATTTTTTGATTTTCCATCAAACCATTAATCGAACACGTTTTTGCTCACCCAATCCGACAACTTTGTTAATCGATTTCACCAATTTCTTGGGGTTTTTTGTTGACAAAATCGGATATCGCATCTTTGATATTCCAAAAAAACAAAAACAAAAAACTCTTTAAAAAAAGATTTGTTTCAAAAAAGTGGATTCATCTCTTGCATTAAAAAGTTGCATTCAAAAGTTTTAAAAAGAAACAAAACTACAAAAACAAAGTTAAAAGACGTATGACAAACCGGTCCATCCAAAAAATCGGATTTTTCAAAATAGGTCAAAAGACCAAAAGAAAGTAGTACTTGCCGTTTAAACAATCCGGTCATTTCCTATCTCTCCCTTTTCTTACACGTTTGCAAATTATCTCTTGTTTTTGTGTGTATTTTGGTTCAAATTTGTTGGATTTGCCTTTCTTGCTTAACCGCCACACAACCTTCCCAAAGCTAAAACCCTAACACACTTGAACTTGGGTAACATTGACTTAACTTGTCACCTTGCTAATTTGATTGCTTGCAATTATGCGTGTTAATTTGGAGCTATGGCTAACGTCAAAATGGAAAATACTCAAGATTCTCGTGAATGGTAAGAGCTGAATGCCTCCTTATCCAAAGAAGTTGCCGTTCTTAGGCAATAAAATGAGGCTTTGAGAGCACAAATGATTGCCCTTACAACCACCCCACTTCCCACCCCACCGAATCCAAATGAAACCTTGGTCGATGCTTCCACGTCCGATGGACGTCGTAAGACAAAGGTATTTTGGGAGCCGAACCGTCTAACAGTCGACGGCTTGCCTCCGTCATTGAAAATCAACATCCCTTACAAGAGGGCAACTATGAGTCCCATAATGAGGGCGAGAAGAACCTTGGTCATTCTTTGGATGATTTGCTCTATATTGAAACAGAGAATCAACACAAGCGTTATAAGTATCACCGACGTAGGTATGTCACTTCCCCTCCTCCATCTAGTGCCCCATGTACCAACCGTCCCTCCCGGGAAGATCCCCGGCACCGTAATCAACCAAACTCTTTCCCTCGACGTCCTGGGAATGATCGGTACGGACAACGCCGCCAACGGCTTAGCCGGCAACCGATATACCATGATTATGACGAGTATGATGAGAGAGATGATTTTGACGAGTTCTTCGAAGATGATTCAGACTTGGACCGGGTGGAAGATGTCCGTCCATGGAACCCTCCCGTCCGAGAGCCATTTGAGAACCATGATCGAGGAGAAAAATGGTTGCCTTCTCGTAACCCACCAAGGCATGCACAACACAATCATGGGCGCCAACGGCATAACGATGTCCAATGGCGATCCCACCACGAAGATGCCTACATGACAGCACCCCGCCCGGATCCCTACAAAGCTTGTAGGTAAGGTAAGGCTAAGTTTCCTATATATTATGGTGAATATCACCCTTGTGAATTTCTTGATTGGGAACAAGATATCAAACGAGCCTTAAAGCATTGTCACGAGGAGTACGAGAAAATCGAAGCGGCAACCCTTTACTTTGAAGGTGATGCCAAATCTTGGTGGAACCAGTATGAGACCAACCGTGAGAACCTAGGATGGGCACCAGTTGCTACATTTGATCAATTGATCTATGCCATGATAAAGAAGTACGTACTCTGGTGGTGATAACACGATTTATGACGTTAGTTTAGGCATCCATTTAGATAGTTTTTTCCCGTTATTCATGCATAGTTTGGCATTAGTTCATGACATTTACGTTTAATTCATGCATATTGTCGAGATAGACGTCTACACAAACTATTGTCAGTTTTGTAGGTATTTTGGGGAACTTTTGGAGCTTAATCGATACATTCGAGGATCATTCCTCGCGATGACACGCTTCCGGACTCATTAAGAAGCAAGCTAGGAGCTAAGGAGAACACATAAGACCTTGTTGGTGCATGCCTTGCACCAACTCATGGCTCAACGATCAAAAGAGAGCTGAACCACCAAAACCACGGTCACTGGCACTTCCACGCCAGTGGAATTGGGCCGTGATTCTCTCTGGACGGCTGTGACAGTTGTCCCACGATCTCCATAACTGACTCTTGCCCTTGATGGAGGATATAAGTGGTCCTTGCAGGCTGATTGTTCGCCCTAAAACGTGCGTGCAATCAAGTCTTAAATTTATAAAACTAGAATAAAAGCAAGCGAACCCGCAGTGTACGTATCGACGTAGATTAGCAAATATTCCAGAGTATCGATCATAGGGATTTGGTGAAACAAAACCTTGTCTCAAGTTATCGAGCAAATAAAAGGTAAAGCTTTGCAAATATTGGGAAAACAACAACCCTAAAGATCCAGGTATCTAACTGTGGCAATCGATTTAGGATATACTAAAGAACTAAGGACATAGTCGAGAATTGCAAAGGTATGCTAAGGTAAAGTAATGTACGGTGAAGTTCCAAAACTTTATATGACTTATCTAAAGAAATTCTTTATAAAGGTTGTTGAGGCTGCAGTATAGAAAGGATCTAAGGACAAGAATTAATCTCAAATACCCAAACTTGTAACCCAAGGATCAAGATAAACTCAAACGGTTAAGGTTGTGACACTCGAAACCGAAATAGAGGATGTTGAGTCTCACTACTACTTAGAAGAGGCAAGCCAAGACTAAGTTAAAGCAAATCTTTAACTTTGGATCAAAGTAAAACAAAGTTCGTATACTAGGGTAAATCATGGTCAGATCTTGAGAACCACGGCCGTGGATACCCAAGAACAGGACGTGATTTGGGTTCGTCGACGAGATCTCTCTAACTCTCAGGGTCCAATCAATTTACGATCGATCTATCATCATCTAAGCCACAACTATCAACCCTTCACCTTAGAATTGCTAAAGGGTTTTAGCCAACAATCATTGTCATGATATCAATATTCAAATCAAAGAGAATTAAAGATGAAAACCCTCGAATACTTAATAAAACTTCAAAACCAATCCTTAAATCAGAACACAAGAAGCGATAATCAATGGATTTAGAATATAGAACACAACACCTCACAATAATCTAAGGTAAGTGATAACGTGATTTATGACGTTAGTTTAGGCATTCAATTAGATAGTTTTTCCTGTTATTCATGCACGGTTTGGCATTAGTTCATGACGTTTACGCTTAATTCATGTATATTTCTAGAAAAGACGTCTACACGAGCTTTTGTCGGTTTTGTAGGTTTTTCGGGGATCTTTTGGACATTAATCGATACATTCGAGGGTCAAGCCTCATGGTGGTACACATCCAAGGCTTTGAAGGAACATAATTGGAGCAATGAAGGACACAAAGACACTTATTGGTGCAAGCAATGGAGCAACTCATGGCTAGACGATCATAACAAGTCTCTGTTGAAGAAAATCGACCCAACACTCAGGAAAATCGGCCGATTTTTCTGTCTGGGTCGATTTTCTGGCCTTTGACAGCTTAAGCCACGTGTCCCACAATCTCTTTGTCCGGCCCTTGCTCTTGATGGAGAATATAAGTTGTCCTGCAGGCTGTGGCTAAGAGATCTCTCCCACATTCTCTCACACATACCTCATTCCATTGGAGGATAATCTTGGGGAAGAAGAAAACTCTCTCAATTTGGGGAAGAAGAAGAACACCAAAACTAAGTTTGATAGTGAGTTTTTGAGTGATTTTTAATGATTTTGGTTGAAGAACTCGTGGAAGGATTGTTAGGAACGTTTCGGAACCTCTTTTGAAGGATTGTAAGTCTTGCTTAAACTTATATTCAACTGAGATTTATTGTTTTTACTTGCTTATCTTTCATCATCTATCTATGAAAACCATGTATGCTTGTGTGATGATTTTGGATCTTGAAATGCATGTTATTGGCTAGTTTATTGTGATTCTGGAGTGATGGATTGATGGTTATGGCTTGGGTGATGATAGGATGGACTTGTATGTTAGTTTAGGATGATTCGTATGCACAAAACCTAACCCAGAGAAGAAAATCGACCTGTTCATAGATTAAATCGTCCGATTTTCCTTATGATCCACCCAATTTTTCTCTCTGTTGCCCTATAATTGATGAATCTGTATGTTAGGATGTTAGGTTGTTTAAATCCTAGAGTTTATTAAGCATAATATAGGTTAGGGTCACCTAATGCTAGCAACCTAAGTGAGGGAAGAGACCTACCCGGTGAATTCCGATCTTAGATACCTAAGATGATGAACTCTAGGTAATAGTGAGCCTCACCAGCCGCTATTGGATTGAGTGTGCTAGGATTGTTGCTTGAGACTTGCCTTTTCCGAGACTTACCCGGTAAGGAGAGGTTTGCCCCTTAAGTAGAGTCCGGTTTGTGTAGAATTCCCAACTTTAACCCCTTGAGACCTACGCGGTAATAGGAGTTTAGTGCGGGATTAGTGAAGCAAGAGACTTACCCGGTAATTGCTTCCACTAGAGAAACACCCTTTCCCAACACCGCAGCTTTATCCTTAGAATCTTTTGGAGCTTGAGTCCAATGCCATAACCGGAAATCTTGACCTCTAGAATCCACTTCTCTCTCTTTGATCACATATCTTATGTTTGTGTTGTTGTTTATTTTGCTAGCTTGAGTTGTTAGTTTGATTCATTATCTTACTTGATTTGTGATCTTGCTTGATCACCACAACAATGCAACCAAAAATATTATGTTTTGCACCTTCTTTATCTCTTTCTCTTTTCTTAGACTAGATTCGCACTATCTATGATCACTTGTTTGATTTGATTTCACCTTAGTCTTCGAGTTCGACCTCGGAATACTATCCTTGCTACAAAACGACCCATACACTGTGGGTTCGCTAGGAGTTAGGATTTTATATCGAGTTATAAATTGTAAGACTTTTGTGCTACACAATCTTAGCGTAACAGTAAGTATGAAGAACAGGTTGTCCATCCGTCTTCAATGTCAAAACCTAAGAAAGAGGTAAAAACCTTCGGTGATCTTCAATCCACCCTAGGCAAGAATGCTCCAAGCAAGTAAGCGGCCGTCAGCGTCTCCGCGAGATCCAACGCAAATGTAACGGGAATAAGCCGTAAGCGTCGATGCTCAAAACTCTCTTTTCTGACCTTTTTATAAGACGGAAAAGAAATAACCGTCCAGGCCCATCACGTAAACAACGTGGCAAATAAAGTCTCGTCAAAAGATCGCCTAAATCACGGTCTCAAGGGTTTCCACGACCGTGGTTTAGGGCGTTGAATTGGATTACTGTCTCTTGTGACTTCCACGACCGTACTTTAGGCCGTGTAACTTACTGGAATGCTCCACGCTCATGATGCCAAGATCCACGGCCTTGGTTTAGAGCGTGGACTCTTCTACGGCCATAATTCAGGGCGTGGAAGTGTAAAATGCTTGTAGTTTCCTTTGTGTCGTGACATTCTTCATCCTAGCTCCTTCCTTAGCTTCCTTGATGTGTTCCTAATCCTTGGATATGATCGAATCCTCTCTTTTCTCTCTTAATAGCTCCCATTTAGCTCCGTTGCGCCTACAATCAACACAAAGATAGTGTAGACATCCATATCGACAATAATAGAGGAACAAGCTAATAATTGCTTCTAAACTTCATCCATGTACACAATAATGAGAGAAAAACAACCAAAATAAGTGCTTAGAATATCGCAATATTTCATGTTAACAAAATACCCCATACTTGTCACTTGCTTGTCCCCAAGCAAGGTCTTTTAAAAGCTTAGAATACGAGTTAGAATGAAATATGCATGCAATCTCAAAACAAAAACATTCTTTAGGTAAATGTGCTTCTAGTCAATAGATCATTCTCAAACCTTGTTTCATTCATCTTTGAAACGCTTATATACATAAACCAAAGAATGTAAGGCAAAGAAACATCATGAATCGCTTAGACTTTAAGACAAACATCATAACCTTCAAGTATTGTCAAAATCAAGTATAAGAAGCTTCAATTTAGATCACCAAGTCAAATAACATTCTTTTGATCTTAAGGACTTTCAAGTAAGGTCTAGAATGCGGAAGGGGGGGGATACTTATAAGGTATGTGGTGCATGAACCCGGGAAAATGAATAACCCAACTCTTTTTCTTTTTACTTTGAATTGCAACACCATCAACTTTGAGCTTTGCTCTCTTCTTTTTCACATTATTTTTCGACTTTACTTTTAGAAAGATGGATAGAGGTGCACAAAAACCGAAGCCTAGGAGATCGGCGTTTCTCAATTTCGAGATGCCTCAAACCCTTGATGCACATACCATAATCCGTTAGGAATATCGCTCAATCCGACTTTGGCAAGACACAAACACCCGGCTATGTGAATGGTGCCGAGTTACTCATCGTCATGATTGACTTCCCCAAACCTATTAATTCTATTCTTTGAATGCAAAAATTTGCTTTCATGGCCCTCCCACATCAAACATGCCAAATATCAACTCCTCCAAATTTCCGGATAGGTAAGGGGGGCAATTATTTTCATTGTGGGGCTAAGTGATCAAAGAAAGAAGAAAGAAGAAAGAAAATCGAATTGCCTTAATCATTGCATAAAGAAGTATAAGAAGTCATCATGTGATTTCAACTTCAATTTCCCAATATGATTTAGATAGAACTTTCACATTATGAAACTTGCAAGAAAGGATAAACAACACATTCAACTTCTTTTCAATTCAGTGTTCCGTTTAAGCATAGAATTGTCATCAAAAATTCATTTCACAAGTAAGAACTATCATAGAAGTCATCTCTAGTCTTAGAAGCACAAAAACTCTTTCAAATTTTCCAAAATTTTCAAATTTTTGTGGGTTTTTCAAAAATTTTCATGCAATGCAATAATGAAACGTGTGACTATGAAAATGAAACATGCAAAGTGTTATGGATAGAAGCAAGCAAGTAAATGTAGTAGAGTTATTACAACACATAGTCACACCCCACCCCATACTTAGAACATACATTGTCCTCAATGTTCGAAAAAAAGAAATAAAGAAAAGAACAAAAGGAAAATGAACTCACTAAAGACGGTGGTGAGGCGGCTGAACTGTCAATCCTCGAAGCTCATCACTGTGGAGGTGGCGGTGGTGGAAATGGATGGAACTCGGAGCTGAAATGCCGCCTAAACTGTTGGCGGTATATGTCTCTCATCATCCGGTCATGCTCATCAGCCTGTACATCTCGAGTGTCCTGGCGGATCTCCAAGTCACCGACTCGCCTAGAAAGGTCGGTAGCCTACTCCGGTTGCTGCTCATACCAGGCCGGAGGCTGGCCGTACCATGCTGGTGTGTCTTGTGGTGCTGGTGCTGCTGGAGCTGTTGGTGCCTGACTGTACCATGGTGGTGGAGCTCCCATCCACTCCGGTTGTGCTCCGTACCAAGTGGGCGGAGTGTCTATCCATGTCCGCCTCTCACTCACGCAAGCACGGCGAGAGGAAGAGGCTCCTGAAGGTCCAGCTGGTCGTGGTGAACGCCTAAGAGGGTCAGGGAAGTGTGCTGGCTGATCCGGGAAAGTGCCAAAGTCCTGCTCCTCACCTCCTCCTATCTCCTCCTCAACATCTGCAGCTGGTACCTCATCGGGGACGTAGGGAGGTGCTACTAACCTATTCGCATGCATAACAACGAAGGTTTGCTTCCAATTATGGCGTCCAGTCATAATGGAATACTCAAGGAGCCACGGAATGCCTCTACCTCCTCTCTCCTCCTATGGCATGCCGGCGGTAGGTGGACCGCGGTGCCTAGGGAAGATGATACCCCACGTCATCAAACTGTTGAGACCCAAAGGTCTCGCTGCAATCCTAGTGCAAGCAGAAAAATCTATACCAAGCTGTCTAGCAATGTGGGTAACCATTCCACCATATCCAATGTTCCCGGCTCTCTTATTCTTGAGCTTACTCATGGTGGAGGCTAAGAGGGTATCACAGTCAGCAAGTCTACCGTGCAGCATAGAGTAGAGAAGGAACAACTCATCTGTCTTAATCTTCTGAGGGGTCTTGGTCCTAGGGAAAAAACACTCAAAAAGGACTCTATGGGCTATCTTCAAGGCTAAGTGGTAGATGAGCTTAGCCTTGGTGTCAGCTGGCTGCCAGCGGTCCTCGCTGGCATAGATCATGGCAATATCCTCCCAGAAATCCTTAGCATATACACCGCTAGGAAAACGACCATTGAAGGTCTCTTGGAACCCAAAGAAAGCTCCAAACTCCAAAATCGAGAACTCGTAGTTCTCCTCCATCAGCCTAAAGGAAACAGTCCTATCCATAGCACTATGCTCGAAAGAAATCACAAACTCTCTAGTGATCTCCTCATATGCGTCTTCCCTAATAGCGGAGAAGACGATCAAACCGGCTCTATCTAAAAGCCAAGTCAGGGCATTCACCACATTCAGCGGCTCTAACTCCTCAAGAACTAAGTAGCGCGGTCCTATGACCGTCCTCTTCTCGATCCTTTCTAAGGCATCGAGGTAATCCTCATGGATTTTTGGAATTCTAGGAGGTGGGGGTGATGGTGGCTCGCTAGGGGGTACTTGGGAGGAGGAGGAAGCATCACCTTTCCTCTTCTTGCTTCTAGTAGACATTCTCCTTATCAAATCCATCTCAGAGAGAAAATCACGGTCTATTCTACAAAACCACGGCCGTGGAACCTACAAAGACCGTGGTTCGGCACAGTTTTGCTCAAATCTCAACAAATCAATCACCAAACTCAGCAAAGCCCGTCCTAGACTAATTTCAATCTCAATCCTATGCAATGTGCCTAAGTTCTTGCGAGAAATAGACCCGAATTGACAAAGTAGAGAAGTAGAAGAAAAACCTAGGTTTTTGGATCTTTGAATCCAAATTCCGTCTTTTGAAGGGATTGTCCACTTGATTTGTGATTGGATCTTGTAGATGATCGGAAATACTTCACTTTAGCACCAAGAATCTCTCGAAACGGTTTCCGAACGAAGAATTGCGAGATGGGGAGGTTTTTCGGGTTTTAGGTTGTGGAAGAGGGGCGTGGATTTGGGGATAGGGGTGTTTTTGTGAAGGAAGGTGGTTTATATAGTGGCCGTAAAACTTTTGGAAAATCACGGTCACTCGGGGTGTTCCACGGCCGTGGTTTTGTACGGAACCATGGTTTTGGTGATTTTGCTCAGACTTTTGCAAATTACGGTCACTGTAGCTTCCACGACCGTGGTTTAGGGCGTGGAACTCTCTGTAATGTGCCAGAATCCAAGTTTCATCAATTCCTTCTAACTTTTTCCTTCCCATTGCCTATTACATTGTTCCTACATCCAAAAACACGACATACCGGGAGGTATCGAGGGCGAAAACAAAGAAAAAACGACTAAACTAATCTAAGAATGATAAACAAAAGAATAAGTGCAATACCTTGGGTTGCTTCCCAAGAAGCGCTTGTTTAAGGTCCATAACTAGACCGTACTTGCACCTATTCGAGTGTGGTAGGTGCAAACTCCTCAGCTTGGAGTTCCGGTGAATACTTCTTGAGTCGTTGACCGTTGACCTTAAAACTTCCGTCCTTTTCACCCCATACTTCAATTGCGCCATGGGGAAAAACATGTTTGATTAGATAAGGTCCAATCCAACGAGATTTAAGCTTACCTGGAAAGAGACGAAGTCTTGAATTAAAGAGGAGAACTTGATCTCCTTCTTTAAGGTCCTTTGGAATGATATGCTTATCATGCCAACGTTTCGCTCTCTCCTTATAGATCTTGGCGTTCTCATAGGCGTTTAAGCGAAGTTCTTCAAGCTCGTTAAGGTCCAAGAGGCGCTTTTTGCCCGCTTCTTTCATGCTGAAGTTCAACCACTTTACCGCCCAATACGCCTTATGTTTCAGCTCTACCGGTAAGTGACAAGACTTCCCATACACAAGGTTGTATGGTGTCATTCCTATGGGAGTCTTGTATGCAGTCCGGTATGCCCACAATGCATCATCTAGCTTCAAAGACCAATCTTTCCTTGTCTTCGAAACTGTTTTCTCTTGGATTCCTTTAATCTCCCGATTCGAAATCTCCACTTGTCCACTCGTTTGTGGATGATAAGTGGTGGCGATCTTGTGAGTCACCCCATACTTAGCTAGTAGAGCTTTGAATCGTCGGGCAATGAATTGAGAGCCTCCATCACTAATGATAGTCCGTGGTGTCCCAAATCTTGGGAAAATAGCATTGTTAAAGAACTTAACCACAACCATGGCATCATTAGTTGGAGAGGCAATTACTTCAACCCATCTCGAAACATAATCTACAGCTAGAAGTATGTATTGGTTTCCACAAGATGATGAGAAAGGTCCCATGAAGTCTACTCCCCAAACGTCAAAGATCTCTACCTCCTGAATGTTGTTAAGAGGCATTTCGTTTCTCCTAGATATGTTCCCTGTTCTTTGACAAGCATTGCAGCAGGAAACAAAGGTTTGCACATCTTTAAATAAAGTAGGCGAAAAGAATCTAGATTGCAATACCTTAGCGCTAGTCTTGTTCGAGCTAGCGTGTCCTCCACAAGGTAGTGAATGACAATGATGGATGACGCTTTGCATCTCGTCTTCCGGAACACATCTTCGAATGATGCCGTCGGGACCTCTCTTGAAGAGTAGAGATTCATTCCAAAAGTATTGCCGGACGTCCTTAAAGAACATCTTCCTTTGTGCATAGGATAGTCCGGGTGGTATTTCCTGACAAACCAAATAGTTAACAAAATCAGCAAACCATGGTTCGTTACCTTTAGTTATCTTGTCGATGCACTCCTCTATGATGTGTAAATGCTCGTCCGGAAAGGAGTCATCTATAGGTAGATCGTCATCCTCTAGATGTGGTAGACGACTCAAATGATCCGCTACATAATTTTTCGAACCCTTCTTGTCACGGATCTCTAGATCGACCTCTTGTAGGAGAAGAATCCATCTAATCAGCCTTGGTTTCGCATCTTTCTTTGCAAGTAGATACCGGATCACAGCATGATCCGTGTATACAATCACCTTTGCACCTACAAGATAAGAACGAAACTTTTCAAAAACATAAATAATAGCTAGAAATTCCTTTTCAGTAGTGGCGTAATTAAGCTGCGCTTCATCTAGTGTCTTGCTAGCGTAGTAAATAGCATGGGTTCGTCCTTCCTTCTTTTGCCCAAGCATAGCTCCTATAGCTACATCACTTGCATCACACATAACCTCGAATGGATGATTCTAATCCGGAGATTGAATGATC
>BSUD01000006.1:112149728-112172993 GCA_033239045.1 Fagopyrum esculentum
TAAGAGCTCTATCTTTTAAAGAAAAGTAAAAAGGTCTTAGCTTGTAGTTGTTGTTCTCAATTCTGGGAGGTCGCAAGGTCTCCATCAAGATCTCGTAGTTTTGAAGATGTTGATGCGGCGACTCCTTCTCTAGCCCTCCGAATTGACATTGGCGAATCATGGCTAGAACTTGCGGTCGAAGTTCGTAATCATGATCCGCTGGATCTCCTAGGTTCACTCCTGGACGCCTCAGCTGTTGATTAGGGTCCATCCTTTGACCTAGGGTTTGTGGGATTCCTGCAAGAAGAACATCTCGGACTTGCATCCGAGGTGGATGTACATCGACCGGGGCGTCAGGTACTGGAATCTGCCTCGGTCGAGGATCAACAACTGGATCCTGCATCGGTCGAGGATCAACTACTGGATCCTGCATTGGTCGAAGTAGAATCTGGTTCCGGATGGCTGCAATCTCAGCTTCGATTGTTGCAGTCCTAGCCTGATTCTCTTCTTTCTCTTGCCTTAGCTCTTCTTTACTGAGACGTAGCAGCTCCTGCGTCTCTCTCAATTGGGCCGCAAGATCGCGATCGTCTTGTTGGGCCATCTTCGCTTCTCTTAAGCGTCGTTTGTATGTCTTTTCCGGTTCGGGATCGTAAGGAACGATTTCCTTCCCAGTGCGGGTTCTTCGCATATACCTAAGAAAGAACCTGCAAGAGTCACTCAAGTAGAGTGGTTAGACAAAACGGGGCAAGCGCCCCAAGAGCAAACCGTACCGGCTCGGTCTAGACCAAGTCCCCGGCAACGGCGCCAAAAACTTGTTCGCTCCAAACGGTGTGTGCAAGCTTTAAATTTATAACCCTAGACTTAAGCTTAAAACAAGGATGCGAACCCGCAGTGTACGGGTCAATCGTAGTAAAAGCAAGAAAATTCCAGGGGTCGATCACAGGGACTCGGTGAAACAGAGTCAACACGGTATGCTAATGTCAAGCTAACCACAAGAGCAAATTAACACAATCAAAGATGAATAAGATGTCAAATAAAGCAAACATGCAATTCTAGGGATTAAAGCATCTAGTTGTGGTTCCAACTCAAGATTTATAGATAAGCGGACAAAGCTGAGATTTTTGCATGGGGAAGGTGTTACTAAAGTGGAGTAAATCACCGGGTAAGTCTCACTACTCACTAATCCTAAACCGTAACTCCTATTACCGGGTAAGTCTCAAGGAATTAAGATAAAGAACTATAACCTCAAACTAACACACCATCTAAGGGAATAGAATCAACCTTTACCGGGTAAGTCTCAGGCTAACTCACAAAGATGGGATGGAAGCACACTCAAACCCCAATAAAGGATAAACCTTTATTACCTACACTTATGATCGTTGGTACACAAACTAAGGAATTACCGGGTAAGTCTCATCCTAAGCTTGCATTGAACCAGAAAGGTGTAATAAGAATAGGTTTTGGCAAATTCTAACTCTTAACTCTCAGTTTAGGATAGGATAAGTCACCTCGGTCAGACGAATTCCACCCCGGCCGAGGTGTTCATCGACCGAACGAGATGCTTAGGGTTAAGGTTAAAGACTCGAACTTTCAGGGTCCTACTGGAATCTAAGGTTATTCTATCACTGTTTTTCCCACAACCTTCAGCCAATCACCCTAGAATCACACAAGGAAATTAGCCACTCATCATCATAATGAAAGTATTAAATGTAGGGGAAGAAGGTGAATATTTGAACAAAGAAGAATTTAACGAAAAGACTTCAATAACTGAATCAAATATCACAACAAAAGCGTTCCTTGGATAGCAATCCAACAAGACAAGACAACAAGGAAAGGAATTGAAGACAATCTTACAAAACCCTCCAATAAAGCTATAAAAGCTATGGTCTTCAATCTTCCTTCAACCTTCAAAAAGGTTCTTCAAAAACTCCCCAATCTTTGAGTAGGCTGCTGCTGCGTATACTAAATTGCGCTGATAGCGGGTATAGCGTGATGTTTAATTTGTGGAAAACCAACCCTTTTTATAGGAAAAATAACCCTCCAAAGATAAGAAATCTTAGAAAGATATTATCCCATAAATATAGGTAAAATATATGATTCTGCATATCTCCTTCCTTCCAGAAGCTCAGCCCAAAAATATAAGATCACTTTCCAATTTTAAAAGATCTCAGCCAAGAATAAAATATTCTCGCCGCGTCCTAGGTGTTCGCCTCGGTCGAGTCGGCTTCTCTGGATCGCCTCGGTCGAGGTGAATCACGAGTCAACCGAGGTGAGTCATAACTGAATGTGAAATCTCTCAAAACTGGTCCAAAGCAGATCTTCAATCCATGGCTATGCTTCCTGGATGTAGCTCCAAATGACTCTTGACTCCTTTTGCTCCTTTTCGATGCAAAACGTACCATATTACCTGCAATTACAACGAAACTAGGTGTAGACCTCGATTCCCGCAAAGGTAGATGAAATGGTAGTAAAATCACATAATGTACATACAAACATGCAGATTATGAAAGATAAAACGTCCAAACAAACCCTAAAATATAGACTATAATTCATGCTATCAAAATACCCCATACTTAGCCCTTGCTTGTCCCTAAGCAAGTTCCTCATATAGAAATCAAGATAGAATGGATTATAAGTCAAGAAAATCAATGAAAAGTCTTTCAAAAACATTTTATGGTGTGGAATTATCATAGATCACTCTAAGAGAGTACTTCCTGGAAATTAAAAACTCAATATGATCAAAACATTTTATAAATATAGGAAAGTTGTTCATCTTTGCATAAAATCATAGAATGCATAATAAATCATAATTATCAAAATTAATCATGTATAATCCGATTTAAACCGCTAAGTCAATCAACAAGCTCAAGGTCTCAAGGGCTTCCCAAAAGAAAGGTCAAGAAACGTGTAGGGTAGGGATGTATGTAAGGTAATGTGGTGCTAGAATCCGGGAAAAGGATGAACTTCACTTTTACTTTGACTTGCAACATCTTCCACCAATAAGCTTTGCTTATTTCACACTTTTTTTTTCTTTTTACTTTACTTTTTGGGATGCATGGACAGAGGTGCACAATAACCGAAGCCTAGGAAATCCGCAATCATCAATTTCTTGAGATGCGTCAAACCCTTGATGCACATACCATGACCCGTTAGGAATATCGCTCAATCCGACTTTGGCAAGACACAAACACCCGGCTATGTGAATGGTGCCGAGTTACTCATCTTCATGATTGACTTCCCCAAACCTATTATTGCTTTCTAACACTTTCACTTTCAGCCACTTCTCAACTTTTGACTTGCTTTCACCACTTCGCTTGCTTCCAAATTCCCGGATAGGTAAAGGGAGGCAATATGTATATGAGGGGCTAAGCATGATCAAGAAGAAGAAGAAGAAGAAGAATGAATTGCCTTGGTCTTTCCAAGAAGAACGTGAGAGAACTTATGCTGCGGTGTCAACCTTCAAATTCAACATAATTTGGATAAAAATAAAGTATTAAACATGCCAATAATTTTAAACAAAGCATTTAGCAACTTAAACATATCATAAAACATTTCAAACATATAAAGAATTTAAATCCAGTCGGTAAACAAAATCTTCACTGAGATCATATCCAGATAAGTAACACAAAAATCGTTTTCGAAAACTCTCTGTTACGCCCACCTCGGTCGAGGTGTTCTTGGTTCAACCGAGGTGAAACACCTCGTTTTGCCAGAACTGTCCCGGTCGAGGTCAAAAATTTTTTTAAAACCATTTTGTTTTTTTTTCGGTTTCGACGTTTTTCTCAGTCAAATAACCTGTAAGTATTTAGCAACTTAAACAAAGCATTTAGCAACTTAAACATATCAGAACTGTCCCCGGCAACGGCGCCAAAAACTTGTTCGCTCCAAACGGTGTGTGCAAGCTTTAAATTTATAACCCTAGACTTAAGCTTAAAACAAGGATGCGAACCCGCAGTGTACGGGTCAATCGTAGTAAAAGCAAGAAAATTCCAGGGGTCGATCACAGGGACTCGGTGAAACAGAGTCAACACGGTATGCTAATGTCAAGCTAACCACAAGAGCAAATTAACACAATCAAAGATGAATAAGATGTCAAATAAAGCAAACATGCAATTCTAGGGATTAAAGCATCTAGTTGTGGTTCCAACTCAAGATTTATAGATAAGCGGACAAAGCTGAGATTTTTGCATGGGGAAGGTGTTACTAAAGTGGAGTAAATCACCGGGTAAGTCTCACTACTCACTAATCCTAAACCGTAACTCCTATTACCGGGTAAGTCTCAAGGAATTAAGATAAAGAACTATAACCTCAAACTAACACACCATCTAAGGGAATAGAATCAACCTTTACCGGGTAAGTCTCAGGCTAACTCACAAAGATGGGATGGAAGCACACTCAAACCCCAATAAAGGATAAACCTTTATTACCTACACTTATGATCGTTGGTACACAAACTAAGGAATTACCGGGTAAGTCTCATCCTAAGCTTGCATTGAACCAGAAAGGTGTAATAAGAATAGGTTTTGGCAAATTCTAACTCTTAACTCTCAGTTTAGGATAGGATAAGTCACCTCGGTCAGACGAATTCCACCCCGGCCGAGGTGTTCATCGACCGAACGAGATGCTTAGGGTTAAGGTTAAAGACTCGAACTTTCAGGGTCCTACTGGAATCTAAGGTTATTCTATCACTGTTTTTCCCACAACCTTCAGCCAATCACCCTAGAATCACACAAGGAAATTAGCCACTCATCATCATAATGAAAGTATTAAATGTAGGGGAAGAAGGTGAATATTTGAACAAAGAAGAATTTAACGAAAAGACTTCAATAACTGAATCAAATATCACAACAAAAGCGTTCCTTGGATAGCAATCCAACAAGACAAGACAACAAGGAAAGGAATTGAAGACAATCTTACAAAACCCTCCAATAAAGCTATAAAAGCTATGGTCTTCAATCTTCCTTCAACCTTCAAAAAGGTTCTTCAAAACTCCCCAATATTTGAGTAGGCTGCTGCTGCGTCGTAAGCAACTCTCTTGCGCTGATAGCGGATCTTGACGTATGCGGGCTGTCGGATTTGTGGAAAACCAACCCTTTTTATAGGAAAAATAACCCTCCAAAGATAAGAAATCTTAGAAAGATATTATCCCATAAATATAGGTAAAATATATGATTCTGCATATCTCCTTCCTTCCAGAAGCTCAGCCCAAAAATATAAGATCACTTTCCAATTTTAAAAGATCTCAGCCAAGAATTAAATATTCTCGCCGCGTCCTAGGTGTTCGCCTCGGTCGAGTCGGCTTCTCTGGATCGCCTCGGTCGAGGTGAATCACGAGTCAACCGAGGTGAGTCATAACTGAATGTGAAATCTCTCAAAACTGGTCCAAAGCAGATCTTCAATCCATGGCTATGCTTCCTGGATGTAGCTCCAAATGACTCTTGACTCCTTTTGCTCCTTTTTTGATGCAAAACGTACCATATTACCTGCAATTACAACGAAACTAGGTGTAGACCTCGATTCCCGCAAAGGTAGATGAAATGGTAGTAAAATCACATAATGTACATACAAACATGCAGATTATGAAAGATAAAACGTCCAAACAAACCCTAAAATATAGACTATAATTCATGCTATCATTGATCATTGCTTTGCTTGTTATACAAGTTAGATAGCTTTATACTACTTTGTTCTCACCGATTCCTTGAGATCGACTTCGGAATATCAGCCCATACTACGATTGATCCGTACACTGCGCGTTCGCTATCATTAGACTTAGTTCTTGGATATAAATTTAAAGCTTATTTGCACACACACCTTTTGGAGCGAACAAGTTTTTGGCGCCGTTGCCGGGAAATTGGTCAAGACCAATCCAGTGCACGGTTGTCTAGCTTGATAGCTTCTTGCTTTGCTACCGATTATTCTTGCTGAGTGTTCTTGCAGGATCTTTTCTTAGGCTTATGCGAAGAACGTGAGCCGGTAAAGAAATCGTTCCTTATGAGCCTTAACCGGAAAAGACTTACAAGAAGAAGCTAAGAAAATGGCCGCTGCAAATAATCAAGAAGTAGAGGATCTTAAAGCTGAGTTAGCTGCAACCCAAGATCAAATAAGGACTCAAGAAGAAGCTCTAAGGAAAGAAAGAGCTGATCAAGTTACTCTACAGGAACAACTTCGAGCCGACATGGCCAAAATGAGAGCGCAGTTCTAGCTGGAAAATCAGAAGAGAGACAGGGATGCTAGAGTTTTGATTAATACACCTCCACCAGCACCCGTTAACATATTACCAACACCAATCTATGTGTCACCACCACCTCCACCAAGAGTGGAGCCAACTGATCCGTTTGTGGGTGTTCCACAAACATTTGGGCAACGGATGGATCCGGTCCAGCAAGCCCGCCGCCCGGGCGTGCATTTGGGAGATCCGGCTACCCGCGATTATGAGTTTAGATCTCAAGTGATTACTATGATTCAACAGAATCGCTTTGGAGGAATGGAGAGAGAGTCACCACACCAACATTTACAAAACTATGAGATTTTGATTAGACTTTGAGACCTTCCAAGTGTGAGAATAACAATTATAAGTTGCATGTTTTCTTTTCTCTTTGAAGGATAAAGCACTTGCGTGGTACCAATCGCTTCCCACCAGAAGAGTGACACATGGGAGGAGATGACCGCATAATTTCTCACCAAATTCTTCCCGCCATAAAAAACAGTGGAATTTAGACCAAAGATAAGTGCATGTGTGATGAAGGATGGTGAAAGTCTCTTCGCCTCATGGGAAAGGTTCAAGGACCTTTTATTGGATTGCCCAAATCATGTGATTCCAAAAATTGATCTACTAATGGTCTACTTCAAGGGTTTGGATGCAGAAATGCAATTCAAGCTTCAATCACTTTCAGCTAGAATGTTCATGGACAAACCGGTTGATGAAGCGTGGGAATTTGTTGATAAACAAGCTCTCACCATTGAGAAGTACTCTCATCGGAGTGTTGAAACGGGAAATCAAGGCTCAAGAACTCTGGTGCTGAATCTTACCGCCTCCAGCGTCAAAGAGCTGAACGCTTTAAATCGCGAGATGAAGGCTTTGAAAGATCTTTTGACTTCACATATAAAACAGCCCAAGGAGCAGGATGTGAGCTATGTAGGAAGGGGAAATCAGCACGGGAATAGGAACAACTACAACAGCAACAATAACAACAACCGGAACTACAACAATTGGAGATCCAATCAACAAATTTCCGGTAATCCTTATTATCATGCTGAAAATGCACTAACCCCTCCTTCTTCTTCTTCCTCTATTCCTTTGAGAAGTCAGGGACAAGCTTCATCAAGTTCGAGCCAGCCAACAAGGGACAAGCTTGAAGCAATGATGGGGAAGATGAATGGATTAAAAAGTTCCGTCACTTCGATTTCTAAGGCATAAAAAGCCTTGGAAAATCAAGCGTTTAGTAAAGCCAGAGAAGTTCCTAGAGATTAAGGCAGACTTCCCGGAAAGACTGAGGATAACCCAAAGGCGCAAGTGATGTCAGTCACAACAAGAAGCGGTGTGAAGACCACCGATTCTACACCAAAGGCGGTTGACAAGGGCAAACAACCCATGGAAGTCGATATTTTAGACGATAAGAAGAAGGAAAGAGTTGAAGTCACGTACCTCCTCAAGACTACAAACCTCCACTACCATTACCGCAGTTTAGAGCAAGAGCACGTCTAGACAAGCATTTCGGTAAGTTTCTTGACATAATGAGCAAACTGAAGATTAGCATACCTTTTATTAATGCAATTCTAGGTATGCCGGCTTATGGGAAGTTATTAAAGGAGATCCTCTCTAACAAGAGGAGACTAGAAGATTTTGGTGAAGTAAAGATGACTTCCAAGTCATCAGAACTCATCAAAATCATGACGGAGAAGATGTCGCCCAAGCTTCGAGATCCGGGATCGTTTTGTATTCCCATCGGAGTTGGAGAAGGGACATACAATGCACTTTGAGATCTTGGGGCAAGCGTGAGCTTTATCCCGCTTGCATTTTGTGAGAAGGTTGGTTTAGGGGAGCCTAAACCGGTAAAGATGAACCTTCACTTGGCCGATCGATCCACTACTGTACCCGTCGGCATATTAGAGGACATTTCTGTAAGGCTTAGTTTTACGTTCCTATATACTTTGTGGTTTTGGACATTCCTGGAGATTATCCAATACCAATTATTCTTGGGAGACCATTCTTGGCAAC
The DNA here is from genome assembly GCA_033239045.1 of Fagopyrum esculentum. Taxonomy (NCBI): domain Eukaryota; kingdom Viridiplantae; phylum Streptophyta; class Magnoliopsida; order Caryophyllales; family Polygonaceae; genus Fagopyrum; species Fagopyrum esculentum. The sequence continues at coordinate 112,157,929 of BSUD01000006.1, forward strand.
TTCTGGTTGCCAGGTGGATTGCAAAAACGCCAAATTGTCTTTCAATATAGGAGAGGAAGATGTGGTATTTGCACTCCAAGAAGAAGACTCAAGGGAAACGGTGAATACCGTATCACTCAACGATCCAACACAAAAGGTCAAGAGAAGAAGCATCGTGGAGGAAGAGCAAAAGAAGGAACTTGGAGAAACGCAAAATAACCCGAAGATTGGCCAAAACCACGTCCAAAATCAAGGATCCACGGGCGTGGTTCTCAATAAATCAGCCGTGGAAGCACAAGTCGATTGCCACCACGGTAAAGACCACGGCCGTGGAAGTGTCAAAGTGGCCGTGGAATCTGAAACTTCTGAGACTTCTTCCCCTTTCCTTAAAAACATTCTTGGACATTGTTTTACCTTTTCTCCACCCCTACAAGCATCTAGGAGTGTCTCGAAAGATCATAACACCGGAGCAAATGCATATGAGAATGCATGGATATACAAAGAAAGGACGAAGAAGTGGCATGACAAGCACATCGTTCCGAAGGACTTGAAAGAAGGAGATATTGGTTTCATTGGTACTATTGGTTACTCCCAATCTTTGATGGCCTCAGTTACCCTCTTCAGGATACCTTGGATCGGAGTCACCCTCTACGACACCTCAACAGATCTCGTAGGCTTCGGAGGATATGGAATACGTTCCCTCTCTTCTAGCCGCATCGACCACCTGCTGGATGTATTCCCTAAACTCTGGCATTCCCATCGAAACACGACCTACATCAACTACTTGAGCCTTCGGTCATCTTGGTAAGACAGTCGTCTCGTTCCCGATTGCGGGTGTCACACTTCCACCAATCTCCTCAATCTTATCCTCTTCCAGTCCATCTACTAGTCGTTCACCTTGGGGAATTCGACAAATAGCGGGTGTTGTTCTAGTATGTGTCCTCTATATGAGTATAATACCTAAGTATAAGATAAAGCTAACTAATACGAGACATAAGAAAAAAAAGTTCAACATAACAACTAAGCTGCCGAGATCTGCGGAGGTAGTGGTGGTTCCCCGTACATTTTATCACATCCCGACTATGCACATGATATGAAACGAAATTCATTTTAAAACTCAGACCCCTACGGGTTCTGTTTATTTACCTATTCGGCCTTTTAGAAGATTTCGAGTGTCATTGCTGTCAACCTAGAGCTCTAATATCATGTTGTAACACCCCAAATTCTTGGAAATCAGGTCATACACTACCCCCCCAAGCTGGAGTAAGAACCACTAGCCTAGGAGATACTACAAGATCATCACACACAAGCACAACAAGACCACATCCAAGCTCTAAGGTCTCCTAGGTTCACATTCACTGGGTGACGTTCACAAGACTATCCTAGGTTCATCCTAGGCATAATACTAGCATGAAACAACCTCTCATACGAATGAAGGAAAGAAGAAGACAAGAGAAAGATGGCCTATTGTTGAAGAAACGCAGACGCGGACTCAGAAGGCGCGACTGCAGATGGGTTGTCACCGCCCCTACGGAACACTGACGTCTCCCTTGCGGCTGGCTAACTGTTGGCACCGCCCCTGCAGATCTTCGGCGTCGTCCCTGTGGCTGGCTTGGTCTGACCCCGCGGCTCTGTGCAGGCGCCCCGCGGGCGTACTCCGGAAACAACAGCTTCCTCGATTCTTCGATTGTGCAACCGAGCATCTATGGCTTCCTTCTTTGGTTGGGTCATCTCAAATCTTCATCTACAATATCAAAGCCCTCCTCTACGTCCTAAGCTAGCTATGAACACATGTAACAAAAAGAAGGTCATCTAAGAATCTTCTTCCAAAGCTTCATCCACAACAATGGAGGAAGGAGGAGATGAGAGGGAAAAAGAACAAGGAAGAAGAAGGAAGAGAGAATAAATATTACCTACTCAGCTGCAAATCTCATCCTTTGCTGGATAGCTCACAAGCAAGAACACCAAGAGTGAAGGGAGAGAAGAGAGGAAGCAAGAGAGAGAAGAGGGAGCTGAACTAACGTGATAGAGTGAAGAAAGGGGAAAAGAGAGAAAGGTGCACTTTTTAGGGAATCAAAGGGTTAGCAACCTCCAAAGATAGAAAATCGTCCACTCAACACGCCGTGCCTGCGGAATGACTGAGTCGCGTCTGCGGGAAGTTTGCTAAACCAAACACTAACCGGAATTAAAATTTCGAGCGTTACAAATCCAACTTTTATCGTAATTACATGATGTAGTTTTGTAACCTCATTTCTAGTTTTTCTCTTAACTCCTCTTTTCACCAAACCTTCTATTAATTTTCAAAATGAAATTTAGGCTTCAAATCTTGATAGATTTTACCATCCGAGGAGTCAAAACGCATCTACGGTGCGATCTACGTGTTTTAAGGTACAATTTCTTAAAAACGAATCAAAATCCATTTATTTTCACTGATTAAATTTTGTTTTGTAGGGATTAGGTTTAGATTAAAATTCTATTTTGGAACATTTTAATGTTGTTTTTTATGAATGAATTGTTGATACTTAAGCTTAAAGTCTTGGTAGACTTCAACGTTCAAGGACTAAAAACGTATCTACACCGAACAATCTACGTGTTTTAAGGTACAATTTCTTCAAAAATGAATCAAAATTTATTTCTTTCACTGATTACAGTTTCATTATTTTGGAATTAGGTTTAAATTTTTAAAATTCTATTTCGGAATATTTTAGTGTTTTTTTATAATTGAATGGTTGAATCACGTTATAAATGCATGAACTAGTATTATTTCACAACAAAGATGGACAAAAATCGATAAAAAAAAAAGAAGGATTTAGAGGCATTTAAAAATTTAGATTTGAACATTTATCTCCTTAGTGCGTCCATTAAGACAAAGCGTGGAAATGAAAATTTCACGTTGGTATAGCCCACGTGAAAATACAATTTCACACCATGACCCAATGTGAAGACTATATTTCCATGCCAAGCCCAACATAGAAATTGTATTTCCACGCCATCTCTAAATGTGTGAAGTCATATTGACCTATACTTTACAACCGGTTTCCGTGGTATATAGTTCATTTTGTTTACTGACGTTAGTTTGTAACTCGGTTCTAACTTCTACGTACACCGTAGTATAATGTTGGGTAAAATGGAATTGTGGCATGTTATTGTACAGATGGGCATAATCAGACATTTTATGGTACTAATGTCCGATTATTCACGTGCCACACGTTCCATGCTATGCGTACCACATTTACACCTACGCATCCCGGACGCGGAGCGTTAAAGTCAATCAGAGGTATGCGTCTTACATGCGTAGGCGTTAAATAGTTGTTTTTTTTTAAAAAAAATATTAATTTGAGCGCCGTCTCTTGGCGACTAACGTCTCCGCTCAAAACCTAAATCAGGTTAAAACGCCGGTGTTTTTCACTATATAGCGTGGATATCTCGTTGAAAATTAGGGTTTTGGGCGCCTGCGCCGGCGCTCAAATAATTTTTTTTACTTTTATTGCGGCTCCGCAATGCGTAGTCGGACAATTGGTATGAATAGCATATTTCATATGATACGAATAGCAATAACCTAATAATGGGATAAAATAGACCCTTATTATTTCTTAACAAAAGATTAAATAGGAAATAAAAAAGATTTTGCCAATTTTATCTCTTCGCTCTCCTTATCTGTCGATTACGTTACCATAGGTCCATAATTGCTTTATATTTTACAGCCAATAGTCAATGCTTTTACCTTTAGTTTTAATTAAGAGAATTAACGGGTCTAGTTTGTATCAACGATAAAAATGGCTTTAATAACCCATTTTTCTCTAAAATGTTTCATTCTTAATTTCTTGTCAATTACCCCGCTTGTACTAGAACCGATGTAAAAGGTACAAAAACGAAAAACAAAACACGTTGAGAGCCAACGTGGGATTTGTGATTTGACGTTGGTTCTCAACGTATGATTTCATTTCTTACATACACGACCATGTGGAACGTTTTGGTAATTTAAGTGGGATCGCAATATTCATTTTAATGGGTTGTGAATTTCATTTTCGGTGAGGTGCGACTAGACTTGATCATATCCGGGCTGGATTAAGTTCGGGCCGGCCTTTTATAAAAACTCCACGAAAGGAAGATTAATGATTCATATAAAAAATCCAACGAATACCTAATAATTCTGTTATACAGGAAAAAGCAAGTATCATGCCTTTTTCTAATGAATTATCTAGTTCGACTATTTTTTTGACTACTAAAGTTATTAAATGAATTGTAATTACAATTGTAACGATCGAAAAGGAAATATGGTTAAAAAGGTGCTCGAAAGTGAAAAATATCATAAGAATATATGTATATCAAAAGAGATCCCTCAATTTCAAACCATTAAATCAAAATTATGAATTAAATTCATTGTGATTATTATTCATTCTAGGACTATTTGATTTTTTTTAGAATTAGGGCATGCGAGTACCAACTTTTCTTTTCAAAAATGTTTTAATATAATTTCTTTTATATAAAATATATTTAAGATGTTTTATGTAAAACATATTAATTTATAATAATTATATTAAATACTTTATATTTATACTTACTACTTATAATAAATATCTATATCTATATATATATATATATATAGGGTGTGGTTCCCATGAGAACACCCCTAACGTGAGAATATGAGAACAATCGTACAACGTTGGATGTGAGTATTAAGGGTTGAGATTTAGAGTAGATATCAAAAATAATAATAACTACGAATAATAATAATTAGGAATCCAACAATAACTACGAATAATCCACTCAACCAACAATAACTACAAATAATACATTAAACGATATGGCACATTCGTAACAAAACTAATAATAATTACGAATATGTTCTCATGTTCTCACGTTAGGGGGTGTTCTCATAAGAATACTATATATATATATATATATATATATATATATATATATATATATATATATCGGGGTAAGTTCCGGTGAGGAGAAGGCTTGTAGATTGGAATTAGGAGGTTTGTAAGCCATTGAATGAGATTTAATTCAACGGCTCTCACACACTCATTATTAATGGAATTTTACTAATTATATAAATTTGAAAAAAGAAGAAGAAAATTAGACATTAATTAATACGTTCAACCCTCCCTCACATTCTTCCTCCCACGTTGTGAGCCTCTCTCTCTCGCCGCTAACACACAAACTTCATATTTGCTCCGATTTTCACTCAAATCAAAGATTGATTACATAAAAAATTGTGAAATCAAAGAAAATACAAAACGATTCAAGTATTGTTTCTTCGAATTTCTACTCTCATTATTTAGGATTCGATTCTTAAGGTTTATGTTTCATTTTGATTGATGTTTGTTTTCGAAATCAAATTTGTTTGAATCTTTTTTGTGTTTGATAAGTTTGATTGAGAAAACACATGTGTATACATATGTTGAGTTGGTCTAATAACTCCAATTGAACAATCTATATGCTCCTTTTAGTGTGCACGCAAACTGTTCGACAAAATGTCTTATAAAAAAATAGTTTATAATATTTACAGGAACAACGACGTAAAAAGTATGAACACCAATGAATAAAAACATGAACAATGACGTATAAAAGTATGAACACCGATGACTTATCTATAATTTTTACACATACATAACATGTTATGATCATCTTTTAACGTTTTGTGATTAATTTTTTTTATTTTTTGTGGTTATATACTGTAAATGAACATCTATGCATTATAAAATGAATACAAGAGATTAAATGAACATGACACTTTGATGAATAAAAACACTATGAACACCGATGTATAAAAATATGAGCAATGACACATAAAAGTATGAACACTGATGACTATTTTTAAATGTAAGGGTATTGTTGCAGATTTTAAGTCAATTTACAAAAATGTCATTAGTGATGAGCGTGTAAATTGACTTAAAATATGAGCAATGACACATAAAAGTATGAACACTGATGACTATTTTTAAATGTAAGGGTATTGTTGCAGATTTTAAGTCAATTTACAAAAATGTCATTAGTGATGAGCGTGTGGGTTATAAGCCACTGATGACTATTTTTAAATGTAAGGGTATTGTTGCAGATTTTAAGTCAATTTACACGCTCATCACTAATGACATTTTTGTAAATTGACTTAAAATCTGCAACAATACCCTTACATTTAAAAATAGTCATCAGTGTTCATACTTTTATGTGTCATTGCTCATATTTTTATACATCGGTGTTCATAGTGTTTTTATTCATCAAAGTGTCATGTTCATTTAATCTCTTGTATTCATTTTATAATGCATAGATGTTCATTTACAGTATATAACCACAAAAAATAAAAAAATTCATCACAAAACGTTAAAAGATGATCATAACATGTTATGTATGTGTAAAAATTATAGATAAGTCATCGGTGTTCATACTTTTATACGTCATTGTTCATGTTTTTATTCATTGGTGTTCATACTTTTTACGTCGTTGTTCCTGTAAATATTATAAACTATTTTTTTATAAGACATTTTGTCGAACAGTTTGCGTGCACACTAAAAGGAGCATATAGATTGTTCAATTGGAGTTATTAGACCAACTCAACATATGTATACACATGTGTTTTCTCAATCAAACTTATCAAACACAAAAAAGATTCAAACAAATTTGATTTCGAAAACAAACATCAATCAAAATGAAACATAAACCTTAAGAATCGAATCCTAAATAATGAGAGTAGAAATTCGAAGAAACAATACTTGAATCGTTTTGTATTTTCTTTGATTTCACAATTTTTTATGTAATCAATCTTTGATTTGAGTGAAAATCGGAGCAAATATGAAGTTTGTGTGTTAGCGGCGAGAGAGAGAGGCTCACAACGTGGGAGGAAGAATGTGAGGGAGGGTTGAACGTATTAATTAATGTCTAATTTTCTTCTTCTTTTTTCAAATTTATATAATTAGTAAAATTCCATTAATAATGAGTGTGTGAGAGCCGTTGAATTAAATCTCATTCAATGGCTTACAAACCTCCTAATTCCAATCTACAAGCCTTCTCCTCACCGGAACTTACCCCGATATATATATATATATATATATATATATATATATATATATATATATATAGTATTCTTATGAGAACACCCCCTAACGTGAGAACATGAGAACATATTCGTAATTATTATTAGTTTTGTTACGAATGTGCCATATCGTTTAATGTATTATTTGTAGTTATTGTTGGTTGAGTGGATTATTCGTAGTTATTGTTGGATTCCTAATTATTATTATTCGTAGTTATTATTATTTTTGATATCTACTCTAAATCTCAACCCTTAATACTCACATCCAACGTTGTACGATTGTTCTCATATTCTCACGTTAGGGGTGTTCTCATGGGAACCACACCCTATATATATATATATATATAGATATAGATATTTATTATAAGTAGTAAGTATAAATATAAAGTATTTAATATAATTATTATAAATTAATATGTTTTACATAAAACATCTTAAATATATTTTATATAAAAGAAATTATATTAAAACATTTTTGAAAAGAAAAGTTGGTACTCGCATGCCCTAATTCTAAAAAAAATCAAATAGTCCTAGAATGAATAATAATCACAATGAATTTAATTCATAATTTTGATTTAATGGTTTGAAATTGAGGGATCTCTTTTGATATACATATATTCTTATGATATTTTTCACTTTCGAGCACCTTTTTAACCATATTTCCTTTTCGATCGTTACAATTGTAATTACAATTCATTTAATAACTTTAGTAGTCAAAAAAATAGTCGAACTAGATAATTCATTAGAAAAAGGCATGATACTTGCTTTTTCCTGTATAACAGAATTATTAGGTATTCGTTGGATTTTTTATATGAATCATTAATCTTCCTTTCGTGGAGTTTTTATAAAAGGCCGGCCCGAACTTAATCCAGCCCGGATATGATCAAGTCTAGTCGCACCTCACCGAAAATGAAATTCACAACCCATTAAAATGAATATTGCGATCCCACTTAAATTACCAAAACGTTCCACATGGTCGTGTATGTAAGAAATGAAATCATACGTTGAGAACCAACGTCAAATCACAAATCCCACGTTGGCTCTCAACGTGTTTTGTTTTTCGTTTTTGTACCTTTTACATCGGTTCTAGTACAAGCGGGGTAATTGACAAGAAATTAAGAATGAAACATTTTAGAGAAAAATGGGTTATTAAAGCCATTTTTATCGTTGATACAAACTAGACCCGTTAATTCTCTTAATTAAAACTAAAGGTAAAAGCATTGACTATTGGCTGTAAAATATAAAGCAATTATGGACCTATGGTAACGTAATCGACAGATAAGGAGAGCGAAGAGATAAAATTGGCAAAATCTTTTTTATTTCCTATTTAATCTTTTGTTAAGAAATAATAAGGGTCTATTTTATCCCATTATTAGGTTATTGCTATTCGTATCATATGAAATATGCTATTCATACCAATTGTCCGACTACGCATTGCGGAGCCGCAATAAAAGTAAAAAAAATTATTTGAGCGCCGGCGCAGGCGCCCAAAACCCTAATTTTCAACGAGATATCCACGCTATATAGTGAAAAACACCGGCGTTTTAACCTGATTTAGGTTTTGAGCGGAGACGTTAGTCGCCAAGAGACGGCGCTCAAATTAATATTTTTTTAAAAAAAAAACAACTATTTAACGCCTACGCATGTAAGACGCATACCTCTGATTGACTTTAACGCTCCGCGTCCGGGATGCGTAGGTGTAAATGTGGTACGCATAGCATGGAACGTGTGGCACGTGAATAATCGGACATTAGTACCATAAAATGTCTGATTATGCCCATCTGTACAATAACATGCCACAATTCCATTTTACCCAACATTATACTACGGTGTACGTAGAAGTTAGAACCGAGTTACAAACTAACGTCAGTAAACAAAATGAACTATATACCACGGAAACCGGTTGTAAAGTATAGGTCAATATGACTTCACACATTTAGAGATGGCGTGGAAATACAATTTCTATGTTGGGCTTGGCATGGAAATATAGTCTTCACATTGGGTCATGGTGTGAAATTGTATTTTCACGTGGGCTATACCAACGTGAAATTTTCATTTCCACGCTTTGTCTTAATGGACGCACTAAGGAGATAAATGTTCAAATCTAAATTTTTAAATGCCTCTAAATCCTTCTTTTTTTTTTTATCGATTTTTGTCCATCTTTGTTGTGAAATAATACTAGTTCATGCATTTATAACGTGATTCAACCATTCAATTATAAAAAAACACTAAAATATTCCGAAATAGAATTTTAAAAATTTAAACCTAATTCCAAAATAATGAAACTGTAATCAGTGAAAGAAATAAATTTTGATTCATTTTTGAAGAAATTGTACCTTAAAACACGTAGATTGTTCGGTGTAGATACGTTTTTAGTCCTTGAACGTTGAAGTCTACCAAGACTTTAAGCTTAAGTATCAACAATTCATTCATAAAAAACAACATTAAAATGTTCCAAAATAGAATTTTAATCTAAACCTAATCCCTACAAAACAAAATTTAATCAGTGAAAATAAATGGATTTTGATTCGTTTTTAAGAAATTGTACCTTAAAACACGTAGATCGCACCGTAGATGCGTTTTGACTCCTCGGATGGTAAAATCTATCAAGATTTGAAGCCTAAATTTCATTTTGAAAATTAATAGAAGGTTTGGTGAAAAGAGGAGTTAAGAGAAAAACTAGAAATGAGGTTACAAAACTACATCATGTAATTACGATAAAAGTTGGATTTGTAACGCTCGAAATTTTAATTCCGGTTAGTGTTTGGTTTAGCAAACTTCCCGCAGACGCGACTCAGTCATTCCGCAGGCACGGCGTGTTGAGTGGACGATTTTCTATCTTTGGAGGTTGCTAACCCTTTGATTCCCTAAAAAGTGCACCTTTCTCTCTTTTCCCCTTTCTTCACTCTATCACGTTAGTTCAGCTCCCTCTTCTCTCTCTTGCTTCCTCTCTTCTCTCCCTTCACTCTTGGTGTTCTTGCTTGTGAGCTATCCAGCAAAGGATGAGATTTGCAGCTGAGTAGGTAATATTTATTCTCTCTTCCTTCTTCTTCCTTGTTCTTTTTCCCTCTCATCTCCTCCTTCCTCCATTGTTGTGGATGAAGCTTTGGAAGAAGATTCTTAGATGACCTTCTTTTTGTTACATGTGTTCATAGCTAGCTTAGGACGTAGAGGAGGGCTTTGATATTGTAGATGAAGATTTGAGATGACCCAACCAAAGAAGGAAGCCATAGATGCTCGGTTGCACAATCGAAGAATCGAGGAAGCTGTTGTTTCCGGAGTACGCCCGCGGGGCGCCTGCACAGAGCCGCGGGGTCAGACCAAGCCAGCCACAGGGACGACGCCGAAGATCTGCAGGGGCGGTGCCAACAGTTAGCCAGCCGCAAGGGAGACGTCAGTGTTCCGTAGGGGCGGTGACAACCCATCTGCAGTCGCGCCTTCTGAGTCCGCGTCTGCGTTTCTTCAACAATAGGCCATCTTTCTCTTGTCTTCTTCTTTCCTTCATTCGTATGAGAGGTTGTTTCATGCTAGTATTATGCCTAGGATGAACCTAGGATAGTCTTGTGAACGTCACCCAGTGAATGTGAACCTAGGAGACCTTAGAGCTTGGATGTGGTCTTGTTGTGCTTGTGTGTGATGATCTTGTAGTATCTCCTAGGCTAGTGGTTCTTACTCCAGCTTGGGGGGGTAGTGTATGACCTGATTTCCAAGAATTTGGGGTGTTACAACATGATATTAGAGCTCTAGGTTGACAGCAATGACACTCGAAATCTTCTAAAAGGCCGAATAGGTAAATAAACAGAACCCGTAGGGGTCTGAGTTTTAAAATGAATTTCGTTTCATATCATGTGCATAGTCGGGATGTGATAAAATGTACGGGGAACCACCACTACCTCCGCAGATCTCGGCAGCTTAGTTGTTATGTTGAACTTTTTTTTCTTATGTCTCGTATTAGTTAGCTTTATCTTATACTTAGGTATTATACTCATATAGAGGACACATACTAGAACAACACCCGCTATTTGTCGAATTCCCCAAGGTGAACGACTAGTAGATGGACTGGAAGAGGATAAGATTGAGGAGATTGGTGGAAGTGTGACACCCGCAATCGGGAACGAGACGACTGTCTTACCAAGATGACCGAAGGCTCAAGTAGTTGATGTAGGTCGTGTTTCGATGGGAATGCCAGAGTTTAGGGAATACATCCAGCAGGTGGTCGATGCGGCTAGAAGAGAGGGAACGTATTCCATATCCTCCGAAGCCTACGAGATCTGTTGAGGTGTCGTAGAGGGTGACTCCGATCCAAGGTATCCTGAAGAGGGTAACTGAGGCCATCAAAGATTGGGAGTAACCAATAGTACCAATGAAACCAATATCTCCTTCTTTCAAGTCCTTCGGAACGATGTGCTTGTCATGCCACTTCTTCGTCCTTTCTTTGTATATCCATGCATTCTCATATGCATTTGCTCCGGTGTTATGATCTTTCGAGACACTCCTAGATGCTTGTAGGGGTGGAGAAAAGGTAAAACAATGTCCAAGAATGTTTTTAAGGAAAGGGGAAGAAGTCTCAGAAGTTTCAGATTCCACGGCCACTTTGACACTTCCACGGCCGTGGTCTTTACCGTGGTGGCAATCGACTTGTGCTTCCACGGCTGATTTATTGAGAACCACGCCCGTGGATCCTTGATTTTGGACGTGGTTTTGGCCAATCTTCGGGTTATTTTGCGTTTCTCCAAGTTCCTTCTTTTGCTCTTCCTCCACGATGCTTCTTCTCTTGACCTTTTGTGTTGGATCGTTGAGTGATACGGTATTCACCGTTTCCCTTGAGTCTTCTTCTTGGAGTGCAAATACCACATCTTCCTCTCCTATATTGAAAGACAATTTGGCGTTTTTGCAATCCACCTGGCAACCAGAAGTTGCCAAGAATGGTCTCCCAAGAATAATTGGTATTGGATAATCTCCAGGAATGTCCAAAACCACAAAGTATATAGGAACGTAAAACTAAGCCTTACAGAAATGTCCTCTAATATGCCGACGGGTACAGTAGTGGATCGATCGGCCAAGTGAAGGTTCATCTTTACCGGTTTAGGCTCCCCTAAACCAACCTTCTCACAAAATGCAAGCGGGATAAAGCTCACGCTTGCCCCAAGATCTCAAAGTGCATTGTATGTCCCTTCTCCAACTCCGATGGGAATACAAAACGATCCCGGATCTCGAAGCTTGGGCGACATCTTCTCCGTCATGATTTTGATGAGTTCTGATGACTTGGAAGTCATCTTTACTTCACCAAAATCTTCTAGTCTCCTCTTGTTAGAGAGGATCTCCTTTAATAACTTCCCATAAGCCGGCATACCTAGAATTGCATTAATAAAAGGTATGCTAATCTTCAGTTTGCTCATTATGTCAAGAAACTTACCGAAATGCTTGTCTAGACGTGCTCTTGCTCTAAACTGCGGTAATGGTAGTGGAGGTTTGTAGTCTTGAGGAGGTACGTGACTTCAACTCTTTCCTTCTTCTTATCGTCTGAAATATCGACTTCCATGGGTTGTTTGCCCTTGTCAACCGCCTTTGGTGTAGAATCGGTGGTCTTCACACCGCTTCTTGTTGTGACTGACATCACTTGCGCCTTTGGGTTATCCTCAGTCTTTCCGGGAAGTCTGCCTTAATCTCTAGGAACTTCTTTGGCTTTACTAAACGCTTGATTTTCCAAGGCTTTTTATGCCTTAGAAATCGAAGTGACGGAACTTTTTAATCCATTCATCTTCCCCATCATTGCTTCAAGCTTGTCCCTTGTTGGCTGGCTCGAACTTGATGAAGCTTGTCCCTGACTTCTCAAAGGAATAGAGGAAGAAGAAGAAGGAGGGGTTAGTGCATTTTCAGCATGATAATAAGGATTACCGGAAATTTGTTGATTGGATCTCCAATTGTTGTAGTTCCGGTTGTTGTTATTGTTGCTGTTGTAGTTGTTCCTATTCCCGTGCTGATTTCCCCTTCCTACATAGCTCACATCCTGCTCCTTGGGCTGTTTTATATGTGAAGTCAAAAGATCTTTCAAAGCCTTCATCTCGCGATTTAAAGCGTTCAGCTCTTTGACGCTGGAGGCGGTAAGATTCAGCACCAGAGTTCTTGAGCCTTGATTTCCCGTTTCAACACTCCGATGAGAGTACTTCTCAATGGTGAGAGCTTGTTTATCAACAAATTCCCACGCTTCATCAACCGGTTTGTCCATGAACATTCTAGCTGAAAGTGATTGAAGCTTGAATTGCATTTCTGCATCCAAACCCTTGAAGTAGACCATTAGTAGATCAATTTTTGGAATCACATGATTTGGGCAATCCAATAAAAGGTCCTTGAACCTTTCCCATGAGGCGAAGAGACTTTCACCATCCTTCATCACACATGCACTTATCTTTGGTCTAAATTCCACTGTTTTTTATGGCGGGAAGAATTTGGTGAGAAATTATGCGGTCATCTCCTCCCATGTGTCACTCTTCTGGTGGGAAGCGATTGGTACCACGCAAGTGCTTTATCCTTCAAAGAGAAAAGAAAACATGCAACTTATAATTGTTATTCTCACACTTGGAAGGTCTCAAAGTCTAATCAAAATCTCATAGTTTTGTAAATGTTGGTGTGGTGACTCTCTCTCCATTCCTCCAAAGCGATTCTATTGAATCATAGTAATCACTTGAGATCTAAACTCATAATCGCGGGTAGCCGGATCTCCCAAATGCACGCCCGGGCGGCGGGCTTGCTGGACCGGATCCATCCGTTGCCCAAATGTTTGTGGAACACCCACAAACGGATCAGTTGGCTCCACTCTTAGTGGAGGTGGTGGTGACACATAGATTGGTGTTGGTAATATGTTAACGGGTGCTGGTGGAGGTGTATTAATCAAAACTCTAGCATCCCTGTCTCTCTTCTGATTTTCCAGCTAGAACTGCGCTCTCATTTTGGCCATGTCGGCTCGAAGTTGTTCCTGTAGAGTAACTTGATCAGCTCTTTCTTTCCTTAGAGCTTCTTCTTGAGTCCTTATTTGATCTTGGGTTGCAGCTAACTCAGCTTTAAGATCCTCTACTTCTTGATTATTTGCAGCGGCCATTTTCTTAGCTTCTTCTTGTAAGTCTTTTCCGGTTAAGGCTCATAAGGAACGATTTCTTTACCGGCTCACGTTCTTCGCATAAGCCTAAGAAAAGATCCTGCAAGAACACTCAGCAAGAATAATCGGTAGCAAAGCAAGAAGCTATCAAGCTAGACAACCGTGCACTGGATTGGTCTTGACCAATTTCCCGGCAACGGCGCCAAAAACTTGTTCGCTCCAAAAGGTGTGTGTGCAAATAAGCTTTAAATTTATATCCAAGAACTAAGTCTAATGATAGCGAACGCGCAGTGTACGGATCAATCGTAGTATGGGCTGATATTCCGAAGTCGATCTCAAGGAATCGGTGAGAACAAAGTAGTATAAAGCTATCTAACTTGTATAACAAGCAAAGCAATGATCAATGATAGCATGAATTATAGTCTATATTTTAGGGTTTGTTTGGACGTTTTATCTTTCATAATCTGCATGTTTGTATGTACATTATGTGATTTTACTACCATTTCATCTACCTTTGCGGGAATCGAGGTCTACACCTAGTTTCGTTGTAATTGCAGGTAATATGGTACGTTTTGCATCAAAAAAGGAGCAAAAGGAGTCAAGAGTCATTTGGAGCTACATCCAGGAAGCATAGCCATGGATTGAAGATCTGCTTTGGACCAGTTTTGAGAGATTTCACATTCAGTTATGACTCACCTCGGTTGACTCGTGATTCACCTCGACCGAGGCGATCCAGAGAAGCCGACTCGACCGAGGCGAACACCTAGGACGCGGCGAGAATATTTAATTCTTGGCTGAGATCTTTTAAAATTGGAAAGTGATCTTATATTTTTGGGCTGAGCTTCTGGAAGGAAGGAGATATGCAGAATCATATATTTTACCTATATTTATGGGATAATATCTTTCTAAGATTTCTTATCTTTGGAGGGTTATTTTTCCTATAAAAAGGGT